>JAWNNB010000970.1:0-289337 GCA_035043285.1 Drosophila subsilvestris
TAAGTGTACGCTTTTAGATGTGTATTAAAGAGAGAACGACGTCTGTGTACATAAGTGGTTTATTCAGTACTGAAGAGATGAGATGTGTACATACATACGAATAGGAGAGACGAGAGATAACAGAGGCTCTCGCTGTTCATGTACATTATGTTAATTAGCGTTGCCAGACAGGTCATATTATGGTTACACTTCAAATTTCAACACTTTTGCTTAAACATAATATTTTGTGAGTACAATGTATTAATCAATTAATCCAAGCGATTTTACAAATCCATAATGCTTTTGCTTACATAAACTTTTGGTTAATACATCGGCAACGTTTTTCTGTGTGGATACAAATTCTAGTTTTATCTCTTTACTTTCTACTTTGTCTCTAACAAAATGATATTTTAAATCTATATGCTTTGTGCGTTTATGGTGAATAGGATTTTTCGCAATGTGATGCGCACTGAGGTTGTCACCATAGATAGTCATCGGCCCTTGATTTGAGTATCCAATCTCTTGCAACAGACCTTGTAGATATACTGCTTCTCTAGCGGCTGTCGATAGCGCCACATACTCTGCTTCGGTGCTGCTCATGGCGACGACGCTCTGCTTGGCTGATGTCCATGAAAACGCACTACCAGCTAGGAAGAAAACGTATCCGGAATATGATTTTCGGTCCAGCTTATCATTGGCCCAATCAGCATCGGCGAACCCTTTTACTGGCTCTCCAGACTTTTGGTAGATGATGCTCATATTCATTGTGCCGCGTAAATAGCGCAACACATGCTTAGCTGCAGTTTCGTGCTCCACATGAGGGTCTTGGTTTCGCTGTGATAGTTTGCTCACAGCATGAAGAATGTCGGGCCGGCTCAAAACTGCTAAGTACATGAGCGAACCAATTAGTGATTGATAATATGTCATATTTACCTTTACACATTCTTCATCTTTACAACCAACGTGAAAACCTGGGTCAAGTGGTGTTGAGACTGGACGGCAATCCTGCATACCGAAAGTATTCAAAACGCTTTCAATATACCTCTTCTGGCATAGCTTGAGGGCGCCTTGTTTGCCTTCTCGATTAATTTCCATGCCTAGGAAAAAGTTGAGCTGACCTCCATCTTTCATCTCAAATACGGATGCGATATTTTGCTTGATCGCGCTGACGTCCCTCTCTTTTGGACAGATGATTATCAGGTCGTCGACGTAAACTGCTATATAACTGAAGCCTTGTTGATGCTGTTTGACGTATAGACATGGCTCGTGTTGACACTTTTTAAAGCCCATGTTAACCAGCACCTCGTTCAATGTGTCATTCCAGACACGTCCAGACTGCTTCAGCCCATAGATAGCCTTTTGAAGTTTGAGTACCTTGTGGGGATTCTGCTCATCTATAAAGCCTACGGGTTGCTTCATATAGACGACTTCTTGGAGTTTACCGTTGAGATATGCGTTAGATATATCCACCTGATGCATGTGTAACTGCTTTTCTGCAGCGATCGCAAATAAAATTCGGATTGTCTCATAACGTATCACTGGAGAATATGTCCACCTGATGCATGTGTCACTGCTTTTCTGCAGCGATCGCAAATAAATTCGGATTGTCTCATAACGTATCACTGGAGAATATGTCTCCCAGTAGTTTACGCCAAACTGCTGGCCACATCCTTGTGCCACAAGTCCAAACCTTTCAATGTCACCGTTTTGGTTGCGTTTGATTCTGAAAACCCATTTTGACCTATGGCCTTTTTTTCGGGCGGAAGATTGACAGGAGTCCATGTATTATTTGACACGAGTGCATCGAATTCCTTTCGCATAGATTTTTTCCATTCTTCTGCATCGTGGCTTTGCAACGCCTCTGCAACGGTTCGTGGAGTCTCAATGTCATCGGAGCAGCTAAGATTGTTGAGGACATTGTACTTCTTCTTTGGTCTGCCAGGTTGACCAGTACGAATGATTTTTGGCCTTCCTGGGCCACGTATTTGTGGGATGTCTTCTTCATCTGAGCTGCGGCTCTGTTCTGGATCGCTTGCACTTACGAAGTACTCCTCCTCCTCATCATCGCTGTTGTCAATGTTGCTTATCGTTTCGTCTTCGGGCACAACAACAGTTTGTTCCTGCACAGGTTCTTCGTTTGACTCAAAGCGTATGATGATTTTTGCAAGATCCTCAGTCTGATCTCCATTTTCGTAAATATCATTTACTTCCTTCACGAACTCACCCTCCACGATTTTGACGTCTCGGCGTTCCACTACCATTCGCTTTTCTTGGTCATATAAACGATATGCTTTTGCTGTAAAAGAGTAGCCAACAAAAATGTACTCCTTTCCCTTGGCAACGAATTTACCTTTTTTGGTTTTTTCCAGTGCAAATGCGCGTGAACCAAATATTTTCAGATGGTGTACCGACGGCTTGCGCTTGTTCCAAGTTTCGAAGGGGGTGCATCCATTTAACGCTCTGGTCGGACATCTATTTCGCAAATAGACTGCAGTTTGTACGGCTTCGGCCCACAGAAATTCTTTTAAATTAGCATGAACTAACATACTCCTAGCCATTTCCACGATTGTACGATTTGCGCGCTCAGCAACGCCGTTTTGCTGAGGTGTGTTATGCACCGTTAGTTCTCTTTTTATTCCGCAGGCATTTAGAAAATTTGTAAATTCATTGTTTATGTACTCAGTACCGTTATCGCTTCGCAAGGCTTTGACTGTTTTTTCGGTTTGGCACTCGACATAACTTTTATACATTTTAAATTTCTCAAAAACTTCATTTTTGGCGCGCATAAAATATACGTGAATTTTTCGCGAGTAATCGTCTATAAATGTAACAAAATAACGGTTTCCAGCCAGAGATTTAACATTCATAGGTCCGCATACGTCGGTATGGATCAATTCGAGAACACTTTTCGTAACACGTTCTGCCTTTTGCGGGAACGGCAATGCACATATTTTAGCCTTATTGCATGTGTCGCAATTTGTGTCTACGGATACGTTTTTAATTTTTATTCCGATTACACGTTCTTTCTCACAAAGATTCTTTAAATGTTGGAAATTTAAATGCCCGTAGCGGCTATGCCATTTTTTTACAAGAGATATATCGGATATCAAATGCACTGCATCAGTTGTTTTTTCCACTCCATACACGTATAAATTGTTTTCTTGTACCGCACGCAACATTATATGTCCATGTTTATTTCGCACTAAAGCTTCTGAATTTCCGAATGTAGTGACATTTCCGAACTCGGCTGCTTTGCTCACCGACAAAAAATTCATTTTTAAATCCGGCACATACAACACGTTCCGCAATTCTATATTTGCTTCATTTGATTTAATTTTTACAGTTCCAATACCTAGGGACTCAATATACTTTTCTGCAGCCAACATAATGGTTGTGTTTTTCTTATTAAGGGTTTCAAACAAATTTTTGTTACAACACATATGCGATGTTGCCCCACTGTCGATACACCAAGAATTTTTTCGCTGCTTAGCAACGCAGCTGTGCATTAAACAGTTTGATTTTTCATCCCTTACGCACTCTTTCGTATTCTCTTTGTTGCTTTTGCACTCAGATGCGCGGTGCCCGCTTTGTTTACATTTGTAACATTTTCCTCGAAACTCGCGATGCTCGTTGGATTTCTTGCCTTCTCTTTTGCTGTCTTTTCGACTGGCGCCGTACTTCTCCGAACGCGAACTGTTTCTTTGAGACTGTGTGTGTGCGTAAACTGCCTGTACAGCAAGCTCACGATCGTCTCTTTCGTCTTTACGTGCTCCTTCTTCAAGTATTTTTACTTTTACCGCTTCGAACGACGGCAGACTGTCGCGTGTTTCTATCGCCACGACGAAATTTTCCCAACCGCTGGGCAAGCTCGACAACAACATTATTACTTTTAGCTCGTCTTGAATTTCGATATTTAGCTCGGCTAACTTTTCAGTAATTTCTACGAAAGAATTTACATATTGTACCACGTTATCACCGTTTTGCATATTTTGTCGCAAAAGTTTTTGGTATAACTGTACTTTTCGCATTGGTCCCTCTGACACATGAACATCGCGTAATTTTTGCCAGGCCTGCTTCGACGTTGTGCACGACTTTATGTGCATCAACTGCGTTGGTTTTATATTTAATATAATACATGCCAACGCCTTTTGATCAGCCTTGTCCCACTGTGCCAACTGTTCCTGTGTTCCAGCTCCTTCCTCCTGTGGCCTTTCGATTTTGCCACTTACATATGTCCACAAATCCGTTGTGATCAATACACTACGCATGGACATAGACCACACATCGTAATTGTCTTCACCCAATTTTTCAATTTGCAGAGACACACTCATTTTGTTTTAATTGCCACACGCCACTTTCTAACTGGTGCACGATTTATTTGCAATTGCATCAAACAAAATATTAACTTCCAGTTCTACCACGGTTTTTTAGTGACGCTTAAAATGTCTTTAATACAGGCCCGATCTTTCGGTGATCTGGGCCCATAACCTATTGTAAGTGTACGCTTTTAGATGTGTATTAAAGAGAGAACGACGTCTGTGTACATAAGTGGTTTATTCAGAACTGAAGAGATGAGATGTGTACATACATACGAATAGGAGAGACGAGAGGTAACAGAGGCTCTCGCTGTTCATGTACATTCTGTTAATTAGCGTTGCCAGACAGGTCATATTATGGTTACACTTCAAATTTCAACAAAAGATTATACTAATATTCGAGGAAAATTAGAGCTTAACACAACTAAAGAGCTAAAACAAGCATAGATAGCTAAGAAATAGTACTAATAACGGGAAAGGTATGTTAGTATTAGTGATTTAAGAAGAGGAATGGAATTAGTGGTGGATATTATAAGGTAGAGAGACTTATAGTCCGAGCATAAGACCCTACACGGCTTATGCAAGGAATAATTCGATCTACAAAGTGGAACGAACAAAGGAATAAAGTTTGTAGTGGAATCGTGAAGTTTATACGGCTCAACAAGTCAGGGCTATCTACGTCCCCCTTGATCAGGTTTGCGTAAAAATCACACCAAGCATTTTTCTACGTCTAACTAAGGTTGGTTTATGAAAAGCAATCTATTAAAAGCAATGGCAGTCTCACACCTGCATCCCAGTTGAGGCCTCGCAGAGCAAAAAGTAAAAAGATTTTCTGGACTGATTCTATACGGTCCTGGTGTACTCTGAACTGGGCCCCAAGAGCCGTACCCTAAAATCAAACGAACAAGCGAGATATAGAGAGTCTTCGTTATATAGGGATCGTCAAACTCCTTTGACCACCTTTTTATAAAACCAAGCACGCCCATGGCCTTATTTACCATGGTGGAAATGTGTTCAGAAAAACTTTAACTTGGGGTCTAGTTTAACACGAAGATCATCAACCAATGTAATTCTCTCAAGAGAACCACCGCAGAGGGTGTAAGGAGCCAACATGGGGCTGGATCGATGCATTTCGAGGCATTTAAGTGTAGCTTATTTGCACAACACCTTGACTGAATGTTATTGAGATCGGATTGCAAGCGAGAGTGAAGTAAAATGTCCTTGTACTGAACACAGAGTTTAACATCATCCGTATACATGAGTACTCGAGAATTGGTTAATATTGAAGGCAGGTCATTAATAAAGAGTGTGGCAAGTAGGGGGCCTAGATGGCTGCCCTGTGGTACTCCAGAAGTAACCTTAACAGGTGAAGAGAAGGAGTTTTTGAAGAGGACTCGTTGAGACCTAGAACAAAGGTAGCTAGAAATCCATCTCAAAAGATTAGGCGGAAACCCTAAAAGGTCATGTTTTTGTGCTAGAAGGGAGTGGTTTGCAGAGTCGAATGCTTTACCCAAGGAATTTTTCACATGGTTGACTTGAGACAGGGATAGGACCAACAAGCCGTCGATAAAGTCATGTCGTGACATGGGCACAAGGTTATTCGGTTTGTTAACCGAAGACCAAACAGTACGTTTTTAAAGCGACAGGTAATGCTCGTTTAATAAGTTATCCGAGGAAGGTTGAATATACGAACAAGTAATAAAAATGGAAAAACCTGGGAGAATCTGTTTTACGCACAGCAATTCCAGGTCTTGTTGAACCTGGACTATGAAATTTTCCGAAGTAAAGTTTGAGACCACTGTAACCTCCACGTCGTGACGAACGGTCATTTCTAAAGATTGTGTACCGACCTGCCAGAGGTCGGTCAGGGGCAAGCCGTGATACAACAGGTCTACGACCTGTGATGGCAATATCCGGTGGTCCGGGACGTCTATTAGCTGGTGATAGCGAAACTGATGGGATAGTTAAGGAGTTGGATGCGGACTGCACGGGCACGGACGCTACAGACATTTCTAACTGCATACTCTCCGATGTGACGCATTCGGGTCCCGAATCTGCATCATCACCAGCGATCGTTGCCCTTGGAGTGACAAATGTGATCAACTGCTGCACTAAAGGAGTGGTCGGAGTAAGTTTTTTGGAAACCGGCGGACGAGAGGCAGTTGCACTTGCAAGTCCCGCGGAGTAGACTTCTTGCGCCTCGGAGACTCAGCCAGCAACTGCTGAACTGAGTGTCCATGGCCAAGAGCCGCTCATATTGCTGTTTTAAGCCCACAATCAGCTCTTTGAAGTCACTCCGCGTCTGCCTCATGAACGAACGCATGTCGATTTCAACAGCACGGGATTCCTCACAACTATAATGCATGCCATTGTATTGTGAAATGGACAGGGATCCCTAAACATTTTGCGTGCACTACGCTTTCGCAAAGCCAGCAAGGGATATTGGTCTGGTCATGAGTAACCATACCCGACACGATTTTTCCCCAAGGAACAAACCCAACTTTTTCTGAAGATTTGGGGCTTAGAAATGGTTTGATGATACTTTTTTTTTTTGATGTAAGTAATTTTTTTTAAAGAATTTTCAAAAACTGGTTTTTTTTTAAATGTTTTTTAGAGGTAGCGCTTTGTTTTTTCACATAAAAATTGTATTATTCACATTTTTAATTTTAGGTTAGGTTAGGTTAGGTTAACCCGGACGGCCCTCATGGGGCCTCTCATAGGCCAATATGGCCCTTAGTTATCCGGATGGGTATGGACCTTCCTGAGTTATTTACGCGGTTTCGAATTCCGTGAGGATCGAGGAGATTTTCGCGAAGGAAAGAAGTTCCCCTGGCGTCCTCTTGGAGGCATCCTCCAGCGATGCCAGCACCGGGGCGCCTAGGTATCTTCCCCTAGCCCGTGAAAGAGCCGGGCAGATGCAGATGAGATGCTCCAGGGTTTCGATAGCCCCGGGTTCATCGCATTTCCTGCAGCTGCCACTGTTGGTGATGCCCAGCTTGACAGCATGTGCCGCAGCCAGACAGTGACCTGTGAGTATTCCCACCAGCATTCTGCAGTCCTTCCGTGGTAGGTGCAGTAGGTAGTGGCTCCATTGTGCTCCCTGCACATGGTCTTTGTGGTTCTGCAGGTGGTGGTGTTGCTCCCCCTGTTCCTTGCTTTAGTGTTGGCCTTTTTCTCTAGATCTCTTTGGAGCGTTCTAAGGAAGACCGGTACGTTCTCAGTTCTGTCGTTTTCCAGCCCGACGCCGTCCTTAGCCAGAACGTCAGCGATCTCGTTACCATCGATGCCATGGTGGCTGGGAACCCAGTAGATCCGCACTGACTTAGTCGTGCTTAGGATTTCTAGTGCCTCCCTGCTTGCCAAGACATTTTTGGAACCGACCGCTGACGACTGCATGGATCTTATCGCCGCCTGGCTGTCCACGAACAGGTTGATCACGTCGTGTGGGCGATCCGTAGACTGAGCAGCCTCCGCCGCTTTCCGTATCGCGAAAACTTCCGCCTGGAATATGCTGCATTGGTCCGGTAGCTTATAGGACAGCCTTATCTCAGGGTCTGTACAGTGTAAGCCCGCTCCTACTCCTCCTTCCTGTGTTTTGAATTGTGAAAGGTTTCGAATTGTTTTCATATGATGTGGAAGTTGATTCCATATGCGCATAACAATCACGAAGAAATGTCTCTCAGAATTTGGTGTTCTATATCGTATGGTGATAATATTGAGCGTTCTTGCGGAATTGGTTATTCTAAGTTTTTCATACAGATATTCGGGTTTTCTGATGAGGATTCTTTTATGTAGGAACGCATCTTATAGTCAATCCATTTGAATAGAGTCATGTCGAAAATTGTATATGAGAATGCAGAGATTCTGTCGTCGCGCCTTAATCCAAATATGTATCTAGATATACATATTATTAAAGCACACGCTCACTTTTGCCTGTTTGGATAGCCACAGTTTCCAAATGCCTCAATCCCATAAGTTAGTATAGGTAACAGGTATGCTTTTGCTATCTGCATCCGGATGCTTACTGGTATAAAAAGCTTGGTAATATTAGGTGCTCTTAGAATCCCATAGGTTTTCCAACTGCTCACATGATTATCCCACGACAGACTACTGTTTATTATAAAGCCTAAATAAGTTGTCTTCTCTATGTAGCTAATGGGACATTTTGATATTTCTATAACAATCACGAAGAAATGTCTCTCAGAATTTGGTGTTCTATATCGTATGGTGATAATATTGAGCGTTCTTGCGGAACAAGTGACAAGTAGGGGGCCTAGATGGCTGCCCTGTGGTACTCCAGAAGTAACCTTAACAGGTGAAGAGAAGGAGTTTTTGAAGAGGACTCGTTGAGACCTAGAACAAAGGTAGCTAGAAATCCATCTCAAAAGATTAGGCGGAAACCCTAAAAGGTCATGTTTTTGTGCTAGAAGGGAGTGGTTTGAAGAGTCGAATGCTTTACCCAAGGAATTTTTCACATGGTTGACTTGAGACAGGGATAGGACCAACAAGCCGTCGATAAAGTCATGTCGTGACATGGGCACAAGGTTATTCGGTTTGTTAACCGAAGACCAAACAGTACGTTTTTAAAGCGACAGGTAATGCTCGTTTAATAAGTTATCCGAGGAAGGTTGAATATACGAACAAGTAATAAAAATGGAAAAACCTGGGAGAATCTGTTTTACGCACAGCAATTCCAGGTCTTGTTGAACCTGGACTATGAAATTTTCCGAAGTAAAGTTTGAGACCACTGTAACCTCCACGTCGTGACGAACGGTCATTTCTAAAGATTGTGTACCGACCTGCCAGAGGTCGGTCAGGGGCAAGCCGTGATACAACAGGTCTACGACCTGTGATGGCAATATCCGGTGGTCCGGGACGTCTATTAGCTGGTGATAGCGAAACTGATGGGATAGTTAAGGAGTTGGATGCGGACTGCACGGGCACGGACGCTACAGACATTTCTAACTGCATACTCTCCGATGTGACGCATTCGGGTCCCGAATCTGCATCATCACCAGCGATCGTTGCCCTTGGAGTGACAAATGTGATCAACTGCTGCACTAAAGGAGTGGTCGGAGTAAGTTTTTTGGAAACCGGCGGACGAGAGGCAGTTGCACTTGCAAGTCCCGCGCAAGTCCAAATATGTATCTAGATATACATATTATTAAAGCACACGCTCACTTTTGCCTGTTTGGATAGCCACAGTTTCCAAATGCCTCAATCCCATAAGTTAGTATAGGTAACAGGTATGGTTTTGCTATCTGCATCCGGATGCTTACTGGTATAAAAAGCTTGGTAATATTAGGTGCTCTTAGAATCCCATAGGTTTTCCAACTGCTCACATGATTATCCCACGACAGAGTACTGTTTATTATAAAGCCTAAATAAGTTGTCTTCTCTATGTAGCTAATGGGACATTTTGATATTTCTATACGTTTTAATATAGTTTCGTTTATTTTTGTCTTGTTTTTGTATATAATCAAGCATTTTGACATAGACGGTTGTTGGTTGCTCTATGTTGGTTACATTTATACACTCATCTATTCTATTAAACGGTCGACTAACATATAATTGGACGTCATCGGCGCACATGTGCACTTTGTAGTCTGACAATTCTATTGGAAAATCAATTACATAAATAGAAAACAATAGCGGACCAAGTACTGATCCCTGTGGGTGACCAAACTTAACATAGGCAAACGACGACATTTTCCCTTCAGCAACAACAGCCTGGCTCCTATTTAGGAGATAGGACGATAGCAACCGTACTTCTGAATCAGAGAAGTTGTAGGATTCGCGAAGATTTGCGATGAGGATGCGATGGTTAACTGAGTTAAAAGCTTTAGTGTAGTCAAGAAGAGTTAGGAATGTTACATTTCCGTCGTCCATTCTTTCAAGGATATCCTCTACAATATTTATCATTGCAGTTGTACAACTTCTATTTATTCTGAATCCAGAATGATTGTTTTAAGTAATGTGTGCTCTGTAAGAAATGAATTTATTTGTTCAGCTACAAAGGACTCGAACGCTTTTGACAGGGTCGGTAGTATGGATATTGGCCTATAGTCTGCAGAGTTTGCTTTTGGGATGGGGATGATTTTAGACTCCTTCCACTTTTCCAGGAACGTTGATGAGGTAACGGCTGTGAATAACTTGCATAATGATTCTAGGGAGTATTATTTTCAAAAATTTCGGGTTCATGTCGTCTAGGCCAATAGCATTTGATTTAATCTTAAGAATGGATTTTAAAACATCACAAGGACTAACACTACAGAAACTAAAGCTAGAAACAGTATAGGGCGCTGAAGTCAAGTTCATAGTTGGTGGTGGGTCCGGTACAGGTTAGGTTAGGTTAGGTTGAGGCGGCTGTCGGGATCCCGACACACTTAGGCCGGTTTCGGCCCGTTGCACAGTGGGCGCTCCTATACGACAAAAATAAAAAAAGGCGAAATTGAAATTCTACAATTTTGATCATTTTGATCATCTCATAGATAAATTGCCTTTTTGAATCCAATGTTTTTTTCAGTGTGACCATTCGCTCTTTGCAAAAAAACACTTTAAAGTTAAGCCACGTGCTCGGCAGTTTATTGCGTTCTGAGTTTTCAGAAAGTAAACCTCATCTTTCAACATAAAAAACGTATTTAAAATAAACTCCAATAACTTTGAAGTAATATGGATATCGTTCGTACAGGTAAAAAGCTTAATTAAAACCAAAAAACTATTTGTAGATTGTTTTGTGTTGTCCAAAAATTGAATATAACCAAATTGTCTTTTGTGAGCGTTTTTTCGATTTCGATTTCGAACTTCTCTTAAGCTTTTAGTTCTGATCGATACCGATCTCCAGGTTCATCTTTATGTTGATGCATATCTTAAGATCAAAATAAGACTAGAATCATCTGCCTTTTGCTGCCTTTCCTGAACAAAATGTGGATCGAAGTGCAACAGGTATTTGTGTCTGTTATTTGTGTTTTTTTTCGTAGTAATTGTTCTTTTGTGTGTTTGTTATTGTTTACTTGTGTTTTAAATATCAAATTTATATATTTTCTTTATAAATAACGTTACGTTTTTTATTCATTTAAACTTCGGACCCTCTTATAGGTGTATTTAGAAAATAACAATGTAAAAAGAGAACTTTACAAAAATAGTGTTGACAATTTAGAATAGTTTTTCTAAAACAAAAAAACCGAGAACTTTGGTGGAGTAAAGAGTTTTATATTTACGACGGGGCGAAAAAGGGGACGTTCTTGCTTCGACTTCAATTTTAACATTATTATTAAAAATTCAATACATTTCATTCTAAGCCTAGCTAACCTACGGTGGCAAAGCGGGGCGAATTCGCTTTGAGCGAAAGAGAGAGCTTTCAATTCGCTCCCGCCTTGCCCTAACCTACTTACACTAGACTTCAAACTTCAAATCAAATTCAACAAATCTTAACAAAACAAAAAACATTTAATATTTACGACGACATGACGAAACACCGGCCCCGTTGAAGGCCTGCGCGGCTTTAACAGATTGGTAGCGGCGCCAGCTTATGGATGGCCCGCCTAAATACAGCTCCGTCACTCCTCCTAAGATCGACGACCCTGACCATGCCGTCCTCCCCGGCGTGCGTGGCGATTGCTCTTCCCAGGAGCCACTCCTGTGGAGGCATGTTGTCCTCGGCCACGAGGACGAGCTTTCCCTCCTTCACGTCGGGCCGCCTCTGGTGCCACTTGCCACGAATTTGTAACCCCAGCACATACTCGCGGGACCATCGCTGCCAGAACGCTTGCCTGACTGACGAGGCAAGTCGCCATCGCCGCAAGCAGCTGAGACTCTCCTGGTCCTGAGTCCGCAGTGCTGGGGGGGCGATGAGCGACCCGCCTGTCAGCAGGTGCCCGGGCGTGAGGGCTTTGCCGTCGCTGGGGTCCTGGCTGATGGCTCCCAGCAGCCTGGAATTCAGGACGGCCTCGATCTCGACGAGGACTGTGGTGAACTCTTCTGCGGTCAACAGCGCGCTGCCTACCGCCCGTAGGAGTAGGCTCTTCGCAGACTTCACACCTGCCTCCCAGAGTCCTCCCATGTGTGGCGCCCGAGGCGGTATGAACGCAAATTCGCATCCGTTCTTTGATGCGAATCCTCGAACTGCGTCCGCCCCGTCCTCGAGCGCCTTCTGCAGAGCGCTGAGGTGACGGCTCACTCCGACGAAATTCGTCCCGTTGTCGCAATGGACGATCTGGGGATATCCTCGGCGCCCAACGAACCTTTGGAAAGCCAATAAAAAGGAGTCAGTAGTCAAATCAGATACAAGTTCTAGGTGAACCGCTTTGGACGCAAAACAAACAAAGCGCGCGATATAGGACTTGTATGGGGGCCTTCCTCGAATTTTCAATGTCGTCGAGACGGGGCCACAAAAATCAACGCCGCAAATCCAAAATGGGCGGAGAGCACGGAGCCGGTCTGCAGGTAAATTTCCCATTAGTTGCGTCAGCAGTCGAGGCTTGCACTTAAAGCAGCGGATACATGATCGAACTGTCTGACTGCAGACCTCCTGAGCGTTTACGATCCAAACACTCTGTCGAGGGAAGCTCACAAGTGCTCGTGAAAATTCGTATGGTGCAGATGACGAACATAGCTACGCACGAATTGCGAGCGCTTCGTCAAAAGCAGCGGAAACTTGGCATCGTATGATATAGGAGCTTTTGCTAGTCGCCCCCTACTCTCAACAACGAAAAATTACACCAAGTACCTTTGTCTTCATGGATGAATGGGTTCAACCGCTGAAGACTAGGACCAACTGTAGATCCTTTCCGAACTTTCTCGAATTCCTCACGATACTCGTGATGTTGGAGAATTTCAACAATTTTGCGAAAGGCTTCATCGTACTCGGTCGGTGAAACCGTTTTTTCAAACGATATGCTCGGATTCTTACATTTTCTTATAAAGCGGAACATATAACAAAACCCTCTAAGCAGCTTGAGGTGTGACGAGAATCCCTCGATGACATCTACCAAATCCGAAATTTCAACGGCTGCGGTCAGCCCGACCACGTTCTTCCGTTTCTCCAGCTCAACATCTTCTGAAGGCTCGAAATGAGGATTTTTAGCCCAGTTTTCTTCTTCATCCTGCAAAAATGATGGTCCTTCAAACCAGATTGACTGGGCGATTTCTTGTACGTCACAACCTCTTGACACAATATCTGCTGGGTTCTGTTTTGTAGGGACATGTCGCCACGTAGCTTCATCTGACCACTCCTGAATTTCAGCCACCCTATTCGAAACGAACGTTGACAACGTAGATGGATGCCACCGAATCCAGTAAAGAGTTACTTCAGAGTCTGACCAATAAACAGCTCGTTCGATAGGTACCTTTAATAGGGGCAACAATAACTCTTTGCCAGTCGTTTGTCAAACGGCGTCGAAAGAGGTTGTGTAGCGCACGATTTTTTTCTGTATTTTCTGTCTTCTTCTTCCTCACAAATAAAATTCTTTCTATTACTATAAATATTTTTTTAATATTTTTTTATTTTCTTAAACATTTTTCTGAATTACGAATTAAATGTCAGTATTTGTTTTTCATTATTTCGACTTATTATTATTCATTTTTATTTATTTATTAGCGAAAAAATGTTCTCGCCTGTCAGCGGAGAAGTAAAACACTTGCTATCTCTTTCTAGCGCTTGTTTGTCTCTGAGTGGCGAGATATTAGGGTTGAAAATATTAATGGTCCATTTTGCAGCTATTTTCCTCTCCAGGTCCAAAGGTCTTTGGCTCGGGGACCGGGACCTGGGCAATTCGGCATGTATGTGTGTGTACACAGAAACGACAAAATTTTGCACATTTATTTACATATACATATCCCTATTTTATATTTGTTTTGGTTTTTACAATCCATATATGTACAGTTAAAGATGTTTTTATGAATATATGTGTATGTATATGTATTTAGGAAATTGGTGATTTTAGTGATTTTATATACATATATGTAAAAGGGTTACATTACATGTGTATAGAATTGGCTTATATATTTACATATTCTATGTATATTAAATATACCTTAATTATGTACATACATATGTATGCCAATATGTATATACATATGTACATAAAGTCATGTATGGGTGCTCCAATACATGGCACATGACTTTATGACTATACGCTTATGTCATCGAGCTGAATGACGTTGTCATCGATGTGTCGTCGCTTACACATCGATGACCCGTACTGCAGGGTATGTTTGTATATATTCATAGATCATATATATATTTATACGTAGGTTAGGTTAGGTTGAGGCGGCTGTCGGGATCCCGACACACTTAGGCCGGTTTCGGCCCGTTGTGATACCGCGTGGAGCATTTTCCCCCTTTCCCTGTGAGACTCCATGTTATCCATTATCCCATCCGGATGCCCTTATAAAGTTTGCAATCCTTCTGGGACCCATTGTAGACATATCTGAAATTTCGGTTAAGAAAGGTGAGCCCCAGTATTGAAGTCTCCTTCTACTGAGTGCAGGACAGGAGCAGAACAGATGTTCCACCGTCTCCTCCTCGTCCTCATGTCTGCAGCTGCGACAGAAATCGTTATAGGGGGCACCCAGCCTGTTTGCGTGTGTGCCAATGAGCCAGTGTCCCGTAAGGGAGCGTATGACTGAGCTGCACCTTTTCCTGCTTAGTTTGCAGAGCTCGTCGGTGCTTCCTATTTATTCCTATTATTACTCCTATTTATGTTGGGCCAGGTTTGCCGGGTTATGCGACATGGTGGCACTGATTGCCATCTGTCGTTTGTTAGTTGCTTGTAATGCTCTGTTATTTTGAGCTTGCAGGTGGCCATTGGCATACGAATATCCTCCTTGTCGTGGAGAAGGGGGATTGTTGTGCCAGCTCTGGCCAACTCGTCTGCTATGTAGTTGCCTTTGATGTCCTGGTGGCCCGGGACCCAAATTAGGCTGATTGCAAACTGATGTGCCATCTCGTGAAGAGATTTGCGACAGTTTGCCACGGTAGCCGAGGTTGATGTTATCGCATTTAGCGATTTGATCGCGGCTTGGCTATCACTGTAGATATTTAGGTGAGTTGCCGCAGTGGCAGCTTCGTGAAGACAGGACAGGGCTTCCCTCATCGCTATGACTTCCGCTTGGAAGACACTGCAGTGATCTGGGAGCCTAAAAGAGTGTCTTATGTTTAGCTGTTCGGAGTATATTCCCCCTCCGACTTTATTGTCCAGTTTTGAACCATCTGTGAAGATTTGTAAGGCTCCTTCTGGGCCTGGAGGTCCCTCGAGGTCCCTCGAGCCATTTGCCTCTCTGGGGGATAATTATTTCAAAGGGAGTGTCTATGTACTCCTTTGGGATGCAGTAGTCCGTTTTTGTGGGGACAAAGTTATTTCCGTTAAGGATGGATGCGTGACCGATATGCTGTGACACCCATTTGTCGGAGTCTCTTAGACGAATTGCTGCCATTTCTGCCTGCCTCATGCCCGCATGATCAAGGCCCGGGAGGCATAAGATGGCGTTTAACGCATCGTTTGGTGTTGTGCGCAAGGCTCCGCTGATGCACAGGGCGGCAGTTCGCTGTACCTTTCCCATTTGTTTTGTGATGGTCCTTTTTGGTAGGGCTGGCCACCACACGGTAACTCCGTAGAGTAGTATTGGCCTAACTATTGCTAGGTATATCCATTGGACGATGCTTGGATTCATACCCCATTTCAATCCAATGGCCTTTTTGCAAGTGTAGAGGGCTATCGAGGCCTTCTTCACTCTATCTTTGATGTTTAGATTCCAACTGAGATTCCTATCAATTACCAGCCCTAAATATCTGGCATTGTCACTGAAGGAGAGCCTGCATCCGTTTAATATCGGGGGGTTTAGAGGCGGGACTTTGTGTTTGTTTGTGAACAACACAAGTTCCGTTTTTGAGGGATTAACTCCCAAGCCCCGCGACGTTGTCCATTCGGACAGTCGCGCGAGCTTTGCGGTCATAAGATCGCAAAGTGTCTGAGGGAATTTTCACCGTCCTGCATGTGAGCAATTGATCAATGAGCATCACCAAGCTATGGTCCACCCCCAGGTCAGTCAGGGCCTCCGTGATGGCCCCCGGATTGACATTGTTAAAGGCACCCTCGATGTCGAGGAACGCAGCTAAGGAGTATTCCTTGACGCTTAAGGATTTCTCCACCGCTGAGATTACCTCATGGAGTGCCGTTTCCGTGGATTTTCCTTTCTGGTAGGCATGTTGTGCGCCTGACAGCCACTGAGGATTTATGGTTGATCTCAGCTGTAGCCCGACTAGTCTCTCAAAAGTTTTGAGAAGAAAGGACGATAGACTTATTGGTCTGAAGTCTTTTGGGGTTGTGTGAGAGGCTTTCCCTGCTTTTGGGATGAAGACTATTCTAGCCTTGAGCCAAAGCTGGGGAATTCTACCCACTACCAGTATCTTCTTGAAGATACATTGTAACCAGTTTATGGCAATGTTCCCGGCTTTCTGTAATTGTGCCGGAAAGACCTGGTCGGGACCAGGAGATTTGAAGGACTTGAAGCTGTTTACCGCCCATCTTATGTTCCGTTTTGAGAGAATGTGTGCCATCGAGGCTATCGGGCCCTCACTTGTGGGGGCTGCCGGTTCGATGGTAGTGTACCCGGGAAAGTGGGTCTCAAGTAGGATGTGTAGGGAGTCCTCGCTCGAGTTCGTCCACGTACCATCCGCCCTCTTGAGGTATCCCACCGAGGCGGTTGTTTTTGAGAGGATTTTACGTAGCCTCGCAGCTTCCGATGTGTCCTCAATGTCGGAGCAAAATTTTTGCCAAGAAGCTCTTTTTGCTTTCCTAGTTTCCTTTTTGTATAGGGCTAGACTGCTTTTGTAGTTTGCCCAGTGATCATCCTCGCTACCGATTATGGCTCTATTGAAGAGGGACCTGCAGTCCTTACGTAGGATGTCTATTTCTTTTGACCACCAAGGGGGTTTCTTTTTCGTTTTGGGTCTGATTGAGGGGCATGCTGCCGCGAAGGACTTGTTGCACGCTTCGGTGAAGCTATTTACCAGGCTATTTAGATCGTCCGGAGAGTCCGGACATTTTGGTGGTGTGGGAGGGAGTAATCTTTCCATGCTTGCCCTATATAGATCCCAGTTGGCTTTCCTGGGGTTTATATAGTCCGCGGGTTTTGGGCTCTCGAGAGATAGTATTGTCTCGATGTACCTATGGTCGGAGAAGGAGTGGTCTTCTAAGACTCTCCAACTTTTGACTATGTCTGACATTTTGTGGGACACTAGTGTGAAGTCAATAACCTCCTGTCGGTTCTTAATGATAAAAGTAGGGTCGTTACCTCAATTGCAGATAACGAAATTGGAGTTTAGAATGAAGTTAAAGAGTGACTCACCCCTTACGTTTGTGTCCGAGCTCCCCCATTGGGTGTGGTGAGCGTTGGCATCGCAGCCTATTAAAAGGCCTGTGTCCGACCTTTTACTATCGCATGTGATCTTGCGAACGAGGTCACTTGGAGGATCGCTCTCCTCGTGAGCCATGTAGGACGACACCAGGTTTAGGTGTGTCCCCTGTAGCTCTAGGCTAGCCGCCGTGTTGTCGCCATTGCTAAAATTATGGAGCAGAAAGATATTTAGGTGCTTTCTTGCCAGAATGCAGCTACGAATTTTACCTTCAGTTTGGGCTACAATCAGCTTGTAGTCCTTCTACGCCAATCCACAGACCTTGCCTCCCACTAGCCAAGGCTCTTGGATAAGCGCTATCTCCGCTCCGCTCGCGTCCAAGCGGAGTATGAGGGCAGCAGATGCTGCCTTACAGTGGTGGAGATTGATCTGTAGAAGTCTTAGAGACATCCTTAAGACCAACCTCCACCACTGTTGTGTCTGAGTCGTCGCTCACCTCGCCGTGACACATGGCCTCGAAATCTCTCATGAGAGTCGATTCTGTCGAGTAGCCGTCTTGCTCCGGCTCCAGCTCGTTGTCCTGCTCGACTGGGTTGTCGACAGAACGCGCCCCGGTCGCTGCGTCCGACTTGTACACCTTGATGGTGACTGAGCTGAAGCCGAAGTTCAGCTCTCCCTTAGCTGCCTCAATCGGGGCCAGCGACTCCTTATTGAGGACGAACACCGCCTGGTTTGTGGGGCCTTGCGTCGCCTCAACTTTGACCACCTTCCAGTCCTCTGTTGGAAGGTGGGGGTTGCATCGCTGCAACATCTTAAGGATGCGCTCCGGCTCCTTCATGGAGGCAGGCACCCAAATGCGGGCCCTGGGTCTACTGGGCACTTCGCTCCAGTCCACCGCGACAAGCTTTGCCCCGGGGTAGACCTCTCCGACTTGCGCTACCGCTTCTTTATATAGCTGCACGGAGCGCTCGTCTTCGCAGGCTACGATCTTGGTGCTTCCCTGGTACCATCCCATGTCCTTGCAGACTGGGGGTGGTCCAGGTTCTTGCTCCACTAGCTCGAAGCAGCAGTCGGCCAGTGCCGCTTCCACCCACTTCCACTGGTTTCGGGGGATCCTTCCATCGGCTCTGCCTCTATCCAGGACACCAATTAATGTCCTTTCTTTGGCAATTTGAGCGAAGGAAATGTTAGCCTGCACCCTTGAGCGCTGCGTAGTGGGTCCTGGCGTCTCTTGCGAGCGTTGTCGCTTGGTTTGGACGGCCTCCCTCGGTGGCTTCATGCTGAAGTCCGGGAGTACCGCTGTGGCCCACTCCACCTTCTTCAGCCATTCGGCCGATGGGCTGGTCTCCGTACTCGTTTCCTGCCGACGGAGTATGTGCCCTGCACTCCTCTTTTCGGCATATGAGTACTTGGCTTTCGTACTGGCTGACGGCAGATCGTCACCCTCCACTTTACCAGAAGGTCGGGCAGCCGCAGTGTTGCTTAGCTGCCGCCCCAAGGTGTCCGTTTTGGGTTTTGACGTGCCGCCCACCCCCGATTCGGGATGGGACCCCACCAGGTTCACGCCAGTAGTTTCAGCCTTGCAGGTCTTTCCTGCATTGGAGCGGGTCAGGCCAGGCCTTTGGGCCGCTGCCTTCTCCAGCTTGGGATTTCTCCCAGTCGGCATTTGGGGAGTGCCTTCTTCCTTTGTTTTGTTTTTATTTGTAATTTGTCCATATAGATCCCACGAGTAGCAGAGAAGGGGAACGGTCCACCCCGGCAGAGCTCCACACTACCCGGGTAAGGCATCATTAGGTGCCAAGTCCCTAAGCTTTCCGTTCGCGACTGGGCTTGTTTTTATACCAGGCCCCCAGCCAGGCTGACTCTTGGCACGGGTCGAATGACACCTTAGTCCGGCCCGGTTTGAGGTGATTGTTGGGGTTGGGATGTTTTTTTTTGTATTCATTTATTTCACTATAACCTTAGCTTAGCTTACCCTAGTAACAGTTAACAAATAGGGGGTGGTGGACAGGGGATTGATGGGGATAAAGGTCGTGCGTCTAACGGTACTGCCGCAAGGCATTGCTTCGCCGCCGCGAGGACACCTACTCCGTCCGCTTCTTCCGCCTTCTCTCCAATGATCGCAGCGACCTCATTACGCTAGAGGCGAACACTGCTGCTGCTTCCCAAGTTCTCTGGTCTGCCAGCATCAGCGGCACCAGAGATCCCACGGTTACCCTGGACCCTGCAACGGCTTCCAGCTCCTGCCGCTCGTATTGGAATCTGTGGCAGTCAAAAAGGATATGGTGTGCATCCTCCACTATGCCAGTGCCACACTCTGGGCACCAATCCTCCGTCTCGTGCCCGAAGCGCTTGAGGTAGCTGCGGAAGCAGCCATGCCCAGAGCCTGGGTGAGATAGAAGTCTACCTTCCCGTGCTTCCGCTCCACCCAACACGCTATGCGCGGAATGAGGGTGTGCGTCCAGCGTCCTTTTGGTGAGCTGTCCCACCTTGCTTGCCAGTTCTCCAAGCTGCTCCTCCTGGCGGCAGCCTTCAGCTCGGCCTTGATGGGAGTCGCTTCGCTGTCCTGAGTGGCGTCGAATATCTCCTTCCTCTCCCGTGTCAGCTCCCCGAGGGGGATTTGCCCGGCGATGACCAGCGCTGCTTCGTCCGAAATGGTCCGGAACGAGCACGCGATCCTGATGGCGCAAATCCTATATATTCCCTCCAGCCCTCGCATATATGTTTTGACCTTCGCGGCCTCCGCCCATACTGGCGCGGCGTACAAAATTTGCGACGTCACGACGCTCGTCAGCAGCTTTCTCGATGCCTGCTTTGGGCCTCTGGTGTTTTGCAGCATCCTGGAAAGCGATCCTGCGGTCCCGCTGGCCTTCCTGTGGGCGTACTCAAGGTGCTCCTTAAAGGACAGCCTTGTGTCGATGTGGACACCCAGGTACTTGATTGACCTTTGCGACACGATTGTCGTCCCTCCGACCTGCACCTTGGCTGTCTCGACCGCTTTCCGGCTCGATATGAGCACCGCCTCTGTCTTGTGAGCCGCCAGCTCTAGTCCTGCGACCTCCAGCCACAACTCAACGGCCTGGATAGCCTTGTTGGCGAGGTTCTCCGCCGCGGCAAGTTCCTTTGCGACCACCACGATCGCAACGTCGCAACGTCGTCAGCGAAGCCAACCATGCTCGTACTGGCTGGCATCGGAAGCCTCAACACTCCATCGTACATGGCGTTCCAGAGCAGGGATCCCAGAACGGAGCCCTGCGGGACTCCGGCTGAGACTTCGTATGCCCTGGAACCCAGACTCGTGTCTCCAGGAGCTCTCCGGGTTCTCTGCGCTCTCGGGCTTCTTGGCGACACTGTGGGTCGTGTGCTCTTCTTGGGGCTCCGTTTGGGGCTTCCTTCGGGTCCTCCTAGGTGCTGTGGCGCTTTTCCGCTGTACTGGACGCGGGGGTGGCAGAGCCAGCTCCGCTACCAGGCTTTCCTCCACGGCCGGCTGGCTTAGCCTTCGCTACGGCTCCGTTTGCGCTGCTGCCTCCTTGGTCCAGACTTTCGTCGTCTGCTGCTCCTTCTCGGCGCTCTGTGTGCTCTGTCGGCATTTCGAGCACAGGGTTTCAGCGTCGTGGCCTTCCTGCCTGACGCCTTCTCCCTTGTCGGCTGCTCGCCTGGCCTCGAGGATGCTCGAGTGCAGCGCCTTCATGCGCACGAAGGTCGCCCTCGTAGGCATGGTGATGTGGCGCGATGTCTTGTCCATCATTTTGGTGGAAACCTCCTGCAGCAACTCCCCTAGTTCCACTAGGTTCTCAAGACAAGTTGCCTCCTGGGTGGCCTTACTCTTCTTTGGCGGAGTCGTTCGCTGGGAGCTTGCCGGGCTTGCAGGATCTCTCGTCCTCTTCGGGGTCTCCCTCGAGTCCGGGTCCGTGCTCTGTCCATGCTCTGCCGGCGTCGACGTGGGTGCTAGCGAGCGGCTGAGCTTGCTGCCCCTTCCGAACACCGATGCGTCGACATCAGTCGCCTCTATCGTAGCTTGGCTTGGCGATCTTGCCAGTGCCGAGCTGCCCACGAAGGGATTTTCTGCGTCCATCTCTTCTGCTTCTAGGGCTGCACTAGGTGGCTCCCGCGCTGGCCACAGATTTCCCCTTGGCTTAATGATGGGGGATATACCGCCCCTCCCCGGTCCCCGACGTCCCGTTGACCGGGACACCGCCTGAGCGGGGGATCGGAGGTTGGTCGGATCCGTGACCTTTTCCCACGTGCCACCTGTGCTGCCTTGCTGAGCCTAGAAGTATGCAATTTCCTTGCTTATCTCGCGGCCTGGGGGAGTGCAAGGCTTTTGCGTGATCTGCAAATTCTTGCACCCTGGCAGCTGCTGCTTGCTACGGTGCAGTCGTAGCCGATGAGTGCCAGCTGGTAGTTTATGCACTACCCAGCACTATCGACCGCAGTCAGCTGTTTGGCGAGTCGGCGAGGAAAGAAAATATCAAAATTGCGCGTGGAATTACGTTTTGTTGTTGCGTCCTGGTGGGAGAATACCAAAAGAGAGCGAGGAACAGTGTTCAAGTGTCCCCTCCGCCCCTCCTCCTGGGATATGAGCACCGCTTTTAGCCTGGTAAAAAGCGCTCGGAGATGTTCCCCTGGCACGTAGGCCTGGCTCGGTACGTACCCCTGCCCTTCTAGTTCCTCTCTCTCACTATTTCCCAGTTTTTAGGGTGGATCGTCGCCTGGACTTGGTGCACTCACTGGAGGTTTTTAAAACGCGACCGTACACTTCGGTGACAACTCCCGTGTCTGGGGGTTGGGATGTGGGTAGGTATGTGTGGGGAGAGGGAGTGTATGAGCTACTTAATGAGAGGCGGCACCACAAGCGCATCGTCGGTGTTGCTGCTTCGCGAACACCCGCTGGCTGTCCGGGACTGCTTATTTCGGTGCTCTCCTTCAGAGTCAACTTAGTTGGATCTCTTTGGGATGCCCGCTTATTCACAGTTGATCTACCCCCAGGGTAGGCCGTTCGCTATCCGCAACCCGCGACCCGTCCGGTGGCCACAGCTATGCCCCCTCTGAGCCACCCCAAAGCCCAATAGGATCATCGGATGGGTCAGGTACAACTAATTGCAAACATTTTTTTGTTAACTTCATTTTGCGTCCATGTCAACTAGTGAATTTCTATACTATACTTAATCATATACTTTTAATCATTTGCCATTTCTGCTTGTTACACACAGCGTTGTTAAATTTTGACGAGTAGAAGCCGGTCTTGGCTGAGTTTATTAGTTTAGTTACGTCTGATCTTAATGATTTGCACATATTGAAGTGGCTTTCAGTCTTGTATCTTTTACATTTTTTAAAGGCGTCGTTACGTTTGATGATACCCAGCTTTATCTTTGGGTTGAACCATGTGTTATCTGTTCGTTTGACTGTCTTTCATAGGCCAAGAAAATAAGGTCATGTTTAAATATCCTGGTACTGTGAGTTGGTCATATAGTAGAATTTTGTCAGTACTATTGACAAAGAATAGGTCTAATAGTGTGTTTCTGGTTTTTTTAAAGTGTGTGGGGATCTGGTGGTTCACTGTATTTAAGTCAAGGCTTAACATCTGTCAATGAGGATTCTCTAAGAATATCACAGTTAAAGTCACCTGCTAGGATTACGTCTGTATAAGTCAAGGAAATGTCAACCAAGTAGAAACTTTCTTCTATTGATGGTGATATTTAAAAATATGTATTCTATGGCGCTATCTGGACATTGCTTACAGAGAGGTTTTGCGGCTATCTTGTTATTAATGTATATTGCAACGCCCCCGGCATGCCCTACACGGTCAGAACGAAATACATTGTATCCTCTACATTCAATAAACGAAACACTTAAGTCGGTGACAAACCAAGTCTCGGACACACATATAACATCTACACCAGAAACGATGAACCTATGTTTGAATTCGTAAATTTTTTTTGTGAAGCTTTGTGCATTGATATGGCAGATTTTCAGACCCGATTTTTGCTTCACCAGAATTCTGAGGACCTGAGATGTATTCGAATTGGTTATTTCTAATGAACCGTCCATATCAAAAACGTTCTAACACAACGAAGAAATCTGTGGTTCCCTCCTCGGACAAGAAACCATCTTTCGGTGGGTGCTTACCGGTCCAGTGCCAAGTGGTGCTCCAGACCAGATAGCATCTTTCTCCACCCAAATTTCCCACGTCCGCGATACGCCATTGGACCAACTTCTCACCAAGTTTTGGGAGGTGGAGGATCTACCTATCAAGGTAGCAGGAGAGTCGGACTCCTATTGCGAAAGCAATTTTCTTCGAACCACGTCACGAACGTCAAGCGGAAAGTACGTGGTAACACTGCCGTTTCGCAACCCCGATCATTGTGGGTCAGGCCTGGGGCATTCAAGGTCCATTGCCCTAGCTCAGTTTCTCCGAAATGAGAATCGGCTAAAAAGGAACGTTCCATTTCAAGAGCAGTATAACTCTGTGATCCAGGAATATTTAGATCTCGACCATATGACAGAGGTTCCTTCCACTAACAAGTCCGCCGACTATTACCTCCCGCACCATGCGGTTATCAAGCCTGAGAGCACTACCACGAAAGTCCGCGTGGTATTCATCGCGTCCAGCCCTTCTGCGAACGGCACGAGCTTGAATGATCTTCTTCATGCTGGTCCGGTCCTCCAATCCGATTTAACCCTCCCAATCCTGAAGTGGTGCTATTTCCGATATGTCTTCAACGTTGACATTACAAAGATGTATTGCCAGATTTGGGTGCATCCGACGCACACGCCCTTCCAGCGTATATTATTTCGAACACAGGAGGGTGAGATTTGGGATTATGAGCTGAAAACCGTGACCTTTGGTGTCAATTGCGCGCCGTTTTTAGCCATCCGGGTACTGCAACAGCTTGCCGACGACATCCAGTCGCGATTTCCAAGGGCAAGTTACATTGTGCGGAATTTCATGTACGTTGACGACGTCCTAGCCGAGGCAGACTCCATCAAGGAGGCCCAGCTGGCTATCCACGAACTGCAGGCCGCCCTCAGCTCCGCAGGTTTTCCCCTGCGAAAATGGACATCCAACCAAAAGGAGATTTTGGGCGAGCTTCCGAGTGACCACCTCTTGCACACCGATTTTCTGGAAATCGATGCCGAGAGCACGGCAAAGACCCTCGGATTTCGCTGGAAGGCGCCGTCAGACGAGTTCTTCTTTGTTCCTCCCGTGTTCACGCTGGAGTTATACTACACCAAGCGAGAAGTTCTTTCCCAAATAGCGAAGCTGTTTGACCCCGCGGGGTGGCTAGCCCCATTCATCGTCCGGTCAAAGATTTTTTTTATCTCTGGACGTTGATATGCAATGACTGCACCATCAAGTGGCCCATGCGACACCAAGCCGAAGCCTGTTACGCGCGGAACCCAGGCTAGAATCGCAGCCCCTCCTCCCGCCCAACCGACCGGGGGCGCTGCCGCATGACGCGCGACGCGTGTTACCGAACCGATCGCGAACATGCAGGAAAGATAGAGGTTAGACTAATGTTCGAGGAAAATTAGAGCTAAACACAACTCAAGAGCTAAACATGCAGAGATAGTTAAGAAATAGGACTAATTACGGGAAAGGTATGTTAATATTAGTGATTTAAGAAGAGGAAGGGAATTAGTGGTGGATACTATAAGGTAGAGAGAATTATAGTCCGAGCATAAGACCCTAAACGGTTCATGCAAGGAATAATTTGATCTACAAAGTGGAAGGAACAAAGGGGTAAAGTTTCTAGTAGATCTAACAGGAATCGTAAAGTTTATGCGACTCAACAAGTCAGGGCTATCTACGTCACCCTTGATCAGGTTGTGCATAAAAATCACACCAAGCATTTTTCTACGACTAACTAAGGTTGGAAGGTTTATTAAAAGCAGTCTACGAGGGTAAGATGGCAGTCTCACATCTGCATCCCAGTTGAGGCCACGCAGAGCAAAAAGTAAAAAGTTTTTCTGGACTGATTCTATACGGTCCTGGTGTACTTTGTACTGGGGGCACCATACACAAGAGCCGTACTCTAAAATCGGACGAACAAGCGAGGTATAGAGAGTCTTCGTTATGTAGGGATCGTCAAACTCCTTTGACCACCTTTTTATAAACCCAAGCACGCCCATGGCCTTATTTACCATGGTAGAAATGTGTTCAGAAAACTTTAACTTGGGGTCAAGTTTAACACCAAGATCATCAACCAATGTAATTCTCTCAAGAGAACCACCGCAAAGGGTGTAAGGAGCTAACATGGGGCTGGACCGATGAAATGTCATAACTTTGCATTTCGAGGCATTTAGGTGTAACATATTTGCACAACACCATGACTGAAAGTTATTGAGATCGGATTGCAAGCGGGAGTGAAATGAAATGTCCTTGTACTGGACACAGAGTTTAACATCATCCGCATACATGAGTACTCGAGAATTTGTTAATACTGAAGGCAGGTCATTAATAAAGAGTGTGAAAAGTAGGGGGCCTAGATGTCTGCCCTGTGGTACTCCAGAAGTAACCTTAACAGGTGAAGAGAAGGAGTTTTTGAAGAGGACTCTTTGAGACCTTGAACGAAGATAGCTAGAAATCCATCTCAAAAGATTAGGTGGAAACCCTAAAAGGTCAAGTTTTTGTGCTAGAAGGGAGTGGTTTACAGAGTCGAATGCTTTACTGAAATCAGTGTAGATAACATCCGTCTGAAAGTTACATTGGAAGCCTTTAATGATAAAAGAGGTAAACTCTAATAAATTTGTGGTTGTTGATCGTCGCTTTTTAAATCCGTGCTGAGATGGAGATATAAGTGATTTGCAGAGATGTTGCAGTGCAGAGTTAAAATTTAGCGAGGATGGATGTGCGGACGTTCTACGCTTACTATTTACGAAGCTGTAAAACTGTTTGGGGTCCTGTGAAAAGCGTATCCTGTATCGAGATAGGTAATTTTTATAGCATTGAGCATTAAGAACGGAGAAATTTGACCGAGATAATACATAGCGAGAGAGAGAAGTCGGAGAACCAAATTCTTGCAATTTTTTATATAGTCTTGATTTTAAGTTTTTTTAACTCTTTGGTAAACCAAGGAGGCTTCCCAGATCTAACCGGACAAGAAAGTGGGACACAAGAATCAAAAAGTGTGTCGAGTACATTGCAAAAAAAAATGTTTGTGCCTTTCATAACGTCAGTGCACAAGTACAGAGCGGACCAATCAAAATCCCTAATGAGGTTATTAAGTTTCGTAAACTCGGCTTTACGAAAGCAACGGACACGTTCAGACAGCCTACCCGTTCGATCCAATACAGTAGGCCCAATATCGACCGACACTTCGAATGTAGGAGTCTTCAGGTATAGTAAGCGGAAGGGCTCGGGTTAGCAACGCTATGGTCGGATCTGAGACAAAGCAAAGGTCAAGCAATCGACCCAAGGAATTTTTCACATGGTTGACTTGAGACAGGGATAGGTCCAACAAGCCGTCGATAAAGTCATGTCGTGACATGGGCACAAGGTTATTAGACTCGTTAACCGAAGCCCAAACAGTACCTGGCAAATTGAAATCGCCAAGAACTATCATATGGTCTTTATCTGATAGCGAGGAAGAAACAGTTTTTAAAGCGGACAAGTGATGCTCGTATATTAAGGTATCCGAGGAAGGTGGAATATACGAGCAAGTAATGAAAATGGAAAAGCCTGGGAGAATCAGTTTTACGCACAGGAATTCCAGGTCTTGTTGAGCCTGGACTATGAAATGTTCCGACGTAAAGATTGAGTCCACTGCAATGAGGACCCCTCCTCCACGTCGAGACGAACGGTCATTTCTAAAGATTGTGTACCGACCTGCCAAAACTTCGGAACTAAGGATGTCCGGCTTTAGCCAGGTCTCGGTAAACACAATAACGTGGGACGAGAATGCGAGACTCTCAAGAAAAGAGTGCTGAGCTTACTACGCAAGCCTCTAGCATTCTGGTAGGTAACTATAAGAGAGGAAGTTAGTTTTTTGGATGGGTAGAAGTAGAGCGGGAAGATGAGGGTGGAGATAGAGATGGCGCACTGGTCTGAGCACTAGGAAGAGTTATGGGGGGCCTATTCTTCTTCTTAGCCTTGTATTCTTTCACCACCAAATGCTCCGGCCAAAAGTTGGCAGAGCAAATGGTGGCGAAGTGAGTCGAGGAGACGCTTATTTTGAAGGAAGCTATCTCCCTGGCATAAGAGAAATTAAACTTCTCCACCTTTAAGCCATCGGCTTTTATTTTGCTTTGAATAAAAGCAGTTACATCGTTAGATGTAAGGTCAGGGGCAAGCCGCGATACAAAAATTTGCCGTTTTGGTGGGACTCCCACCAGCGGTTTGAAACCACAGGTCTGGGACCTGTGATGGCAATATCCGGTGGTCCGGGACGTCTATTAGCTGGTGGGGGCGAGACTGATGGGATAGTTATGGAGTTGGGTTCGGACTCGACAGACACGGACGCTACAGACATATCTACCTGCATACTCTCCGAAGTGATGCATTCGGGTCCCGAATCTGCTTCACCAGCAGCGATCGTTGCCCTTGGAGTGACAAACGTGATCAACTGCTGCACTGACGAAGTGGTCGGAGTTAGTTTTTCAGATGCCGGCGGACGAGAGGCAGTCGGCACTTGCAAGTCCCGCGGAGTGGACTTCTTGCGCCTCGGAGACTCAGCCAGCAGCTGCAAACTGCTGAACTGAGTTTCCATGGCCAAGAGCCGATCGTATTGCTTTTTAAAGCCCCCGATCAGCTCTTTGAAGCCACTCCGCGTCTGCCTCATGAACGATCGCATCTCGTTTTCCACAGCACGGCATTCCTCACAACTATAGTGCAGGCCATTGTTTTGGGAAATGGCATCTCCTACACGGCCCGTGATCCCTACACATTTTGCGTGCACTACGCTTTCGCAAAGCCAGCAAGGGATATTGGGCTGGTCATGGGTAATCTGCTTCTTGCAGGTTTTTTTGGCACAGACAACAGCAAAATCCATATTGATGTGTTTTAATTTTTTTTATCGAGAAAAAAAGTTCAAAACAAATAGCAATCAGACCAATGTGCACGGTAAATGCTTAAAGCTATGCTTAAAGCAAAAACGGAAAAAACTGAGAGGAGAGAGGAGGGTTGCAGCAGCAGCTTATAACTGAGAGCGCAACGAAACAGAAAGAGCGAGAGAGAAAGAACAGTTATTGGGATTAAGGTGATAGAAAGAGAGTGATAGAACTACGACAAAGAGCGGCTAAAATGTAATGAGAGTACTTACGAAAAGCAACAACACAAACACACGATTAACCGACGCACAAAAATTAATTAAATAAGTTGTGTTTTTACACAATTCTAAGGCATGCACCCGCGGTTAAAGATTGAGTTTAAATAAGAGATAGTAAGGGAGTTAATTTGAAATTAATTTTAAAATAAAACACCGGCTGTTTAAGCAAAATAAAAGGAAAATGCGGAGCGCAAAAAAAAAACACGTCTGGTCACTACGAAAGAGAACGAAGATTTCATGCAGGAAATCTGGTTTCAAGAGTTGGGATGGGACGAACAGCTTCCAAGTTTGTTGTACCAACGCTGGCTAGACTTTCTGCAAAGTTACGCCTCACTCCCCGAGATCAAGATTCCAAGATGGGTGTGTTACCAGCCATCGGTAAAGGTCGAACATCATGGTTTCTGCGACGCCTCCGAAAAGGCGTACGGTGCCGCGATCTACGTGCGCGTCGAGTGTGCCCAGCATATCACGGTGCATCTGCTGTCGGCTAAAACACGAGTCGCTCCCGTGAAAACTGTGTCGCTTCCTAGACTATAACTGTGCGGTGCAGTGCTCCTTTCAGAAATGGCGACGGCTATCCTGCCAAGCATGCCGACGAAACATCATCAATGTTACTACTGGACCGATTCGACTATTGTACTGGCCTGGTTGAACAAGCCTGCGTGCCACTGGACTACCTTTGCGGCCAATCGAGTGACAAAAATAGCCCAGACTACCGATATCAAGGATTGGTCTCATGTTCGTTCCGAACATAACCCCGCCGACTTAGCCAGTCGAGGCGTAGCTTTACCCGATCTGGTGGGTAACCAACTCTGGTGGCACGGACCAGCTTGCTTGCAATCTCCACGTGATCAATGGCCAGCCCAAGCCGCTGAAACTCCAATTATGACTCTAGAGCAGCGGGCCGTGAAAGTCCATCTCGTCTCCAGCCCACCCGAAGATTTCCTGGAGCGTTTTTCCCAGCTTGAGAAGGCTCTTCGAGTGCGGGCATATGTTCTACGGTTTATTCAATGTTGCAAGAAGGTAACACCCGCACGCAGGGACCACCTCACTAGTGGGGAAATTAACGAAGCTGAGCGAACTCTTATCCTAGAGGCTCAGCGCCGGGACTTCCCCCAGGAATTCCACTGTCTGAGCGGTAAACGTCCCGAGCCAAGTTCGAGCTCAATTTTGAATCTGAACCCCTTTCTGAACCGCCACGGGATCATGAGAGCCTGCGGCCGGGTCACCGCTTCCCAAGATCTGAAGTATGACGAGCGCCATCCAATCATCCTGTCCTATAGTTGCCGCCTGTCTCGCCTGCTCGCTCACTTCACGCACAAAATCACTCTCCACGGCGGTAGTCAACTGATGTCGCGCCTCATTCGCGGAAAATATTGGATTCCGAGAATCCGGAACCTGATGAAGGGCGTGGTGAACTCCTGCAAGGTCTGCATCATCCACAAGAAGAAGCTACAGACCCAACTGATGGGTGATCTCCCGACAGACCGAACTTCCTTCTCCAGACCGTTCACCCATACCGGTATTGACTATGCCGGTCCTTTCGACATAAGGAACTATACCGGGCGAGCATGCCTGATCACCAAGGGTTATGTGTGCGTATTTGTCTGTTTTTCCACGAAGGCCATTCACTTGGAGGCCACTTCCGACCTGACCACCGAGAAGTTCCTAGCAGCTTTCGGCCGCTTCGTGGCTAGACGAGGTTGTCCGCAGCGTATCCATTCCGACAATGGGAAAACTTTCGTGGGAGCAGCAACTGTACTGTCTCAGGACTTTCTAGCCGCGTTCCAGGACTCGGTGACGGAGGCATACAGCCACCAACGGGTTGCATGGCGTTTCATCCCGCCAGGAGCTCCACATATAGGCGGCCTGTGGGAAGCCGGCGTAAAGAGTTTTAAAACGCTCTTCTACAAAGCCACGTCCACCCGGAAATATACCTTCGAAGAGCTCTCCACGCTTCTCGCCAAGATCGAAGCATGCCTCAATTCCAGGCCACTCTCACCTATGTCCGAAAGTCCGACGGAGTTGCTGGCCCTCACTCCAGGGCACTTCCTTATCGGAGGACCTTTAATGGCGACTGCAGAACCCGAAATAAAGGAGAACCTCCAGTCGATTATTAGTCGGTGGCAGCATTTGAAGGCCCTCAACCAGCAATTCTGCCAGAGGTGGAAAGATGAGTACCTCAAGGAACTTCACAAGCGCAACAAGTGGCAGACGGACATGCCAAATCTCCAGATCGGCGATATGGTTGTCGTGAAGGAAGATAACCTGCTCTCTAACGACTGGCGACTTGGAAGAGTACAGTCCGTGTATCCCGGCACCGACAACCGGGTCCGGGTGGCAGATATCCTTACTGCCCGCGGTGTGATCAAACGTCTGGTCGCAAAAGTCGTTCTCCTTCCGGGGGAACTCTCTCGTCCTGGACAACAGTAACGGGAGGCGTTCCTGTGCCTAGCCCGTTTCATACTGCCTCATTGTCTTCTATTCCATCCACGTTCTTTTCGCCTCCAAAAGTCCTCGTTTGTTCGTACAGTACTTAGAGAAGTGCCTGTCATCTGTTCCTAGCACATTACTAATGCTTTTCCGATTATTCTTCTCCAACCAGTTTCTTTGCATCCAGATCGAGATGGCTCCACAACCCCGTGACAATTACACCTCAGGAAGCAGACGCTCCCGAGTACAAACTTCGTACCGCTGCCGAGTCTGCCCCGGAAACCATCCACTACGGGACTGCCGGAGCTTTCTCAAGCTGAGCGTGGCGAAGAGGCTCCGAGCCGTGCTCATCAACAAGTTTTGCCGGAACTGCCTGGCTCACCAGCACTCCGGCAAGGACTGCCGCAGCGGTGGCCGGTGCCAGGTGTGCCATAAGGACCACCACACGCTGCTCCACATGCGACCATCCCAGCGTCCAGCCCGCTCGGAATCGCCAGCTCCGGCTTCAGCTCCGGTGTCCCGGTCCGCTCGCCGCCAACGGGCGCCCACAAAACGCCCAAACACGGGGTCCTCCCAGCGTCCAGTCCGCCCGAAGTCGTCGGCCGCAACTCCACGTCCGTCTGCAGCTCCGGTGTCCCGAGCCGATCGCCGCCAACGGGCTCCCACACGACGCCCAAACACGGGGTCCTCCCAGCGTCCAGTCCGCCCGAAGTCGTCGGCCGCAACTCCACGTCCGGCTGCAGCTCCGGTGTCCCGAGCCGATCGCCGCCAACGAGCTCCCGCAAGACGCCCAAACACGGGCTCCTCCCAACGCACAGTGGGGCCTTTGGTCATTTCAGCTTGCTAAATTAATAACTTCCGAACGAATCAAGATATCTTCATGAAATAAATTGCGCTTAAAAGAAAAAACTTTCAGAATTTAGTCTGCAAAAGAACATGGTGCTACAATATCTAGAAGCTTTACAATAAATAGCCAAAGTTGAACTTTGTTACCAGTGCATATTTTCCTATGCAAAATGATAAATTCCAAGTTTTTCGGATCGATAAATAATTTTTAATGGCCTATTATACTATAAAAAGTTATTTTAAATTTAATTTTTAACTTAAACCGAATTTACAAAAAAAAATTTTTTTAATTATACCCGTACTCAAAAAGAGTTAAGGGGTATACTGTATTTGTGGTAAAAGTGGATGTGTGTAACGCAGAGAAGGAAAATTTTCCGACCCCATAAAGTATATATATTCTTGATCAGTATCAATAGCCGAGTCGATAGAGCCATGTCTGTCTGTCCGTCCGTCTGTCCGTCTGTCCGTCCCCATGAGCGCCTCGTTCTCAGAGACTATAAAAGCTAGAGCAACGAAATTTTTTTCCAGACTCATGTGATATCACACTGTTACAAGTGTATTTCAAAATTTCGCCCCGCCCCCTTCCGCCTTCACAAAGGACGAAAATCTGTGGCATCCACAATTTTGAAGATACGATAAAACTAAAAACGCAGTATCGTAGAGAATGACCATATCTATCAGATTGCCGAATCTGAACCAGATCGGATCATTATTATAGCCAGAATAAAGAAATTAATTTTCAGTTGCTTCCCCCACCTCTTCTGGCGCTGCTGACGCTATTCATTCTCTGTCTCGCTCGCACACACTCTGCCCTGTGCAATGCGCGAGCAACCCCTAGCGGAGGAGATGTAGAATCTAAATGGTATATGTAGAATATTTGTTCTAGATGTATTATCTACATTTTACATGTAGATGTAGTTGACAAATGTAGCAAAAAATGTAAAATGTAAAATTAAAATTTTTTTTTAAATTTCAATCATAAGCTCATAAATTTATATACTGACTGAGTACGGGTATAAAAGTAGAGTCGCGACTAGAAGCGACTCACGTTCCTTCTCGTTGTTTTTATTTTTGGTTTACTATAAAACATGCATCTATTTCCGATGGATCGTTAGGAATATCCAATAATCTTAACATTTCTGAAGAATAAATACTTTCTAATTCTTTTTTCGATTTCACATGTCTAATAGATGAAATAAATGGATCTGAAGAGGCTGCCAACATGTTGAAAAGATCCTGATTTTGCCTTGTTCGTGATATTTTACAAGTATTCATGTACCTGAATTTCTTGTAATCCTTGTTTCTCGTTTCCTGGGCCTCCTCTGACATCTCTCCTATTGGAAGGCTCTGATGTTCTATTAAAATTTGACCGTGTGCCAAAATTTTATGAAGCGTTGGAGTAAGCTTCTTTTCTGGATACTTTTCAAATAACAACTCTGCAGTCTTCGAGGCATATTCGCCAAATTTTCGGGTGTTAATTTTGTCCTTGCAGTTTAAAATATTTAAAATTACAGCCAATCTTTGGATAATGCCTTCATCCACTCCAGTTATTTTTGCTGTAATTTCGTGTTCCTTAAAGAATTTCCGGGATGAGTTTCCATCGTTTGTGTTCCCGTATCCATATTTGGGGCAGTCGACCCTCAGTCCAAGTCTCGAAAAGAATTCGTCTTGAATCATTTTTTTCCTGTGTTTATGTTTCTCTTTGGCTGGCATGCTATCGTCAAAAGATTCTTCCGTTCGCGGGATGGTATATGCAAGTTTTAAAATAAACTCCATACATCTTATTCTTGCATGCAATGGGGAAATGCCATATTCCAAATTTTCCTCTTCAATTAAGGAATCATCCAAGTTTTGAAAGTCCTTCTGTGTTTTTTTGCAAAAAGCGCATGTCAAGGTCGATTTCGTATTTGTTAGTTCGTTTAGAACTTTTCCATCGATCATAGTCAGGGCAAATTCATAGTTAACAGTAATAGTTGGACCATCCTTGAAATCCAATAATCCTGGTTTTATATTTTTAATCTGATTCTTAATATCAGTCACTGTGGACTTTATCAATTCAGAAGATTCCTTGGCGTATTTAAATAATATAGGGCGGCAGTAGTGAGCAGACGAAGGTCGGGGATTTTTCCAATGTTCTGAAGTATCCGATTTTAGCCTCAGGGGGACAAGAGAAGCCATAAACATGTTGGCATCTGTAATGGATTTATCTTCCGTTTATATTATTTGCTTATATGCACTTTGTCCTGAAGATCCATCACATCCCCACTTGCTGATCAATGTGAGATTTTGCGGAAGATTCTCAATCTGATGGTCAGGTAAACTTTCAATGAGCCTTTTCGCAGTGTGGTCCACCAGGTCTTGAAGTTTTACTTCTGCTGATACCTCCGTCACATGTGGAGTCGGTCCTGCCTTCTTTTTAGCTTCTCCAATTTTTTTATATCCTGGCAGAACATCGACATTATGCTGCTTCAAGGAATGTCGCAATATTGAATATTTGTCCTTAGACATTCCCAAATCCATAAACAATGCCAAAGCCTCTTCAACGGTGTACGGCCTTGGTTGTGAATTTGGCGGAGTGACGATGCTCTTGTTTATCCTTTCAAGTCTAATGGGGCTTGCCTGCAAAACAGCTTTTGTGATATGTGACCTCTTGTTTTCCTTGTCGTTCATATATTTGATTGACAGCGCCTCCGATAAGTGATCCGTAGCTATATGACATGTTGCATCTGAAAGTTTTCTCTTTCTTGTATAAGCTGAACAGTCTTCCAGGGTTTTAATTGGTCTTCCTGAGCATCGTCCTGTGGACGTGGAGGGTCCATCATCTAGCATCTGCTTTCCAACTAACCAGGTTGCGTTTCTGCTATTGAACCATGTAGTATTACGATGTGAGATCTTCCATTTAGCGTCAATTCTAGCATATACAAGATTAATATTATGTATTATACTTGTATGCTTCTCCGGGTTGTCCGATTCTACATTTAATTCAACGAGAACAGCTTCCTTAAATTCGTTGAAGTTGTTTGAAGTTCTAAATATCTCAAACAATTTTATATTTTCCATCGCCATTTTCACTGTTTAATGGTTTAAAAGTCAAAATATAACTATGGACCTATACAAAAAAGGACTGCAATATATATACATATGCATATACCACCCTTTGCCAAAATAAAAAGCAGGTTAAAAAACTTGGTCAAATTCAGGTCAATTGTAACGGCCAACCTGCATATGCAATGCCACAAAAACTTTTGAAAAAGGTAGGTCGAAGTTAAAAAGACTTACCTGCAAATGGATTAATAGCTAACTACATAATTTAGGTAGCGAAAACTTAAAAATGGTTAAATTATTGAGTGTACCTGAGTATATAGTTTCATTAGTACATTAGTACCTGAATTTTTTGGTTTTTCAACTTTGACCTGAATTTAAAAAAAAACTACATTTTTGTATTACCGAAATATTTTGTATACCGGATCATTGCATATTTCTTTACTTAAATCAAAGGTCGATACGTGCAGTCTTGGGTTTTTTGGCTTCTACATTGATAACAGTGACGCTACCTCGCACGAAAAACGTCAAATTTTGGATTTTGTATGGGAATTTGAGCTGCGACAGCCCTTTTTTGGCCGTTTTTCGTGCGAGGTAGCGTCACTGTTATCGATGTAGAAGCCACAAAACCCAAAATCGAGCGTATCGACCTTTGATTTAGGTAAAGAAATATGCAAAGAGCCCGTATTCAAAATATTTCGGAAAAGCAAAAATGTAGTTTTTTTTAAATTCAAGTCAAAGTTGAAAAACAAAGAAAAATTTAGATGGTTTGGAAAGTACGTTTTTCTCTAGTCTGTGCAACAAAGCAGTTTTTCATTGAATATTGATAAAAATGAATACACCTAGTAAATGATACCAAAAACAAAATGATATCTCACACAGTTCAATTTTTATTCTACCTGAAAGATGCAGTATGTCAATAAAAGTTGAATAAATTGTTGCACGCGGAAATAATTTTCAACTTTGATTGCTCATATCTCCTAAACTAAAAGTCCGATTCTTTTTAAATTTTATTTTTGAAAGCTTTGGAAAATACTCTATCGAATTCGTGTATTGGATTTATCCAAAGCGTTCAAAAAATGCATTGACTTTTGCCACCTCTTTGCGGCTGAGGCCCCACTGTGCAACGTCCAGTCCGCTCGAAGTCGTCGGCCGCAACTCCACGTCCGTCTTCAGCTTCGGTTTCCCGAGCCGATCGCCGACCCGTCGTGGGTAATCCGGCGCCATCGGTCGATACGCTCTTCCAGCACCGAAGCATCAACTTCCTACCGACGGCCCAGGTGGTCTTGGACACGGGAACGGAAATCCATGAGACAACCGCGCTTATCGACCCATGCACGCCGGTGAGCTGCATTGACGCTTCCTTGGCCGCCGACTTCAAGCTGCCCAGCACGCGCATCGGGTCGGAGAAGGTTGCCACCGCTGTCATCCGCGCCAGGACCGGCGATGTCAAATTGGACGTGGTCCTCAAAATGGAGCCCCGCTTACGCGTCCGCACGCCGCTGCGAACCTTGAGCGAGACGGCTCGGGCCAGGTTCGACGACATTCGCCTTGCCAATGAGGAATTCCATCGGCCGGCCACCATTTCCCTAGTATTAGGAGCGGACGTATACCAGAAGGTCATCCAACCCGGGTTCCTTGCGCGAGGAGACGGACTTCCAGTGGCCCAAAGCACGGTGTTCGGATGGATTGTGTCCGGGGCCTGTACGCAGCCATAGGAAGAGATGTTGCAGTCCTGCAAGGGGGGGAGGATGTTTAGGGCAGAAGCGAAGTTAACAGCGCGCTGTTACCTCGCACGCTCTCCCATGCCCTTGGCTCTCTCGCGCCGTGGATGCGATCCACTCGGCGCTCACTCACGGGCGCTAACCGTAGGCCGAGCTTGGGAGATCAGTCTCTCGACACCTACGAGCCGTTTCACCCGCATATCACCCCCGCGATACCATTTCTACAACTCCAAATATACATTATTAACATCGACGCCCCCGACTATTTTTTACTGGGAATTTGGGAACCTTCCATCATCCACCCCACTACAAACAATTTCCATTAATTGCTGAAGATAGTCTGATGTCTGGTTCTCCAATTGTACAGTTGCTGGCGAAGGGGATGTTGCTGGTAAGCTTATGTCCCCAAATCGAGTGTAGGACGATTTTACCTCGCTGATTGTTGTGCTGAAGCTGCTGATGCTTATTTTTGTGTTGCGAGCAGTACATCCAGGTGACAGTGAGAATAAGCCAGTTCCTTTCAGTTGTATGGTGGACGGAGAACCGTTGCAAACTGCCTGAAGTCTCATTGTAGACTGAGTTGCAAAGATCCGTTTATTTGCTTGCAGAGTTTTGGACCACACCATGTCAGCCTTCGTGTGGGCACTAACCATACAGTATATAGATGTGCCAGTTCATACAACGAATGTGTTACAGAAAAATTTGCAGCTCCAGGTCCTATGCTCTCAGGGCCTGCTCTCAGTAGGACCTGAGAGAGGAAGACTATGCTCTCAGTAGGACCTGAGAGAGTAAGAGAGAGCACGGCCATGGTGCAACAATAACTCTTTGCCAGTCGTTTGTCAAACGGCGTCGAAAGAGGTTGTGTAGCGCACGATTTTTTTCTGTATTTTCTGTCTTCTTCTTCCTCACAAATAAAATTCTTTCTATTACTATAAATATTTTTTTTTAATATTTTTTTATTTTCTTAAAGATTTTTCTGAATTACGAATTAAACGTCAGTATTTGTTTTTCATTATTTCGACTTATTATTATTCATTTTTATTTATTTATTAGCGAAAAAATGTTCTCGCCTGTCAGCGGAGAAGTAAAACACTTGCTATCTCTTTTGTTCAGCTGTAGGGGCTTCGCTCGTCAGATCCCAAAGTCCCAAGTCCAAAGAAAATTCACTGGTTTCAAATGTGTATAAGGGTCTTTATTCGTAAAGAGGGCGCGTGCGGAACCGTCTCGCTTTGGATGTATGGCGTAAGTAGAGTTTGGATGCGCTCAAGCTGCCGAGGGCTGTCGGCAGCGAGAGCGAGAGCGGGAGCGTGGGCGGGAGCGCGATCGTGGTGAGATGCGCGTCGCCGGGGGGAACAATACTCTCATGTATGAGAGCGAGAGCGAGGGCCGCCGCTTGCGTAGCTGGAATGCTAACAGCGAAGTGTGGCTGGAATGCCCACAGAGCGGCTGCCCCGCCAACGCCGTCCCCACTCTAAACATTCTCCCCCCCTTGCAGGATTGCAAAGAAGGCCTAGGTCCTAGGTCTTGGGCCTAGGACCACACGTGCCGTCGGAAGGACGTTTATGCTCCGGTGATGGAGCAAGGAGGTTTCTATCGGGGCTGGAGTCCCGAAAACGGGTCGGCTGACCGGAAGACGAGGCCGCCGTTCGGCGCGGGAGGACGGAGGTGAAGGCGACGGTGCCGAAGAGGAGCCAGCGGGGCGCCGAGACCCGGGCAGGTGGAGCAGTGTGTGGTGGTTGCGGTTGCAAACCTCGCATAAGTCCCCACTGCGGCAGTCCTTTCCCGAATGCTCGTGAGCCAGGCAGTTCGAGCAGTACTTATGTACTAACACGGTTCGGAGTCGCTCCTCGACGTTCATTCGGATGAACTTCCGGCAGTTCCTCAACGGATGGACTCCGGGGCACACTCGGCATTGGTAGGAACTGTTACCTTGTGAACATGTGCGATCCGATCTGCGGGTTGAACGGGAACGTGTAGAAGTGTGAGTGGCCATGTCTTGATGTTGGTGGCTAGGACGAAATGAAAAAGTCGAATAAGCATTAGAAGTGCGCTTGGTCACAGTTGGAAGATTGGAAGCTACTCTGGAAATTTGACTCGAAAAGGATGCAACTTTATGGCTCGCCGTATTGGACACGGGACCAGTGAGCACCCAACCAAAAATGGTTTCTTGGCCAAGAAGAGAGCCACATATGTTGGGCTGTAAGCCGCTTGACATTACGGATGGTAGGACATCGGCTCCAATCAGGACATCGATTGGTGAGCTCTCGAAGAAGTTAGGATCCGCCAATGGAAGACCTGGCAAGTCTTTCAATAAACTTGTCGAGATCGGATGCGACGGAAGATTTTTTGCCAATTCCGGGATAACATAGGCTGCGGCGTTTAATTGTAAGCCCGGCCTCTTTGGAGAGCGAATGGAAAGCTGACAGAGCTTATTGGACTGAGCGGATACAGTCTGATTGAGGCTGGAGACCTGGGTCTCAATACGTTGGAATGGCAATTGAATCGTGTTGAAAAGGCGTTGCGTAATGAACGTTGCCTCGGAGCCCGAGTCGATCAGGGCGCGGGCGCGGAAATTTTTCCCCAGGTGGCAAATATTAATGATTGCCGTGCCTAGAAGGACGGAGCTTGTGCCGGAGGCGAAATACGTCTGAACGTTAGTCGGAAGTTCGGAAGAACTTGACTTTTCTGCGGAAGATACTGGTCGATCGACGTCTGGCCAGGCTGTGGAGTTGGATACGGATGTGGAATTGGAATCACTGGACACGGGATTGTCACGATGCAGAAGCGTGTGGTGTCGTCCTCCACAAGTGTTGCAGTTGTGGGAGCTTTGGCATTCTCGAAGCAAATGGCCTTTTGCGAAGCAATTTAAGCATAGCTGCTTTTGCTTTATGCAGCTGGAGCGGGCATCAACGGTCATTTGTAGGAAATGAGGACAGAGTCGGATTGGGTGATTTTCCTTGGAACAGAGATCACACGTGCTCTTGGTAGGATCCACGTTGTTATGGAATGAGTGCGCCGTCCTTGGAACAGGACTGCCTTGGGAACGGAACGGATTAGACTGGATTCGCCAGGATGGCGGATTCTGACTGCCTTTGGCGGGTGGCGGATTCGTAGCGTCTCGGGAAGTGGAAGGGTCGCTCTCAATAGCCTCGAGCGTCAGATAGCGCTGAGTGAGGAAGGAGTCGATTTCCTTCCAGGGCGGAACCTCTTTTTTGTCCGTAACGGACGCTTCCCACAACGCCCGGCTCAACTTCGGCAATTTGGAAGCGCAGATTGTAACGAGCAGACTGTCCCAGTTGTCCGTGCAAACGTTGGAGACCGCTAGCGCATTTAGGACTCCCTGCATCGTACTTTGAAGCTCCTTCAAAGCACGACTGCATTCGGAAGTTACGCGGGGCAAGAAGAGGAGAATGTTAATTTGATTGGTCACCAGGAGCCGATTATTTTCATATCGGCTGCGGAGAGCCAACCATGCGGACTCGAAACCGTCATTTGTGAGGGGGGATTTTTCTACGATGGCCTTCGGATCGCCCCTGGTCTTCTCGGTGAGGTAGTATAACTTCTCTACCGGAGACAATTTGGGATTGTTGATTACGACGGCCGTGAACAGATCCCGGAATGTGGGCCAGCGGACGTAGTCCCCTGAGAAAACCTCTATATTGACGGGAGGCAGTCGACAGCCGCCCTGTTGGACTGGCTGTGCAGAAGGAAGGACTGTGGCGGGGGCCAGTTGGGCATTGAGGTCACTGAGACACTGTTCGAATATTCCGTAGCACTCGCCGTATGTCTCACGGATGTCCGCTTGGATTTCTGGATCCTCGTCAGCCATCACCGCGGAGCAGGCCTTGTATTCGGCCTCGACATCCGTCCACATGCTGAGGATCTGACCTCGGCGGACCTCGGACAGAGGGGCGGATGGGGCGGCGGTGATGCGCTCTGCCAGGTGAGACAGTCGGCCGATGGCGGCGACCAATTTGGTCCGAGCGACAGAGGTGGCGGATTGAGCCATTTTGGTGAAGTGGCGAGAGCTGACGGGGCTACGGATGAAGGAGCCTGTCGGATCTTGTTTGGTCACGGTCGGAACCTTAAGGGTGACGGGAGACGGAAATAAAACCGATTTGGTCCTTGCCGGGCTACTACTGGCTGCTCGCGGAGTGAGAGGTGCCTTGACCTTGTGTGTCGGAGTAGTTCCGGAGGCGGAAGAGGTGCGTAATCGGCTGGAAGAGGTGACAGGCAAAAGCTTCTTGCCGTCCGGAGGGCCTGTTGGCATGTTACGGACTCAACCACGCAACGACGAAAATCGGTCTCGGAAGTCTGTGAGGGACAGAGTAGACTTGTCTCGAAAAAACGTCAGGAACCCAAGATTCGTTCGGAAAGACAACCCAATTATGGACGGCCGGCAGAAAAAAGGCCTCGAGCTAGCTGGAATGCAATAATTCGATCGACTCGGATTGCTTGAGATCACCTGAAGGTGAGAGATCCCAAACAATGAGTGATTTTATATTGAGCAGAGCTGAGGAGAGGAACGGTCACACTGGTTGTGGCAATATTTTATAAATATTGTTAGTGCGCTGTTCCTCCGGTTACCTCTTGACGCAATCGTGCGCAGAACCGGGTTATTGGCGGATGGAAGGCGGACGGAAGTGACACGGACACCAAAAAAAATATAATAAAAAATTATTTTTTATCAAAAAAAATATTTCTTTATTATATTTTTTCTATCTTAATTGCAGAAAATTTTTTCGGACGAGGAAAGGTTATTTTAATTTAAATAAATTGACGTTTTCACGTGTCCTATTCGGATGGACGCAAGGAAATGATGCCGATAGTTTTTGGATAGGGCCACCACTAATGCACGGACCAAAAAAAGACCAACAAAAACACCGAACCACACTTTGCCAATTGGCGAATTAAATTGTCAACTAATTATTGGAAATGCGCCGTGCCAGGGTCGCGAGTAATTTATTTGGACACTGTTGGCTTTTTGAGTGGGTGTGGCGATCAAGAAAGGTGGCTGGAGAGCATGAATTGCACAAAATCACTGCTTTAAAATTAAATAGGGGTCTTGCGCGGAGTAGTGGAGTGCGGTATTTAATGCCGGGATTTGGTATTTTCTTGTGGGGTTTTATATATGTATAGACGTATATATAGTTGGTAGCCAACTATGGAAATAAATTTAGAAATATGTATGTAGGAATGATGATATGGATATATATATATGTATGGATGGATTGTTGTTGTTGCACTCGGAGTGTGCCAACGTATGTGGTATTGGGGTAGGTCGTGCACTTGGAGATGTGTGTATGGATGTCGGTGTGTGTGTATGTACGCAAGCTCTCATGGGCTGGAATGTGCGTACATACATATGCGCGGAATGCACTTTTAAATTAATTGTGTTTTATTAATTCTTCCGCGAATTATGGACGGACACAAGGACTGGAAAAACTACCGTAGCACTGGTAGTTGGAGTTGAATGAACGGAGAACGGCCGGAATCGCCGATAATATGGCGGTGTCGAAAGAGGAAAAGACACGAAAGAACGGAACAGAAGGAAAGAAGTACATATATAAGAATATATATATGCACTTATATCGCGGACCTCGGACTTTGAGGAATTTCGGACCAACAAAAAATCGCGAATGGAGGCGAGTTCTGGTAGACGAAAACCGTACTTATCTTGGGGCGATGAAGTGATGAAGCGATGCCGTGCTGGAAGGCTGGATGGAATGTTCTCCTTATTGGGGAAGGCAGAACTTGGACAATCCGGCTCGAAGGACCAATGTTCAGCTGTAGGGGCTTCGCTCGTCAGATCCCAAAGTCCCAAGTCCAAAGAAAATTCACTGGTTTCAAATGTGTATAAGGGTCTTTATTCGTAAAGAGGGCGCGTGCGGAACCGTCTCGCTTTGGGTGTATGGCGTAAGTCGAGTTTGGATGCGCTCAAGCTGCCGAGGGCTGTCGGCAGCGAGAGCGAGAGCGGGAGCGTGGGCGGGAGCGCGATCGTGGTGAGATGCGCGTCGCCGGGGGGAACAATACTCTCATGTATGAGAGCGAGAGCGAGGGCCGCCGCTTGCGTAGCTGGAATGCTAACAGCGAAGTGTGGCTGGAATGCCCACAGAGCGGCTGCCCCGCCAACGCCGTCCCCACTCTAAAAACTTTCTAGCGCTTGTTTGTCTCTGAGTGGCGAGATATTAGGGTTGAAAATATTTATGGTCCAAAGGTCTTTGGCTCGGGGACCGGGACCTGGGCAATTCGGCATGTATGTGTGAGTGTACACAGAAACGACAAAATTTTGCACATTTATTTACATATACATATCCCTATTTTATATTTGTTTTGATTTTTACAATCCATATATTTTTTTGTTTGGTGTGGACGTTGATATGCAATGACTGCACCATCAAGTGGCCCATGCGACACCAAGCCGAAGCCTGTTACGCGCGGAACCCAGGCTAGAATCGCAGCCCCTCCTCCCGCCCAACCGACCGGGGGCGCTGCCGCATGACGCGCGACGCGTGTTACCGAACCGATCGCGAACATGCAGGAAAGATAGAGGTTAGACTAATGTTCGAGGAAAATTAGAGCAAACACAGCTAAACATGCAAAGATAGTTAAGAAATAGGACTAATTACGGGAAAGGTATGTTAATATTAGTGATTTAAGAAGAGGAAGGGAATTAGTGGTGGATACTATAAGGTAGAGAGAATTATAGTCCGAGCATAAGACCCTAAACGGTTCATGCAAGGAATAATTTGATCTACAAAGTAAAAGGAACAAAGGGGTAAAGTTTCTAGTAGATCTAACAGGAATCGTAAAGTTTATGCGACTCAACAAGTCAGGGCTATCTACGTCACCCTTGATCAGGTTGTGCATAAAAATCACACCAAGCATTTTTCTACGACTAACTAAGGTTGGAAGGTTTATTAAAAGCAGTCTACGAGGGTAAGATGGCAGTCTCACATCTGCATCCCAGTTGAGGCCACGCAGAGCAAAAAGTAAAAAGTTTTTCTGGACTGATTCTATACGGTCCTGGTGTACTTTGTACTGGGGGCACCATACACAAGAGCCGTACTCTAAAATCGGACGAACAAGCGAGGTATAGAGAGTCTTCGTTATGTAGGGATCGTCAAACTCCTTTGACCCCCTTTTTATAAACCCAAGCACGCCCATGGACTTATTTACCATGGTGGAAATGTGTTCAGAAAACTTTAACTTGGGGTCAAGTTTAACACCAAGATCATCAACCAATGTAATTCTCTCAAGAGAACCACCGCAAAGGGTGTAAGGAGCCAAGGAGGCTGGATCGATGAAATGTCATTACTTTGCATTTCGAGGCATTTAGGTGTAACATATTTGCACAACACCATGACTGAAAGTTATTGAGATCGGATTGCAAGCGGGAGTGAAATGAAATGTCCTTGTACTGGACACAGAGTTTAACATCATCCGCATACATGAGTACTCGAGAATTTGTTAATACTGAAGGCAGGTCATTAATAAAGAGTGTGAAAAGTAGGGGGCCTAGATGTCTGCCCTGTGGTACTCCAGAAGTAACCTTAACAGGTGAAGAGAAGGAGTCTTTGAAGAGGACTCTTTGAGACCTTGAACAAAGATAGCTAGAAATCCATCTCAAAAGATTAGGTGGAAACCCTAAAAGGTCAAGTTTTTGTGCTAGAAGGAAGTGGTTTACAGAGTCGAATGCTTTACTGAAATCAGTGTAGATAACATCCGTCTGAAAGTTACATTGGAAGCCTTTAATGATAAAAGAGGTAAACTCTAATAAATTTGTGGTTGTTGATCGTCGCTTTATAAATCCGTGCTGAGATGGAGATATAAGTGATTTGCAGAGATGTTGCAAATGCGGAGTTAAAATTTTTTCAAACATTTTAGGAATAGCGGATAACTTAGATATACCTCTATAATTATTAGCATCAGACTTGCTACCTTTCTTATGGAGAGGAATAATAAAAGATTCCTTCCAGATCGGGGGAAGCATGAAGAATTAATGGATAGGGTGAATAGTTTAAGCAGGGGTCCACACAGAGCGTCGGCACAGTACCTGAGTACACAGCCGGGAACTCCGTCAGGACCTGGTGAAAACACCGGCTTAACTAGTCGAAGATCATGAAGCAGTGAACTTTCATTTAACAAGGGGCTGAAAATGCCATTCGACCTTGGTATGTGCAGTTAAAGATGTTTTTATGAATATATGTATATGTATATGTATTTAGGAAATTGGTGATTTTAGTGATTTTATATACATATATGTAAAAGGGTTACATTACATGTGTATAGAATTGGCTTATATATTTACATATTCTATGTATATTAAATATACCTTAATTATGTACATACATATGTATGCCAATATGTATATACATATGTACATAAAGTCATGTATGGGTGCTCCAATACATGGCACATGACTTTATGACTATACGCTTATGTACCCGTACTGCAGGGTATGTTTGTATATATTCATAGATCATATATATATTTATACGTAGGTTAGGTTAGGTTGAGGCGGCTGTCGGGATCCCGACACACTTAGGCCGGTTTCGGCCCGTTGTGATACCGCGTGGAGCATTTTCCCCCTTTCCCTGTGAGACTCCATGTTATCCATTATCCCATCCGGATGCCCTTGTAAAGTTTGCAATCCTTCTGGGACCCATTGTAGACATATCTGAAATGTCGGTTAAGAAAGGTGAGCCCCAGTATTGAAGTCTCCTTCTACTGAGTGCAGGACAGGAGCAGAACAGATGTTCCACCGTCTCCTCCTCGTCCTCATGTCTGCAGCTGCGACAGAAATCGTTATAGGGGGCACCCAGCCTGTTTGCGTGTGTGCCAATGAGCCAGTGTCCCGTAAGGGAGCGTATGACTGAGCTGCACCTTTTCCTGCTTAGTTTGCAGAGCTCGTCGGTGCTTCCTATTTATTCCTATTATTACTCCTATTTATGTTGGGCCAGGTTTGCCGGGTTATGCGACATGGTGGCACTGATTGCCATCTGTCGTTTATTAGTTGCTTGTAATGCTCTGTTATTTTGAGCTTGCAGGTGGCCATTGGCATACGAATATCCTCCTTGTCGTGGAGAAGGGGTGACGCCCTGTCCTGTCTTCACGAAGCTGCCACTACGGCAACTCACCTAAATATCTACAGTGATAGCCAAGCCGCGATTAAATCGCTAAATGCGATAACATCAAGCTCGGCTACCGTGGCAAACTGTCGGAAATCTCTTCACGAGATGGCACATAAGTTTGCAATCAGCCTAATTTGGGTCCCGGGCCACCAGGACATCAAAGGCAACTACATAGCAGACGAGTTGGCCAGAGCTGGCACAACTGGCACAATCCTAATATCTCACCACTCAGAGACAAACAAGCGCTAGAAAGAGATAGCAAGTGTTTTACTTCTCCGCTGACAGGCGAGAACATTTTTTCGCTAATAAATAAATAAAAATGAATAATAATAAGTCGAAATAATGAAAAACAAATACTGACACTTAATTCGTAATTCAGAAAAATGTTTAAGAAAATAAAAAAAAAATTAAAAAAAAATATTTATAGTAATAGAAAACTGCCCAAAACTCAGCAAGCAAATAAACGGATCTTTGCAACTCAGTCTACAATGAGACTTCAGGCAGTTTGCAACGGGTCTCCGTCCACCATACAACTGAAAGGAACTGGCTTATTCTCACTGTCACCTGGATGTACTGCTCGCAACACAAAAATAAGCATCAGCAGCTTCAGCACAACAATCAGCGAGGTAAAATCGTCCTACACTCGATTTGGGGACATAAGCTTACCAGCAACATCCCCTTCGCCAGCAACTGTACAATTGGAGAACCAGACATCAGACTATCTTCAGCAATTAATGGAAATTGTTTGTAGTAAAAAATAGTCGGGGGCGTCGATGTTAATAATGTATATTTGGAGTTGTAGAAATTGTATCGCGGGGGTGATATGCGGGTGAAACGGCTCGTAGGTGTCGAGAGACTGATCTCCCAAGCTCGGCCTACGGTTAGCGCCCGTGAGTGAGCGCCGAGTGGATCGCATCCACGGCGCGAGAGAGCCAAGGGCATGGGAGAGCGTGCGAGGTAACAGCTCGCTGTTAACTTCGCTTCTGCCCTAAACATCCTCCCCCCCTTGCTGGACTGCAACATCTCTTCCTATGGCTGCGTACAGGCCCCGGACACAATCCATCCGAACACCGTGCTTTGGGCCACTGGAAGTCCGTCTCCTCGCGCAAGGAACCCGGGTTGGATGACCTTCTGGTATACGTCCGCTCCTAATACTAGGGAAATGGTGGCCGGCCGATGGAATTCCTCATTGGCAAGGCGAATGTCGTCAAACCTGGCCCGAGCCGTCTCGCTCAAGGTTCGCAGCGGCGTGCGGACGCGTAAGCGGGGCTCCATTTTGAGGACCACGTCCAATTTGACATCGCCGGTCCTGGCGCGGATGACAGCGGTGGCAACCTTCTCCGACCCGATGCGCGTGCTGGGCAGCTTGAAGTCGGCGGCCAAGGAAGCGTCAATGCAGCTCACCGGCGTGCATGGGTCGATAAGCGCGGTTGTCTCATGGATTTCCGTTCCCGTGTCCAAGACCACCTGGGCCGTCGGTAGGAAGTTGATGCTTCGGTGCTGGAAGAGCGTATCGACCGATGGCGCCGGATTACCCACGACGGGTCGGCGATCGGCTCGGGAAACCGAAGCTGAAGACGGACGTGGAGTTGCGGCCGACGACTTCGAGCGGACTGGACGTTGGGAGGAGCCCGTGTTTGGGCGTCTTGCGGGAGCTCGTTGGCGGCGATCGGCTCGGGACACCGGAGCTGCAGCCGGACGTGGAGTTGCGGCCGACGACTTCGGGCGGACTGGACGCTGGGAGGACCCCGTGTTTGGGCGTCGTGTGGGAGCCCGTTGGCGGCGATCGGCTCGGGACACCGGAGCTGCAGACGGACGTGGAGTTGCGGCCGACGACTTCGGGCGGACTGGACGCTGGTTGGAGAAGAATAATCGGAAAAGCATTAGTAATGTGCTAGGAACAGATGACAGGCACTTCTCTAAGTACTGTTTGACGAACAAACGAGGACGTTTTGGAGGCGAAAAGAACGTGGATGGAATAGAAGACAATGAGGCAGTATGAAACGGGCTAGGCACAGGAACGCCTCCCGTTACTGTTGTCCAGGACGAGAGAGTTCCCCCGGAAGGAGAACGACTTTTGCGACCGGACGTTTGATCACACCGCGGGCAGTAAGGATATCTGCCACCCGGACCCGGTTGTCGGTGCCGGGATACACGGACTGTACTCTTCCGAGTCGCCAGTCGTTAGAGGGCAGGTTATCTTCCTTCACGACAACCATATCGCCGATCTGGAGATTTGGCATGTCCGTCTGCCACTTGTTGCGCTTGTGAAGTTCCTTGAGGTACTCATCTTTCCACCTCTGGCAGAATTGCTGGTTGAGGGCCTTCAAATGCTGCCACCGACTAATAATCGACTGGAGGTTCTCCTTTATTTCGGGTTCTGCAGTCGCCATTAAAGGTCCTCCGATAAGGAAGTGCCCTGGAGTGAGGGCCAGCAACTCCGTCGGACTTTCGGACATAGGTGAGAGTGGCCTGGAATTGAGGCATGCTTCGATCTTGGCGAGAAGCGTGGAGAGCTCTTCGAAGGTATATTTCCGGGTGACGTGGCTTTGTAGAAGAGCGTTTTAAAACTCTTTACGCCGGCTTCCCACAGGCCGCCTATATGTGGAGCTCCTGGCGGGATGAAACGCCATGCAACCCGTTGGTGGCTGTATGCCTCCGTCACCGAGTCCTGGAACGCGGCTAGAAAGTCCTGAGACAGTACAGTTGCTGCTCCCACGAAAGTTTTCCCATTGTCGGAATGGATACGCTGCGGACAACCTCGTCTAGCCACGAAGCGGGCGAAAGCTGCTAGGAACTTCTCGGTGGTCAGGTCGGAAGTGGCCTCCAAGTGAATGGCCTTCGTGGAAAAACAGACAAATACGCACACATAACCCTTGGTGATCAGGCATGCTCGCCCGGTATAGTTCCTTATGTCGAAAGGACCGGCATAGTCAATACCGGTATGGGTGAACGGTCTGGAGAAGGAAGTTCGGTCTGTCGGGAGATCACCCATCAGTTGGGTCTGTAGCTTCTTCTTGTGGATGATGCAGACCTTGCAGGAGTTCACCACGCCCTTCATCAGGTTCCGGATTCTCGGAATCCAATATTTTCCGCGAATGAGGCGCGTCATCAGTTGACTACCGCCGTGGAGAGTGATTTTGTGCGTGAAGTGAGCGAGCAGGCGAGACAGGCGGCAACTATAGGACAGGATGATTGGATGGCGCTCGTCATATTTCAGATCTTGGGAAGCGGTGACCCGGCCGCAGGCTCTCATGATCCCGTGGCGGTTCAGAAAGGGGTTCAGATTCAAAATTGAGCTCGAACTTGGCTCGGGACGTTTACCGCTCAGGCAGTGGAATTCCTGGGGGAAGTCCCGGCGCTGAGCCTCAAGGATAAGAGTTCGCTCAGCTTCGTTAATTTCCCCACTAGTGCGGTGGTCCCTGCGTGCGGGTGTTACCTTCTTGCAACATTGAATAAACCGTAGAACATATGCCCGCACTCGAAGAGCCTTCTCAAGCTGGGAAAAACGCTCCAGGAAATCTTCGGGTGGGCTGGAGACGAGATGGACTTTCACGGCCCGCTGCTCTAGAGTCATAATTGGAGTTTCAGCGGCTTGGGCTGGCCATTGATCACGTGGAGATTGCAAGCAAGCTGGTCCGTGCCACCAGAGTTGGTTACCCACCAGATCGGGTAAAGCTACGCCTCGACTGGCTAAGTCGGCGGGGTTATGTTCGGAACGAACATGAGACCAATCCTTGATCTCGGTAGTCTGGGCTATTTTTGTCACTCGATTGGCCGCAAAGGTAGTCCAGTGGCACGCAGGCTTGCTCAACCAGGCCAGTACAATAGTCGAATCGGTCCAGTAGTAACATTGATGATGTTTCGTCGGCATGCTTGGCAGGATAGCCGTCGCCATTTCTGAAAGGAGCACTGCACCGCACAGTTCTAGTCTAGGAAGCGACACAGTTTTCACGGGAGCGACTCGTGTTTTAGCCGACAGCAGATGCACCGTGATATGCTGGGCACACTCGACGCGCACGTAGATCGCGGCACCATACGCCTTTTCGGAGGCGTCGCAGAAACCATGATGTTCGACCTTTACCGATGGCTGGTAACACACCCATCTTGGAATCTTGATCTCGGGGAGTGAGGCGTAACTTTGCAGAAAGTCTAGCCAGCGTTGGTACAACGAACTTGGAAGCTGTTCGTCCCATCCATCGTCCCATTCTTGATACTAATCAAGAATATATATACTTTATGGGGTCGGAAAAATTTCCTTCTCTGCGTTACACACATCCACTTTTACCACAAATACAATATACCCCTAACTCTTTTTGAGTACGGGTATAATAACTGGAGTGGATGAAGGCATTATCCAAAGCAGCCATGTGTATAGATGACCCTATCAATACCATCGTCTATGCGAAAAAAAGGGGAAAATCGGTTGTAACTGCCGTAGTAGACATAGATAATGCATACTACTGTGTTAATCTACAAACCTTACAACACGTTCCTACGCACTAGAGGCCTGCATGATTACATTCATTTCCTACTTGACAGTACTGTACAGTAGTGTACTGTACTCAAAAATAGTGTACTCATTTCATGCTGTACTCAAAAATAGTGTACTCATTTTTTGCTGTACAGTATATTCATTTCCTACTTGACAGTACTGTACAGTAGTGTACAGTATATTCTATATCCTAGAAAAGGTGTACAACACTAAAAGTGAAGTGAGTGCAAATGACAGTTGTATTGTATCGTTCTAACACTTTGTGTATAGCAGTAGTTTGCAAAAAGTTGACATGGCCTATAAAGAAAACGACGCAGGTGCAATGAATTCACAAGAAAATGTAAGTTTTTTGTTAAAGTAGATGTGTGTAAATGCAAGTTTTCTTCACGTTGGTATTAAAGTATAATTGTGTTAACTCAGAATTCATCCTTGGAGAGCTTAAATGATGACAACAATTTTAAGCAATACGCAGCTTCTGTCAAATGCAAATTATTAACTGGAGAATTGAAACTCTCTGAAAAAAAAGGACGAAGTAAGGTATGGGAGATCTTTTCCAGAATTGAAAATAAAAACGGTACCGAAATATACAATGCAGTGGTGTGCAACACATGCAAAAAAGTATATAAATTTGAGAAAAGCACATCCAATTTAGTCAAACACAAATGCTATGTGATGGCAAATAGTAGAAGTAGACGTAGATGCTGAGACGAAGAAGAAGTGCACCAAGTTAGCAACTGAATGGACGGTTAAGAATGGGCGACCCTTTAATATAGTAGCTGACTCAGGGTTAAAAAACTTAGCCCAGTTTTTTATATCTGTTGGTGCTAATTTTGGCGAAAACATAAATGTCGAGTCGTTATTGCCACATCCCACAAGCATTTCCCGGAACATCGGAGCTCTTTATGAATTTCATTTTAATGAAATAAAAAAAGAAATTTTGGAGTTTAAGAAGTTTGGATACGGCATAACTTCAGATATATGGACGGACGATTTTTTTAAAGAATCGTATATATCCCTGACTATGCATTATATAAAAGAAGGAACCCTTAAAAACCGTAGCTAAAAATCTAATAGCCGAAAAGCGCTGCAAAATAGCCACCACCGAGGATATGGTTAATAAAATTATGTTTTTACACTCAAATATTGATAAATTAGAATTTAAGTAATTAGTTTTAATTAAAATATTGTACATAAACACCAATTTATATTTATTGTGTATTGTTTTTCTGATTTTTCCCTGTTTTGACTCACTGTACAGTATGTATACTGTACACCAATTTTACTGTACTCACAAACTACTGTACTCACTAACTACTGTACTCACAAACTACTGTACTCACTAACTACTGTACTCACTAACTACTGTACAACTAGGGAGTGAGTGACAGCATTCACTCACATTCCTATGATACTGTACAGTAAAAAACGTGTACCCGTTTCAGAATGAATGATTCATTTGCCCTTTTGGATACATTCATGCATATGTCTACTACGCACTATATAGATTGGATTGTTAATATGACAGTAATTCAGTAATTCCTCATCAGGAAAAAATATAGCTGAGGCTAAGAACAATATACAGGTGAAGATCGATCAATTCCATTTTCTATGTCAGGATCTACATAGGTCTTAATTTCAATCCCAGCAAATCTGCAGTTATGGTTGTTGGGAGTGGAAGACGTAACAACATCTCGGTAACATGCAATAATAGTACGTTTCCGATTAAGGAATCCATCACCTTGTTAGGTGTCCTTAGTGCCTTAGTCCTTAGTGCCAATATGTCAGACAAATTGAACATTTCAAAAATCAGGGACAAGTCAGACAAAAGTGAGTTTCTGCTACATGCTGTAACTACCATCAAATCAGGTCTCAAACCCAAAGTCTTTTCCAACATCTTCAAGTCTTTCATCAGATCTCAGCAGGAGCACGCCATTACCAGTTTTTCAAATCTAAACATTTGCAACAGCAAATCTCTTAATACCGCATAGACGGACGGCCTTCGCCGATGTGTGGGTGTCCCTCCAAAAACATCTATGCACCTGATTTTTGCTCTGGCAGGTATCTACCGCCTAAACACAGAGCTAAGATTCTTACAGTCAGAGAACTACTGAAATTTAAAGTATTAAATCCGTTTCTTCATGACAATGTCTAATGCAAAGACTGCTTACACAGCCATGTACCAAGAATTTAGGGACCTTTTCGACAATTATAGCGAAAACAAGAAATATAAACATAGTCCTAAAGCTGACATCTGTCTCTCAATCTTTGACAGGAAAAAACAAGACATCTCAAATGAAGAATGCAATGCTATATATCAAGCCAAGCTTGAAGAGTGGGTGTCAGATGGGTGGAACATTCTTTCCACTGATGCCTCCATCTTTGGTGATAGGACAGGAATAGGTATCTTAGATTACCCTAGTAATAACAGCTATAAATTAAAAATTGGAAAAAATTCCCCTTATGTTTTTGCATAACTTTTATGAATACTAACAGCAGTAAAGATATCAAGCAAAAAATTTATAATAAATACTCTGTGATAGTCAAGGGCCTTAAAGGCTCTGAAAAGCAATGAATCAAATTCATACTTAACAGATGAAATCCACCTCAACATAGATAATTCCTCCACTAGCAACTTCATTGTGCACTGGATACCCGGTCACAAGAACATTGCTTTTAATGAAAAGACTGACGAACTAGAATAGAATAGTTAACATACCTCTCAGCTTCGATGAAGTAATTATAAAAGTTAAGATTAGAGTCCAGATAGACTGGAATAATGAGTTTTAAGAAATATTAAAAACTAAAGGTGCTTATTTTTCTTCAATTTATAGCGAGATTTCAGTCAAACCGTGGCACTGGGCTCTTGAATCCAATTTGGAGTTTTAAATGAAATCACATGGGATCAATCCAGGTCAGGCAACTCGGTGACATTGAAAGTCATCTTAAGGAGCAGCCTTCTGTTGCTCCTACTTTCTGAGGCAGTTGCCCACTCAAAATTTAGTTATTCGTTAACAAGGATTTGAGCTTAATGGTACTAGTGTCAAAAGAAAACAGATGAAAACATGTATTTTAGTAACGGCAAATGCTACGGAAAGATTCATGGTCAAAGTAATTAGTAAGAGAGAGTTGTAGATGGAGAGAAAAATAATGCTAGTCGGGCGGGACGGAACAGCAATGCTAATAATGCTTCTGAGGGCAGTAAAATCGACCTCACCAGAGAGTAGTTTGTGGAGAAAAATAACTCCATGGCAAATCCGTCTACTTTCGAGAGAATGTATATCGATGAGACGCAACCGCCTACTCTCATAAGAAGGAAAATTTCTAGAAGGATCCCAATTAAGTCCACGAAGTGCAAAGATAAGGAATTTTTGTTGTACGGACTCGAGCATATTCTCAAATTGTTGGTAATGAGGAGACAAGACGCAGGAACCATATTCTAACGAGAAGGAACGTGTGAGTCGCTTCTGGACGCGACTCTACTTTAATACCCGTACTCAGTCAGTATATAAATTTGTGAGCTTATGATTAAAATTTAAAAAAAAAAATTTTAATTTTACATATTACATTTTTTTGCTACATTTTTTAACTACATCTACATGTAAAATGTAGATAATACATCTAGAACAAATATTCTACATCTACCATTTAGATTCTACGTTTTTAGTTTTATCGTATCTTCAAAATTGTGGAAGCCACAGATTTTCGTCCTTTGTAGGGGCGGAAGGAAGCGGGGCGAAATTTTGAAATACACTTGTAACAGTGTGATATCACATTAGTCTGGAAACAAAATTTCGTTGCTCTAGCTTTTATAGTCTCTGAGATCCAGGCGCTCATCGGGACGGACAGACAGACAGACGGAAAGACGGACAGACGGACGGACAGACAGACATGGCTCTATCGACTCGGCTATTGATGCTGATCAAGAATATATATACTTTATGGGGTCGGAAAAATTTCCTTCTCTGCGTTACACACATCCACTTTTAGCACAAATACAGTATACCCCTTAACTCTTTTTGAGTACGGGTATAAAAATGGCCGGACAAGATAAACATAAAGAAGTTTAGTTGTTTAAGGGTCAGTGAATTCCTTAGACCATATTTTAATGAAACCAAGGACTCCTCTGGCTTTTTTCGAAATCACAAATATATGGAAGTTCTAACACTGATTAGGTACCAAGATAACGCCCAAATCAGTTACTTTGAACAGGCGTTGTAAGAAAATGTTACGGATAGTATAGTCGAAAAGGTAAGGGTTGCTTCGATAAGATGTCATGACGTTACATTCAGAAATGTTAAGCGGAAGACTGTTTATAAAGCACAAATTTTTGAGGGCGTCCAAATCGGTCTGGAGGAATACCGGGGATACGGGATCACTATAGGAAAAACATACCTTAACATCATCAGCATACATTATGACTCGAGAATGCGCTATAACTTGAGGAAGATCATTAATAAATAAATTAAACAACAGGGGAGCAAGATTGCTTCCTTGAGATACACCAGACGACACATAAACAGGGTTCGACAGAGAGGTATTAAAGCAGTCACGCTGAGAACGGTTGCTTAGGTAGGCATTAATCCAGAAAAGAAGTTTATTCGGAAACCCGAGGAGTGATAGTTTGTGGTTAAGGAGATTAACTGAGTCAAAAGCTTTACTAAAGTCGGTATAAACTACATCGGTGTTCATAAACATGAACAGGAACGATACAGGCCACTTTAAGGAGGCCACTTGAGAAAAGGGACACCTAAATCTAGGATCGGTTCGACCATAAAGTCATGTACATGGGTCGCGTCGAACCCGAATCAGTCGACACACTTGTCGCACAGTCACACACACTTGTCACTATCAAGGATGATCGTGGGAACAAGTGCCGCACATTTGTTCTTTTCTTAGCGTTGGTCTTAGTTTAATTATGTTAGAGTTTCCTATATATAGTGCATAAGTTTTGAGAATAAAACAGTTCGAATTTACAACTCGTCTCATCAACAACACCATTTGTGGTCCTTCGATCCGGACTCATTATTGAGAATAGTCTGGAGAATAGAAGTCGCATCAACAATCGGCTTGGCACTGCTTAGCAAAACCCGCAGTTACGAAGGTGGAGAACTCAAGGATGTTAGAAGAAATTGAGCGACGTTTCACAAATCCGTACTGAGAATCAGAAAACAAGGAACTACAAAAGTGTTGGAACTGGGAAGTAATACTTTTTTCAAAGAGTTTAGGAATAGCAGAAAACTTGGAAATGGGCCGGTAATGGGAAACATCAAATTTATTCCCCTTTTTATGGATTCCTTCCAGACCAAGGAGAAAATCACCTAGCTTAAGAGACAAGTTAAACAGTTTTAAGAGGGGCAAACAAAGAGAATCAGCACAAACTTTAAGGACAGCCCTGGGAACCAAGTCTGGGCCAGTAGTAAACGGCCATTACAATCGATAAAGGGGGGATAGATAAAATTGGAGCTATTAAGAGGAATAGGATATGAGAGCTAGGTAGATGAAGCAAGCATAGTCGAATGGATATTAGTAGGACCCGAGTAGGAAATTTGAAAAAATGAAGCAAATAGACCATAAATGTCGCAATCATTATCAGCGTACCTGACATCATGGGAAAAAGAAGAAGGAAGTTGGGAGGAGCTACGTTTAGAGTTGACAAACCTAAAAAACTGCTTAGTTTAAAATTGAGCGTGCATTTAGCCAATTTATTATTATAGCACGATGTATTAAATAGAGAAAATTTAGATTTCGCAATGGAATTCTTAGAAAAATCCGATTGCGACCCAGACCGTTGACACTTCTTAAACAGACGATATTTTATATTCCGTAGGTTTATTAACCGTGGAGTAAACCAAATGGGGCCAGTTAGATTTACACTTCTTAAACAGACGAGATTTTATATTCCGTAGGTTTATTAACCGTGGAGTAAACCAAATGGGGCCAGTTAGATTTCTGGAAAGTTAAACTAAAGGAACTAATGAATTGAAGATGGAGAAAGTTGTTGTATAGAATGCTTTAGTAGCAGCTTACATTTCCTGAAAGTCGTCAAGGAATGACCAGTCAATCTGAGAAAGTGCAGTATTCAGACTGATAAAATCGGCCTTCCTGAAACAGAAGATAGTAGAGGGCTTAAAGAGTGATTTGATGAAACCAGAGGGAGGCAACTTAACGAAAATATCAAGTGTGGGATGGTAAGATAGAAGAGATCCTGTGCAGACCAGAGTACTCGATGTGTCGGGGGTAAAACGAGGTCTAAAAGCCTGCTCATATTATTGCATATAGCATTTACTTGACCCAACGATGTATCGGACAAAGAATCTGCGAAATCATGCTGAACAGATGGGAACATCAGGTTAGAGTCAGCAGAAGGTGCACAGGTAATATTTGGTAGGTTGAAATCCTCTAAGACAATAAGACAATCGGAATCATTAAGTTGGGACGAAACTGACTGAAGATGGGAAACGTGCAGAATATAAGTAGAAAATTCAGAGGACGGTGGAAGGTAAGAGCAGGATATAAAAATATTGAAAGAGGTCATGCGAAGGTGTCAACCTTCTTATTTTAATGCTGTTTTCCCCTTCGTCGAAAAAGAGTTGAGACGTTCCAGAAGTCCAAGCCAATGGCAACTAGGACACCGCCACCACGAGTTGGACAATCCAACCTATATATATATTACATTTTTCAACTAGAATCTCGGAATTATATATTAAGGAGTTCAGCCAGGTCTCAGAAAAAGCGATCACACCCGACTGGAAAGAAGCACTGTCGGTACAACTTGTTTAGCTTGCTACACAAGCCACAAACATTCTGATGTGATATCATTAGAGCCAGGGAAGTATTTAGTTTTTTGACGGTGAAGGCAATGCGGCCAGGGATGGTGTTGGGCGGAAGTTGAAGCGGACGAAAATGGCGGAGGGAGGACACCCACTCGAGGTTCAAGGTTATGGGAGCGATTAGTAAACATATGACAAATTTTATGTTCCGGTCAGAAGGACATACTTTTGACATATTTATCTGGAACCAGAATTTTGAAGAAGGAAATGTTGCGTTTAACTTAAAAATTAAATTTAGTAACTACCAGACCACAGGAATTATCAATATTAAGTTTAAAATAGATAAGTCTAACCAGAACTTCCGTGGCCGATGACATGAGTCGAGAGACGAAAATAGATTTTAGTGGCGCGACAGCAGTTAGAGTAGCTGAAGGGGTGATAGGAATATTAGGTAGCAACGGCAAGGAGATTCAATCCGAAGAACGAAATCAGAAAACAAAGAGCAATTCTCAGAGATGACGATGGTAGCCGTGTTATACGGAATTTTCACATCCATACTGACAGCAGCGTCGGCGGCTTCGAGTGCGGGTCCAGAAGCGCAGCCGACGGGATCGTAGCCTTCCCGTCTGACATCGCAGTCAGACCCGGGCACAGGAGAGGCAGCAGGTGATGAAGTAGGTACCTCAGTCACTGGGAGTGGGGGTTTCCCAGGAATGCAAGATAGACATTTTAATTACTAGAGGGCAGACAGTTATTACCCTTCTTTCTCTCAGGTAACACGCGTGCACCAAATTGCATGCGGTTTTTAAATGATAGCCACAGTATGTGGCCTGGTTTGCACAAAAAATTTGTACTTTTCTATAAATAGATTCCTCAAGAATTACAAATTAATAAAAAATATCTGAAATTTGGTCAAAAAGTGTGTGTTTGAATGCCTATTTCATTTCATTTCTCCGCAACCCACGCACCAAATTGCATGCGGTTTTTTTAAAATGATAGTCAGAGTATGTGATGTTGCTTCTATAAAAAAGTTTGTACTTTTCTTAAAATAGGTTCTTCACAAATCAAAGATTAATCAAAACAACATTTTAAAAATTGGTCTAAAAATGTGTGTTTGAACAACTATTTCATTTCATTTTTTATTACTACATCTAAACTAACTACATCTAAAATGTAGATTATACATCTACAACAAGTATTATACATCGACCATTTAGATTCTACATCTCTTCCGCGAGCTGTCGCTAACGCACTGCACAGGGCAGAGTGTGTGCGAGCGAGAAAAAGAATAAGTAGCGTCAGCAGCGCCAGAGGAGGTGGGGAATAATAATAATGATCTGATCTGACTCAGATTCGTCAGTCTGATAGATATGGTCATTCTCTACGATACTGCGTTTATTGTTGTATCGTATCTTTAAAATTGTGGATGCCACAGATTTTCGTTCTTTGTGATGGCGGAGGCGGGCTCGATATCATTAGAGAAAACTGCATGCCAACGTTCAAGGTAATTAAATAGTTTTGTTTATGCAAATTGAACTTTTGTTCTCATTCTTGTTTTATTCAGATTCAGGGTCAAATATACCATCGAGCTACCTCTTTGTTACCTTTCGACAACGCAGACCACCAATTTTTGCAATTATATTTTATCGGGAACGCGGAAGACGAAGCTGATCGTCGGTGTCTGAGCACAACGAATTGGTTCAGTTATTCAAAACGTCGTTTGATCGAATGCCATCTGACGATCATAAAATTTGTATTCGAGCTGATGAAACACCGGTTGGCGAACAAGCAAGGCGTTTCAATGTACAAACAATTGACGAAGTGGCAATAGTCATAGTTGGTGAGCAATTGAATAATCGTTATATTGTGCTTCATCGTAGAAATGAACAACTTGAACGCATATCCGAGTCGCATCGCTGTTATGATGGACTACAATATCCCATATTGTTTTGTCAAGCAGATGATTTGGCGAAAACATTGCTATACGCTAAAGTACCCGAATATTGTACGTGGAATAAGTTTTTCAAAGCCGAAAACGCGGAAGAGCAAGTATTGTTCCACTTTATTCCAAAAATTGTTTGCAATTTGCGATTGTTGCTAATAAATTTTCGTGGAACAACATCATTTGAATCTTTGCGAACTGTTGACAAAGAATTGTGTGGGACGTATCATAGCAAAGCACGCGAACGATTGAATATGCCTTGAGAATGACATGCATTGGGATCTTACACCTAAAGAATCATTGTCCTCAAGTCCACATCAAATTCGGATACATTTCGCAGCAAAGCCAACTCAATTGTAGCATAAACATCAAAATCATTTGTCAGAGGATATTTAACATCGAATTCGCCATCAAACGGGTGATATAAACATGGACTATACGCTGGTAATTTACAACGAAGCATTGATCGCTGTTGAAGACCTTTGCTTGATGATGGCAAGCAAAGCATTCGCTCAATTAGGTATGACAGCTCCTAGTCGTGAAATACACGAACTTTTCAACAGAGAACTGGAGCGTGAACAACAGTATGATCGTGCCGAGCTTAATTCGTTTGTGCAAAACAGTGGGCCACACTTAAATATCAATCAAAGCACGGTTTACGATTAAATATTGCGAACTATCGAAGGACAACATGGTAGACTGTTCTTTTTGGATGCAGCTGAAAGTACCGGAAAAACGTTTGTCATTTCGATTATTTTAGCTACCATTCGAGCACAAGGTAGAATCGCATTGGACTTGGCTTCGTCTAGCTGCCACATTATTGAATGGTGTCGCACTCTGCCCTTAAGTTGCCCTTGAACATGGAGGCTGACGATAATCAACTACAACTACAAATATACGTGTTCAATTGCAAAACGATGCTTTACCAGATGTGTTTTCAAGACAGCTATGAAACATTGGTAATGGCATACTTCCCGTCGACAATTCTGGCTTCATAACGCTTCCAAATAATTTTTGCTCTTTTGTGTCTTCGAAGGAAAACTTGATTCAGAGTGTGTTTCAAAATATTGTACAAAAATATAGAAACCATGACTGGTTAAGGGAAAGAGCAATTATGGCTGGAACAAATAAAGATGTCAATGAGATCAACGCATCTATTTTGAATTCCATCCCAGGAGAAATCCACGACTTTGCAATGGTACAAGACTTGCTGTGAAAAAAGTTATGACAATTTACTTGAAGCAGGCCGGCAAAAATCCTCCAGCTGAACCCTCCCCGAGGGTTCCGGCTGGGCAATGGGAACTGCATTATCCCGAATCGGGTAATGCATTGCCGCTTGCTCTGTCCGGGGTAATGCAGTGTCCAGCTAAGGTCAGGTCCAGGTCTTCCCGATATAACATTGGGCGAACTCAACCATGACCATGGCTGGAGGTGCCTGGCGGGTAGGCATAAAACGCTAGGGGGTGGTTCCCCCGATAAATATTAACTTTATGGACCTTCGGGCCACCATGGAGCGGAGAATGGATCAAACCGGGACTGGGATGTCAGTCCAAACGTCGGTGGAAGGCGTGACTGCTACCACCGGCGGGCACGGAGAGGAGCAATCCTCTCTGCGTGTCGCCAGCGGTCACAACTCTGGTATGGCGGGAGCAGGCCCTACCAGTTTTAAAGCTACTGCCACAAAAACGCCTCAGTGCACGCTGAGACGCACATGTGCTGTTGTCGAGACAGACTCGGACCTGGAGAGCGTTCTCAGCGTCAGCAAAACCGAAGAGGATAGCCTACTTCGCTCGCCGGAACCAGGTACCAGCTCCCTGCGTAGGGAAGGGCCGAAGCGTTCCAGGGAGGGAATGAAGGCGAAGTCCCAATACAAGGCGGCCCTCAAAATCAAGAGCCGGCTCCAAGGCAAGGTTGGCATCTCCCAGGAGGAGAAGAGCAAACTGGCCTGGGCTGAGCAAAAGGTAGAGGAGGGACGTCTTCACTACTCGCAGCTGCCTCAGATGCAGGCGACGAAGGGCGAGTTCGCCAATAAGGTTGAGGAGATGATGGCCACCAAAAGGCAACGCTCGATCGAGAGTGCCAAGGACACTCCGGCGAGCAAGCGGCAACGCGGGCCCAAGGTGGTCATCACCCAACCCAAAGCGAACAAGCCAAAACAGAAGGCCAGGATGAGGGACGTGTCCAAGAGACACCTCATTGTGGCCCTGATCGATCGCAGCGAGGAGAACGGAAAGATGACGGCTGAGCAGTGGAAGCAGGTCCACGCCAAGCTCGTCGAATCCCTCTTTGAGCGAATGGAGGACGAGCCGGACGCTCCCATGCCCACCTTTGACGGTGCGGGATGGTTGAACGGGGTAAAGATCCTGAAGTGCAATGACGACCCGACGAGGAAGTGGTTGGTGCAGGCGGTACCCAAATTGGAAGCGATGTGGGAGGGGGCCAAGCTGGAGGTGGTGGACAGGGAGATGATCCCGTCCGTCCCGAAGGCGAAGGTGCTCTTCCCCATTGCAGTCCAGGGTGACCGAGCACTGAAGCTTCTTCAGCGTCAGAACGCGGACGTGCCCACGGCGGACTGGAGGATCATCCACGCTGGTAGCCCATTACCCAATGAGGGGGGCCAGCACATGATCCTGCAGATAAACAAGGAGGCGGAGGACATCCTCTACCCGAGATTTGGGAAGATGGCGTGGGGCGTAGGCAGCGTCTACCTACGTCTCAAAAAACGCCACCCAGGGGACAAGGATGCGCACACCCTGCAGGCAGGCGAGGTGGAGAAGGACCTAGGTCTGGATACCATCCTGGAGGCCGCCCAGGGTCTTGCGTTGGACGACTCGGAGGAAGAGGAGGAGGACGGAGACCTGACTGTGATAGTCAACCCGTCGATGGAGGTTGAGCCAGCCACTCATGACAGTGAGGGTGCTGCAGCTCAACCTTCATAAGAGTAAGCTCGCGTCGGCGGAGCTCCTTATTGCCTTGGAGCAAGGGCCCGTCGACATAGCTTTGGTCCAGGAGCCATGGATTGCCTCTGGCAATGCTGTGGCCGGACTAAAGTCCCCTAATTACCACCTCTTTCACCCACCATCGGTAAGCAGGATCAGAACCGCCGTACTTGTACGAAAGGGCATCCACGCTTACCTAATGTCTCATTACAGCACTGACGACCTAACTGCGGTGATGCTCGAAAGCGAGGACAAGCGCCTGATGGTAGCTTCCTGCTATATGGCACACGACAGACCGGCTCCACCGGAAGAGCTAAGGAGTCTGGTGGCGCATGCCAGCCCGAAGGACCAGCAGCTCCTAGTTGGTACGGACGCAAGACGCCCACCACAGCGTGTGAGAGGAAGCACACCTTCGTAGGTCCCACCTCGTCTAACGTGCTAGACTCTAACACTCGTAACGGGAACAGAGTACTTTGGTATCTGACTGGAGAGTCCTCGAAAGACCATCCTTCTCGGACCACAAGTACATTCAGTTTAACGTGCGAGATCTAACACACTCGAAGATAACTGTCATAGAGAACCCCGGTACACAAACTGGGAGAAGTCTAGAAAGACAGTTACCTCGAAGCTCGCGACCGAGCACAGTGAAATCTCCGGAAGACATAGAGACGTCCCTAGAGACACTATCTAAGGAACTACTGGATGCGTACCACGCATCATGCCCACCCTCGAGAACGAAGAAGAGGACCAAACCACTTTGGTGGAACCGGGACTTATCGCTTCAAAGAAACAACCTCAAAGACTTCTTCAAAATCGTCAAACTGACGAACGATGAGATAATCAATGAGGAATACAAAACCCTACTCAGGGAATACAAGAAGGAAATACGCCGGGCACAAAGAAACTCGTGGAGGAACTTCTGCTCCAATATCGAGAAAGTTCCAGAAACGGCTAGACTCCGGAAGTTGCTATCGAAGCAACCGACCATACAGAGTCAGCTGAGACGAAATGATGGACAGTGGACTGAGGACAGCGAAGAAGCCCTAACAGCACTGATGGAGGATCACTTCCCAGGATGCACCATGGTTGCTGACGCCACAGAGCATCAGTACCTAGCAACTGAGGAACAGCATCCTCCAACAGATCTCATATCGTCTAAGAGAATCCACTGGGCTATAGACTCCTTTGCGGGTACTAAAGCACCTGGACTAGACGGTATATTTCCAGCCATGCTACAGGTGACCAAAGACGTGATCACCCCATGGCTCTCTGCAATATACTCAGCGTGCCTGAGCACAGGCTATATCCCTATCCAATGGAGGACCTCGAGGATTGTCTTCCTTCCTAAGGCAGGACAGAGCAGCCATATGAGTCCTAAGGATTATAGACCGATAAGCCTCACATCCTTTCTACTCAAAACTCTAGAAAAGCTGCTGGATCTACACATCAGGAACGATGTAGGGGGACAGTTGTCAACCAACCAGCACGCATACACCAAAGGGAAATCGGTAGAGACGGCACTGCATTCGCTAGTAGCCACCATCGAGAGGGCCCTTCACAATAAAAAGTATGCTCTAGGAGTGTTCGTAGACATATCCGGAGCATTCAACAACGTGAATACGAACGCGATAATGGACCGCCTTGAAGCGACCAACACGCATCCCGCAATCAACCTCTGGATAAAGAACCTTCTCAGCTGCAGACGGGTGTATTCAGAGTGGGGCACCGCTTCCATGGTAAAAGGGGCGCACAGAGGCACACCTCAGGGTGGGGTCCTGTCGCCCCTCCTATGGAATCTGGTGGTCGACGACCTAATAAAGAGATTCGAGAGGAGAGCCCCAAAAATAACAGCCTATGCGGACGACATAAGCATAATTATCACGGGAGTATGTCCATCGACCCTCAGCTCTATAATGGAATCAACACTCAGGGAGATATGTGAGTGGGCGGAAAAAGTAGGACTCAGTATCAACGCGGACAAGACGGACCTTATCCTCTTTACCAAGAGATATAAGGTGCCGGCCTGGACCCCCCCGAAAATCGACAGAACCAGGCTGACCCCAAAATCACAAGTCAAATACCTCGGCATAGTACTGGACAGCAAGCTGGCATGGAGACCCAATGTATTGGAAAGGGTGAAGAAGGCCACCATTGCGCTATATGCATCCAAGAAGATGCTTAGCAGCACATGGGGCCTATCACCTGCTCTAATGCACTGGATTTACATCTCGGTGGTGCGACCGACTCTGCTGTATGGTGTCTTAGTGTGGTGGCAGGCTACGGAAAAAAGACATACAATAAGCTTATGGAAAGAACTCAGCGGCAGGCAATGCTTTGCATCACAGGGGCGCTGAGGTCAACCCCAACAAAAGCTCTCGAAACATTACTCGGAATTGACCCCCTAGACATCCACGCGCAACTGATTGCAGGAAAGGCAGCACAACGCCTAGTCGCATCGGGCAACATGTCGCTACACGGATTCGGGCACAGTTCAATCGGCCGAGACATGATCAGTTTAACCGACTACATGATCCCCAGAACATGCCTGGATGTCGAAACAACATCATTTATGGGACCCGACGACTGGAAAAAGGGTCGGGACCAGACTCAGCACCTCAACATTTACACAGACGGCTCCAAGATGGAAGGAGGAGTAGGAGCGGGCATATACTGTACAGACCCTGAAATAAGGCTGTCCTATAAGCTACCGGACCAATGCAGCATATTCCAGGCGGAAGTTTTCGCGATACGGAAAGCGGCGGAGGCTGCTCAGTCTACGGATCGCCCACACGACGTGATCAACCTGTTCGTGGACAGCCAGGCGGCGATAAGATCCATGCAGTCGTCGGCGGTCGGTTCCAAAAATGTCTTGGCAAGCAGGGAGGCACTAGAAATCCTAAGCACGACTAAGTCAGTGCGGATCTACTGGGTTCCCAGCCACCAAGGCATCGATGGTAACGAGATCGCTGACGTTCTGGCTAAGGACGGCGTCGGGCTGGGAAATGACAGAACTGAGAACGTACCGGTCTCCCTTAGAACGCTCCAAAGCGATCTAGAGAAAAAGGCCAACACTAAAGCAAGGAACAGGTGGAGCAACACCATCACCTGCAGAACCTCAAAGACCATGTGCAGGGAGCACAATGGGAAACTCAGCCACTACCTACTGCACCTACCACGGAAGGATTGCAGAATGCTAGTGGGAATACTCACGCCATATTGGCCTATGAGAGGCCCCGTGAGGGCCGTCCGGGTTAACCTAACCTAACCTAACCTTACTTGAAGCAACTATTTTGACTGGGAAATTTCGTGGTGAACACGTTTTAATTCCGAGAATTCCGATGATTCCGATGACTATTAATAAATCACAAGGACAGTCATTGCAAATTTGTGGTTTAAAATTGGAGCATCCAGTATTTTCTTATGGTCAACTTATGTAGCGTGCTCAAGAGTAGACAAACCTTCGGCATTAATTATTCATTGTACAGACGGCAAAACTTAGAATATTGTTTATCACAAAACATTACAATACAAACGAGAATGAACGTACTCGTACTCAGTCAGTATATAAATTTGTGAGCTTATGATAGAAATTTAAATAGAAATTTTAAAATTTTACATTTTTTCTACATCTGTTAGCTACATCTACATCTTAAATGTAGATTATACATATAGAACAAATATTATACATCTACCATTTAGATTCTACATCTCCTTCATGAGGGGGTGCTCGCTCATTGCACAGGGCAGTGTGTGAGACGAAGAAAGAGAATGAATAGCGTCAGCAGCGCCAGATGAGGTGGGGGAAGTAACTAAAAATTAATGCTGATCAAGAATATATATACTTTACAATCGGCTCGGTACTTGCTTCGCTACGTATAAAGTGAAATAATAATTTATTAATTGCTAGCTCTTTTAAAACTTAATCCAAAACATTTGGATAAACAATATTTTTTGTTGTTCCATTTTGAGCATAAATAAACAAACGGCTGGGGGTGCCGAATCTGGAACATGATTCCTCCAAATTCACACCACAAACGTGAAGTGTTTGCCCTTGGGCCTTGTTGATGGACATCGAAAATCATAAACGCACAGGATATTGTAATCGTTTGAAATTAAATAGCAAATCAGTTGGAATCATAGATACGCAGTATCAAAAAACTTCTCCTTTTAATTTACCAGTTAAGATCGTAACTTCAATAATTGTATGCCAATAGACATTCCAATGTATCCGTACATACCATAATCAATCTGACTGTTGTAATTAAAAGCAGCACGCATAATTTCTACTAAAACAGCACGACGTATTCGTGATCGCCGTGCAAGATTCAGCACAGGTACAGGGTCAACAGATATATTTTGTGCATTACGTTCACGCTGCGATGCATTAGCTTGTGCGCGTACACCTGCAGTCTGTGATCGTCTTAGTAATGCCGCATTATTTACACTACGCGTTCGCCGACCTATATTTGCTCGTCTGGCTCGTGGCATTTTTCCTTCATATAAAAAAGAATAAATCAAATTAAAACAAATTGCTACAATTCAAGACTCACCGTTTGTTTGAATGCACTCAACAATATGTTTAAAACACAATAAACACAACGAAGCAATAATTATCGCACCGCATAAATGACATATAAAAAAATGCTTGTACTGTTAACACTGAAAAAAGTTTCATTTGTTCATCATTTCATTTGTTACAAAAAATGTAATAAATGAAGAACCGCTCAACCTTCACAAACTTCACACAAACCATCTACTAAATAGTCCAAGCGAAGCCTAAACATTTGGTTTGGATAGGTGAGCCCGTTCTTGAGTTATACAACTTCAACGAAAAGTGGCATCAATTTTTATATACTATATAGATGGGGTCGGAAATATTTCCTTCTCTGCGTTACACACATCCACTTTTCCGTCATGCCAAACTGGTTTATCTTGCTATTATTACAAACATTACGTTTCTCCAATCTTTTACAGTCCAAGTTTTGTTGATTTTGACCAATTATAGCTTTTGCTGAATTTGTTTAATGCCAAAAGTGGTAATTTTGCTGGTTTACGACCGTCAACTCATACTTTCTGAAGACGTCTCCGTTTAGTTTTGATGCTAATATGGATACCTACCGACTAAATAAACTCCCTTCTAATATCTTATGCCAATTTGAACCGATCTTCGTAGCTCAAGCGTTTACAAATACGATCCTACTTTTAAGGTCCTGTTAGGTTGTCTTCCTCTTACTTCGTGCTGCGGGTGGTCGTTTTACCGAACATAGTTTTTCGAAATTCTTTAGAGAATTGTGTTTTGAGGACTTAATCATACTAATTTTGGTGCTAGTACTGCCAAAACAATAATTATTTGACCGCAAAGTCAAAATGGCTGCCTTTTCGGTTTAGTTTTTTTCGACATTTTAAATTTTTTGTTCAAATTCTTAGCTTTGTAAAATGAAAACAAGTCATCAATTAACAGCTAATGAACGTATCTTTGCAATACAAATATTTGGCGACTGACTTAGACGTTTTTGAATTCGTGCCATTGCACTATGGGAAATTTTACCACTTTTTGTGGCAATAATTAATAACTTCCAAACGAAACAATATTTTTTGGTTTAGTTTTTTATATGAGTTTATAAAAGCATAAGGAAGGTATTTTAAAAAAATGGGGGGGGCAACGCCTTTTTTAAATATGTAAAACGAGAAGGAACGTGAGTCGCTTCTAGTCGCGACTCTACTTTTATACCCGTACTCAGTCAGTATATAAATTTGTAAGCTTATAGCCTTTTTACACTGCCGCATCATTGTCGAAGGTGCGGAAAAATGATGCGAGGCGTTTACACCAAAGCCGCATCATTTTTCTACAAAAACACAAAAACAAAAAACGATAGAAACAGTTGTTTGCTATCGATATCCGTCGATACCCTAAATAATTTCAGTATTTTGTAAAAATACTAGACAGAATACGGCAACACTACCCAATGATGCTCCGCATGATTAAACATGCGGCCGCATGATTGTCTTCTTCTATCCACAGGGCTCTTATGGGCATCATTGTCGCATGTTCCGTTTAACGGAAAAATCCAATGATGCGCCTCAGTGTAATAGCCTTTTTACACTGCCGCATCATTGTCGAAGGTGCGGAAAAATGATGCGAGGCGTTTACACCAAAGCCGCATCATTTTTCGCATCATTTTTCTACAAAAACACAAAAACAAAAAACGATAGAAACGTCGATACGACGGATATCGATAGCAATACTCTGAATAATTTCAGTATTTTGTAAAAATACTAGACAGAATACGGCAACACTACCCAATGATGCGCCGCATGATTAAACATGCGGCCGCATGATTGTCTTCTTCTATCCACAGGGCTCTTATGGGCATCATTGTCGCATGTTCCGTTTAACGGAAAAATCCAATGATGCGCCTATAAACAGGCTATTATGATTGAAATTTAAATAGAAATTTTTAACATTTTACATTTTTTTGCTACATCTGTTAACTACATCTACATCTAAAATGTAGATTATACATCTAGAACAAATATTCTACATCTACCATTTAGATTCTACATCTCCTCTGCTAGGGGTTGCTCGCGCATTGCACAGGGCAGAGTGTGTGCGAGCGAGACAGAGAATTAATATCGACAGCAACGCCAGAGGAGGTGGGGGAAGCAACTGAAAATTAATTTCTTTATTCTGACTATAAAATTAATCCGATCTGATTCAGATTCGGCAATCTGATAAATATGGTCATTCTCTACGATACTGCGTATCTTTATCTTTATCGTATCTTTAAAATTGTGGATGCCACAGATTTTCGTCTTTTGTGAAGGCGGAAGGGGGCGGGGCGAAATTTTGAAATACACTTGTAACAGTGTGATATCACATGAGTCTGGAAACAAAATTTCGTTTCTCTAGCTTTTATAGTCTCTGAGAACCAGGCGCTCATGAGGACGGACAGACGGACGGACATACAGACATGGCTCTATCGACTCGGCTATTGATACTGATCAAGAATATATATACTTTATGGGGTCGGAAAATTTTCCTTCTCTGCGTTACACACATCCACTTTTATCACAAATACAGTATACCCATTAACTATTTTTGAGTACGAGTATAAAAATGAATTTTTTAAAACGGAAACAATAAATTTGAAGACTTAATAATTTTTTTGAATCGAAAATTTTTAGTTAATATAGGCAAAACAATTAAAACAAAAAGTACCTGTGAAATTATAAGTTTTTTTTTGTTTTTAGATAGGCAAAAGTTTCTTCAAACGTAACCCGTAACCATTCTTTCTGTGCCTAAGTGCCCACCAAGGAGTTTTGCGCCCCGTTCTGCCCCAAGACAGTTATTTAAATTCAAAGTTGCGCGCTAAATAAAAAAACAAAGTGGTTTTTTTATTTTTTAATGTCAAATGTTGGTCAGCTGTTTTGGTCAGCAGTCTTTAAGTTCAGCTTTAATTTTTAAATTTAGCTTACGGATAAATGGAAACCGAAGTACAGCGTATGTACTAGTGTACTCTTATTAACAGTGAACGTCTTATTGTGATACACGTCATTAGATCAAATATATGTGTCTCTTAAATTTGTAATAAATATTACGCTTTTAATTGTGTTTCACGTCTTTAGCTAGGGTGTTTGTTTGTAACTGGTAAATATATGTTTCAACATATAATATAAAAGGTTAACATAGAATCATTCCAAGAGCACGCTCATGAAACTGCTAGATACTTTGTACAGTTTTATCCGTGGTATTATATGCCACCAACGATACACAAATTCTGAATTCACGGTACTGAAATTATTTCCAAAGCTTTGTTACCAATTGGCCAACTCTCAGAAGAAGCTCAAGAAGCTCGTAACAAGGATTTCAAAAAGTATAGAGAGTGTTACTCGAGAAAAATAGTTAGAATAAAGAGCAACCAAGATATTCTGAATATTTTTTTAATAAGCTCTGATCCAATAATATCTTGCAAACGGAAGTTGCCGAAAAAAACATTTCACACATTTCCAAAAAAAGCTTTGTCCCTTTTAAAAGCTTCAGAAATATATGGATGTATAATAGATTGGGGAAAATTTCAGCGTTAAGAGCTATGGAATTATTATTTATGTTGTGAAAAACCGAATATGAAGAAAATTGAAGGAAATAAAATAATTTAAAAAAAAATAAAAAATACTCTACGGAATATCCAAAAGTTAATGATTTGTACTTTTACTGATCAAATACCAAATACAAAACGAGAAGGAACGTGAGTCGCTTCTAGTCGCGACTCTAGCTTTTATACCCGTACTCAGTCAGTATATAAATTTGTGAGATTATGATTGAAATTTAAAAAGAAATTTTTAAATTTTACATTTTAAATTTTTTTTGCTACATCTGTTAACTAGATCTACATCTAAAATGTAGATTATACACTTAAACACTTTTTTTCAAATTTCAATCATAAGCTCATAAATTTATATAACTGACTGAGTACGGGTATAAAAGTAGAGTCGCGACTAGAAGCGACTCACGGTTCTTCTCGTTTTTACTTAAAAGTCGTCATCAAAAGAGACAAAATAAATTTACATTTTTCGTATTTCGAAAAACCAAAACACAAAATTTCAACTTTGGCGTCACATCACATGGTTTCTATTAGACATAGGGCCATCAATTTTTCACTCCCCAATGAAGAATTTTATCTACTTTCACCACATATTGATTTGATTACGCAACTCCAAAATTTGTGTTTTGAATTAATCGTCACTTTTCGGGTCGCTCACCCCACTGTGCGTCGCTTGATCGAAAGCCATCTGACGATCATACAATTTTTATTCGAGCTGATAAAACACCGGTTGGCGAACATGCATGGCGTTTCAATGCACAAACAGTTGACGAAGTGGCAAGTCATATTTGGTGAGTAATTGAATAATCGTGAAATTGTGCTTCATCGTAGAAATTAACATCTTGAACGTCTATCCGAGACGCATGGGTGTTATGATGCACTACAATATCCCATATTGTTTTGGAGCGGCCAAGATCGCTATCAACAAGGGAATAAAATAACGGATATATCAGTTCAAATAAAGCAGTATGGCGCATATTATCATTCTCGATCCATGATAGGCATCTAAATGTTCTTCATTTAGCTGTTTATATTGAAAACGGTCAACGCGTTTTTTTCACACCCGGAAATGCAAAGCGAAGTGCTGCGCAGCCACCAGCAACAACTCTAACTGCATTTTTGGCATTGTGTCAAGCAGATGATTTTGCGAAAACATTGCTATACGCCGAAGTACCCAAACATTATAAGCGGAATTATTTTAGTCTGGACGTTCATATGCAATGACTGCATGAAGTGGCCCATGCGACACCAAGCCGAAGCCTGTTACGCGTGGAACCCAGGCTAGAAACGCAGCCCCTCCTCCTGCCCAACCGACCGGGGGGCGCTGCCGCATGACGCGCGACGCGTGTTACCGAACCGATCGCGAACATGCAGGATAGATAGAGGTTAGAGGTTACGGGAAAGGTATGTTAATATTAGTGATTTAAGAAGAGGAATTACGGGAAAGGTATGTTAATATTAGTGATTTAAGAAGAGGAAGGGAATTAGTGGTGGATATTATAAGGTAGAGAGAATTAAAGTCCGAGCATAAGACTCTACACGTTTCATGCAAGGAATAATTTGATCTACAAAGTAAAAGGAACAAAGGAGTAAAGTTTCTAGTAGATCTAACAGGAATCGTAAAGTTTATGCGGCTCAAAAAGTCAGGGCTATCTACGTCACCCTTGATCAGGTTGCATCACCTCAGCATTTTTCTACGACTAAATAAGGTTGGAAGGTTTACTAAAAGCAATATACGAGGGTAAGATGGCAGTCTCACACCTGCAACCCAGTTGAGGCCACGCAGAGCAAAAAGCAAAAAGTTTTTCTGGACTGATTCTATACGGTCCTGGTGTACTTTGTACTGGGGGCACCATACACAAGAGCCGTACTCTAAAATCGGACGAAGGTTTATAGATATAGAGAGTCTTCGTTATATAGGGATCCTCAAACTCCTTTGACCACCTTTTTATAAAACCAAGCACGCCCATGGCCTTATTTACCATGGTGGAAATGTGTTCAGAAAACTTTTAATTGGGGTCTAGTTTAATACCAAGATCATCAACCAATGTAATTCTCTCAATAGAACCACCGCAGAGGGTGTAAGGAGCCAACATGGGGCTGTATCGATGAAATGTCATAACTTTGCATTTCGAGGAATTTATGTAGGTGTAACAATTTGCAAAACACACTTATTCGTCAAAAGTTTTTCTAAGGCGAAGACGTGGACGAACCGTTCATGGTCAGCAAGTATTGTTTCACTCAGATGCGATAGGACGAATTTATACAGTTCATCCCAACAATTTATTATTTGCGATTGTTGCTAATAAATGTTCGGGGACCAACATAATTTCAATATTTGCAAACTGTTGATGAAGAATTGTGTGGGACCTATCGCGAAGCATGCGAACGATTGAATTTGCTTGAGAATAACATGCATTGAGATCTTACATTTAAAAGTGCAGAATTTTTTAAAATTTGGTTTTTTTTTTCAGAGGTAGTGCTTCTATTTTTCAAATAACTTAAGTATCTTATATATGGTTGCTTGGGACTTTCTGAAAAGCTGATAAATGCAGCTATAAAACAGACCCAGAAACGTTGTAGCTACAGCTTAAGGTCTGGAAGATATTAAGTTTTTAAGTTCAAATTTGATCATTTTTTGCAGTCATTTTTCACGAAATTTTGACTTTAAGAACTCAGGAAAAGTCGAAAATTTATTGCTAATATTTCTTGGCTAACATTTTTGGTTTTAGATAGACGCATTGATTAGGCGTCGTTAAAGGTATTGTTCATTTAAATCTATGGAAAAACGGTGGAGCTACAGTTCTTTGGGTTTGGTTAACGAACTGTAGCTCCATATATTTTAATGAACAATACCCTTACACGACGCCTAATTAATGCACCTATACACAAAAATAAAATACAGGATATCATTTTTTTTACTTTTCCTGAGTTTTTAAAATCAAAATTTCTTGAATTTCAAAAAATACTTTAAAAAAATGTATTCTTAAAAAATTAAAAATCTCGAAATCTATTAGGAAAAGTCATTTTGCGCCACAGCGGAAATATCGTTTTGAGTAGTGTTATAGCCACGTGTAGTCCAACAAAGCCAACTCATTTGTCAGATGATTTTTTACATCGATTGCGCTATCAAACGGGTGATATAAACATGGACTATACGCCGGAAATTTACAACGAAGCATTGATCGCTGTTGAAGACCTTTGCTGGATGATGGCAAGCAAAGCATTAGCTCAATTAGGTATGACAGCTCTAATCGTGAAATACACGACCTTTTCAACAAAGAACTGGAGCGTGAACAACAGTATGATCGTGCCGAGCTTAATTCGTTTGTGCAAAACAGTGGGCCACACTTAAATATCAATCAAAGAACGGTTTACGACCAAATATTGCGAGCTATCGAAGGACAACATGGTGGACTGTTCTTTTTGGATGCAGCTGGAGGTACCGGAAAAACGTTTGTCATTTCGAATATTTTGGCTTCCATTTGAGCACAAGGTAGAATCGCATTGGCTTTGGCTTCGTCTGGCATGGCTGCCACATTATTGAATGGTGGTCGCACTCTGCCCTTAAGTTGCCCTTGAACATGGAGACTGACGATAATCCATCCATACAACTACAAATATACGTGTTCAATTGCAAAACGATGCTTTACCAGATGTGTTTTCAAGAGAACTATTAGACATTGGTAATGGCATACTTCCCGTCGAAAATTCTGGCTTCATAACGCTTCCAAATAATTTTTGCTCTTTTGTGTCATCGAAGGAAGATTTGATTCAGAGTGAGTTTCCAAATATTGTAAAAAATTATAGAAACCATGACTGGTAGAGGGAAAGAGCAATTTGGGCCGGAACAAATAAAGATATCAATGAGATCAACTCATCTATTTTGAATTCCATCCGAGGAAAAATGGTTGCGTATAGGTCGATTGATACAATTATCAATCAAGATGATGTCAATTATCCATTAGAATTTCTAAATTCATTAGATTTACCTGGATTGCCGCCATACTATTTACAAGCCAACCTTAAGCATTAATTATTCATTGTACCAACGGCAAAACAAAGAATGTTGTTTATCACAAAGCATTGCAATAAAAAAAAAAATGTTATTACATACAAATTATCATTGTTTAATTTCGGTGAATTCTTAAACATTCAATTAGTAAGCAGCGAAGCGCGCGGTTCTGCTAGTTTATTATATATATAATACATTTATTTTCAAATAAACTCCATAGAGATAACCTTATCATGAAGGGTACGAAACCCAGCGTTGACGGCCGCGAATTTACCTTTAATCGGTCCCATCAAGTCCAGTTGAGGCCACAACGGGACTTTGTCAAATCGACTACGCGTCCACCAGTAGGACCGAAGTCAGCGCACGTAGTATGTGCAATGTTGTCACATAGCCAGCAGTACACTTCCGTTGAGGTGCGAGTGTCAAACAGTGCGGACGCCTTTTTCAGTTGCTCCCAAGTGGACGGAATTTGCCGAGAAACCTGCAGGAAATGAACGCAAATGGTAAAAAAGGACAGCACGCGAGATCGGTACATACCGAGTGAGCCTCCAAATCATGGACGGCGCAGCCTCATCAATCCCAGGACGGCGAAAAGGGCGGAGCGCAGGACGTTGGCCAGGGGGGAGGGGTGAGATTATCCTCCTTTATTTGCTCTCTCTAATTGTCCTCTGTCACTTTCTTGCTAGTAAACATAGTTTTTGTCCAATTGTCATTATCGTTTTTGACCGTCCCGTCTGGTTCTGCCTCGAAATTGTACTGGTCATGCCAGCTTATCTAGCCGTCAGCTGTCGATTAGTGCTGGGAAGCGGACCAAAGAGCTCCGGCAGAGGCCGTACGCCTAGATCTACATGTACACACAAGTAGGTTAGGTGCCCACAGATGGCGCTAGCATGCTACAAAGACGACTACATACGGAGACCAGTACAGCCTTGATTAGGATACTGGAACACGAAACGGGAATCGACGAAACGGGCTGACAGAGGAAGCATTCTGCCACAGTGAACTCCTGCTGAAACGGCTGGCAGGCTAATGCTGCGGCTGCCTCTGTCCCACTAAAATCTTGGCAGATCTCTAAGAACGTTCCATGGCGCGTACCCGTTCAGTTGGGTGTAGGCACAGATGTCTTTTACCTGTCTGACGCGGATCTGGCTCAGAATTCGTATCCCCCGTAAAGGTGCGTCTCATTCCTTGCATGGCCTCCCTGCATGCAAAAATGCATGTATAGATAACCATGGGATCATACAAACGCGACTACACTTCGACCATGGACAACGACTTGGAGTTGGGACCGTTTTAAATAGTGTAACTAATACCCCCACAGTTTTGTGAGAGCGCCTACCATCTCTCACAGGAGGAGGAGGCTGTTTTTACGAAAAGCAGCAGAATGTCGAGGTCCCCAATAGGTGTGGTGGTCCAGGCAACGGCCTCGGGAACAGCACATAAGGAGGGATCACGATCGGCATTTCGAGAGCTTGGCGAGGAAATCTCCATCCTGGTCGGCTTTATAGAAGACGGAAAGCGAAGGTCAATCCACCAGCCAATGAGAGACTCGATAGAAAGTATTCAGACCCTGTACGAGCTAGGGGCCAACCAGATGCACGACAACAAAGCAAAGGAGCTGATAAGGTCGCATCAGTCATCGCAGACTTCACCAAGGCAGGGACCGGGCGCACCAACGCCTAAGCAAAAAAGATGGAAGGAGAACGGGAATGAAAGCCCGCGCGGTGCTGTAGTGGCCAAGAGAGGACACCAGAAAGGGGCTAGCCACCGGCCGAAGGAAAACCACGCGCTTGTCGAGAAGACGGGGATCGCTTATCGACATCACTCTTCTAAGCGTATCCCTACTTCGCAGAGCTACATGGAGTGTCAGTGAAGAATTCACTTTCAGCGACCACCAGGCGATACTCTTCGACCTTAACAATCGGAAGAATAAGGTCAAACCGAAAACAAACGATCCAAAATGGATGGCGGAAGGTTTGGATGTGGAAACATTCACGGACACTTTCAACCAGCCACACTGGATACAAGGTTCGGCGGAGGAGAGGACAACTGAGCTTAAACGGAGGATTGAAGAGGCGTGTGACGCATCCATGCCACAAAGGAAAGCAAATAATCGGGTCGCCCCATGTTACTGGTGTAATGACCAGATAAGCGGACTCAGGAGTGTGTCTTCATGCTAGAAGATGTTCCCAAAGAGCAAGGGGGCGCCCCTGTTTTCAAGCAAGGCTAGACGAATTCCGGTTGGCCAAGAATGAACTGAAGATGGCAATCAAGCGCAGCAAAGCCAGCAGCTTCAGCCAAATATGCGAGGAGGCAGATATCAACCCTTGGGGCACCGCCTATAGAGTTGTCACCAAGAGACTGCGTAGCCAGATCACGCCAAGGATACCGTGTCCCACGACACTAACTAGGATCATCGAGGCTCTCTTCCCGCGACACCCTACTGATCGGCTGGCATACCCGGCGACGAGGGAAAACGTACCCCCTGTTACCCTGGTTGAAATCCAAGCAGCGTGTAGAGGAGCCGGCAGACGATCCCTCTGGATATCGGCCAATCTGCCTTCTAGATACGGTGGGAAAAAAATCTTCGAGAAGGTCATTTACAATCGGCTATTGGAGTCCACGGATGAAAGGGGAGCACTGTCGGATGCGCAGTATGGCTTTCGAAAGTCCCGATCTACTGTCGACGTAGTGACGCCGGTCACGAGCATAGCAATGAAGGCAATCGAAGGAAAAAGATGGAGATGGGGAGAAAAAGAGTACTGTGCCATGGTAACTGTGGAAGTACAAAACGCGTTCAACACTGCGCGCTGGAGCAAAATCATAACATCCCTGGAAATGGCTGAATTTCCGAGCTAACTTGTGCGGATAGTATCAAGCTATCTATCAGAGAGGGTGCTTCTGTACGACACGGACGATGGAATGAAGCGGTACCAAGTCACAGCAGGTGTTCCACAGGGGTCAGTACTTGGCCCGCTATTACGGAACCTGATGTATGTCCTTCGGATCAGGCTTCCCCCAGGTTGCACACTGGTAGGCTTCGCTGATGACCTAGCGCTTGTCGTGGTGGCTAATCACGTTCGCGAAGTGGAGATGGCGGCAAATAGCGCTACCCGGAAAATAGGTGAGTGGCTCGAGAGCGCAGGACTGGACCTGGCAGGTCTCAAAACGGAAGCTGTCCTTATATCCAGCAGGAAAATCATGGAATTAGCTCCATGCCTCAAATACCTTGGAGTCATCCTGGATAACAGGCTGAGGTTTCGGAGCCACATAGAGCACGCTAGCAAAAAAGCGGCACGGTTGCAGATGGCCCTAGCGCGCATGATGCCTAATATCGGCGGACCCAGGGCTGGAAATCGGCTACTCCTTTCCAGGGTAGTTACCTCCGTCCTAATGTATGCGGCGCTAAAAAATGTGCAGCTCCGGCCAAGATGTCGTCCATCTACCGACTTAGCGCACTGCGAGTCCTATCCGGATTCCGGACGGTCTCAGATGGCGCTTCGCTGGTACTGGCAGGAATGATCCCGGTAGATATACTGGCCAAGGAGATGGAGGCGGCATACAACAGAAGGAAATCAGGTGAGGGTGCGACTCCGGCAGGATCCCGACCGGAAAGAACGCGATCGATGCAGATCTGGCAGGAAAGACCTCGACGAAGGGTAGATGGACCCACACGCTGATACAGAGGCTGGAGGTATGGACAGGAAGGAAGATTGGACACACAAACTACTACGTCACGCAACTCTTGACAGGGCATGTGTGCTTTAAGGAATACCTATACCGGTTCAAGCACGATTCGTCACCTACATGCCCGGTGTGCGACGAGCAAGAAGAAAGCGCGGAGCACGTAGTGTACCAATGCTGCAGGTACCTGGAAACGTGCAGAAGGATCTTGAGCTTGGGAGATCAGTCGCTCGACACCTACGAGCCGTTTTACCCGCATATCACCCCCGCGATACCATTTCTACAACTCCAAATATACATTATTAACATCGACGCCCTCGACTATTTTTTACTGGGAATTTGGGAATTTGGGAACCTTCCGTCATCCACCCCACTACAAACATTGGTCCTTCGAGCCGGATCTTCGCCTTCCCTATAAGGAGGAGTCCAATCAGCAAGCATCGGTGGATTACATACGTTCCGAAGATAAGTACAAGTACGCCTCCTTTTGCCACAATTCGCCTCCAGTCGCGGTTTGTGTACCGAAAATTCCTCTGTCCGAGTTCCGTGATATATGTATATATATCCTTATATACATATATATAAAGTGCTATCCAGTGTCTGTGTTCCCTTATATTTCGACGCCGCCATATTATCGGCGACTCCGGCCGATCTCCGTTCCTCCGATTGCATATTCCTCTGCACATTCCGAGTGCAAGAACAACATACATACACAGGCATACACATATGCACATTCCTCCGCACATTCCGAGTGCAAGAAAACCAGCATACATACACAGGCATACACATATGCACATTCCTCCGCACATTCCGAGTGCAAGAAAACCAGCATACATACACAGGCATACACATATACACGTTCCAGCCATAATAAATAAACCAATTAATTAAATAGTTATAGATTTATTTCCATAGTTGGCTCCCAACTATACATATACATATGTGCATACAAAATACCACACACATTAAAATACCGCATTACACCATTCCGCGCAAGTGCCCTATTTTAAATAAAATCCGCGATTAAGTGCAAGTCATGCCCTCTAGCCACTTTTCCCTGTCGCTGCACCACTTCCAACATCCTCCAGTTGCCAAATAAAATACTCGCGACCAGGGCACGGCGCATTCTGAGTAATTATTTGGCAATTTAAACCGCCAAAGTGCAAACTGTGTTTCGGGCTTTCGTGGTTGTTTTTGTTCCGTGCATTAGTGGTGGCCCCATCCAAAAACTATCGGCATCATTTCCTTGCGTCCATCCGACAGGGCAAATAAATAAATAAATTGATCAGTAGATCAGGAATTAAATTCATAAATCCGAGTCTGACAATTTCCGAATTTTTTTCCACAAGCAAAAAAAATAAATTTTGATAAAAAATCATTGTTTATTTGTGCGGTGTCCGTGTCACTTCCGTCCGCCTTCCATCCGCCCGGTTCTGCGCTCGATTGCGTCAAGGAGGTAACCGGAGGAGCAGCGCACTAACAATATTTACAAAATATTGCCACAACCAGTGTGACCGTTCCTCTCCTCAGCTCGGCCCAATATACGATCACTCAGTGTTTGCGATTTTTCAGACAATCCGAGTCGATCCAATTATTGTTTCTCCGCTGGCTCGAGGCCTTTTTTTGTCTGCCAATCCGTGTTTGGGTTATCGTTCCGAACGAAGCTTTGTTGCCTGACGGTTTTCCGAGACAAGTCTACTCTGTCCCTCACAGACTTCCAAGACCGATTTTCGTCGTTGCGTGTTGAGTCCGTAATATGCCAACAGGCCCTCCGGACGGCAAGAAGCTTTTGCCTGTCACCTCTCCCAGCCGCTTACGCACCTCTTCCGCCTCCGGAACTACTCCGACACACAAGGTCAAGGCACCTCTCACTCCGCGAGCAGCCAGTAGTAGCCCGGCAAGGACCAAATCGGTTTTATTTCCGTCTCCCGTCACCCTTAAGGTTCCGACTGTGACCAAACAGGATCCGTCCGGCTCCTTCGTCAGTAGCCCCATCAGCTCTCGCCACTGCACTGCAATGGCTCAGTCCGCCACCTCTCGCGCTCGGACCAGATTGGTCGCCGCCATTGGCCGACTGTCACACCTGACAGAGCGCATCACCGCCGCCCCATCCGCCTCTCTGTCCGAGGTCCGCCGAGGCCAAATCCTCAGCATGTGGACGGACGTCGAGGCCGAGTACAAGGCTTGCTCCGCGGTGATGACTGACGAGGAGCCAGAAATTCAAGCGGACATCCGCGAGAAGTACGGCGAGTGCTATGGGGTGTTTGAGCAGTGTCTCGCTGATCTCAATGCTCAGCTGGCCCAAACAGCAGTCCATCCGTCTGCACCGCAGACCTACCAGGGCGGCTGCCGACTGCCCCCCTGCGACATCGAGGTCTTCGCAGGAGATTACGTCCGCTGGCCTACTTTTCGAGATTTGTTTACTGCCATATACATAAACAATTCTAGGCTGTCTCCGGTAGAGAAATTATACCATCTCACCGCGAAGACAAGTGGCGATCCGAAGGCCATAGTCGAGAAGTCCCCGCTCACAAACGATGGTTTCGAGTCGGCATGGTCGGCCCTCCGAAACCGTTACGAAAACAATCGGCTCCTGGTGACCAACCAGATTAATATTTTGCTCTTTTTGCCTCGCGTCGAGTCCGAGACCAGTCGAGCTTTGAAAGAGCTTCAAAGCACGATGCAAGGGGTCCTCACTGCCCTGGCTCACTCCAAGGTCTGCACTGACAACTGGGATAGTCTCCTCGTTACTATTTGCGCCTCCAAGTTGCCGAAGTTGACCCGTTCTTTGTGGGAAGCGTCCGTCACAGACAAAAAGGAGGTGCCTCCATGGACGGAAATCGACGCCTTCCTCACTCAGCGCTATTTGACGCTAGAGGCCATGGAGAGCGACCCGTCCACTTCCAAGGTCAGTCCGAGCCCATCATCGTCCAAAGGTACCCTGAATCAGCAGCCCTCCGGAAGCAACTCCAATCCGTTCCGGTCTCAAGGTAGTCCTACGCCAAGAAAGTTCCACTCCTTCCAGACACAAGTGAGCCCGAAGAGAAGAACGTGTGATCTCTGTTCCAGAGAGAACCATCCCATCCGACTGTGTCCGCACTTCTTACAAATGACTGTGGATGCGCGGGCCAGCTGCGTTAAAAAGAGGCAGCTGTGCTTGAACTGTTTCGCTAGAGGTCACCAGCTCCGGGAATGCCGCACGGACATATAAGAGTCGTAAATTAAACGGGCTTTCCAATTACAATTAGAAATTGGGCTTAGCCCAGATTTAGCTTTTCGAGCTTCTTGAGAATATATGTATTGAGGCTAAATCCAAGCTCAAGTCCATGTCTGCTAAATTTTGAACAGCGGACAGCAAATGAGTCGGTATTAAATACCACAATTTTTACAAGTAGACATTTGCCATATGTAAAATTTCCCAAATTCAGTGGCGATTATACCGAGTATATACATTTTATCGGACTGTTTAAGGCATTGTGGATAGCGCTCCCACATTAAGCAATGTGGAGAAATTTAATCATTTGTTAACTTGCTTAGAGAAAGAAGCGCTATGAGAAGTAAAGGCTTATCCAGTGACCAAAAAACTATCCAAAAGTCCTTAGTGCCTTGATGCAGGTGTACGATAATGATTGCTTAATTTTTTTAAATAGTATAGCCCGTCTGATCGAGTTCCAAAGCATGCAAGGTCCGTCTGCATCTGGGCTGAGATCGCTTCTTGACACAGCTCCTATGTACGAGTCGTTATTGTCTATAGGAGATAATAAGCAAATTTCGAATGACTTACTGATACATAGATACATAGATACACATAGTCATGTCCAAGGTAGATCAAACGAGAAGGAACGTGAGTCGCTTCTAGTCGCGACTCTACTTTTATACCCGTACTTAGCCAGCATATAAATTTAGAAGCTTATGATTAAAATTTTAAAAAAATTTTAAATTTTACATTGTACTTTTTTTTGCTACATGTGTTAACTACATCTACATCTAAAATATAGATTATACATGTAGAACAGATATTCTACATCTACCATTTAGATTCTACATCTCCTCCGCTAGGGGTTGCTCGCGAATTTCACAGGGCAGAGTGTGTGCGAGCGAGAAAGAGAATGAGTAACGTCAGCAACGCCGGAGGAGGTGGGAGAAGCAACGGAAAATTAATTTCTTCATTCTGGCCATAATAATGATCCGATCTGCAAAGTGGGAATTTCTGATCTTGAGAAGATTTGGCTTAAGCCACGTCAACAAATTCTTTCCTGATTGCTTCCTCTGACTTGCCTTTTTCCCTTGTATGGATTGATAGTCCAAGTTCTCTTCCCATCGAGAGCGGGTTTTTATACCCGTACTCAAAAAGAGTTAAGGGGTATACTGTATTTGTGCTAAAAGCAGTGAAGTGTAACGCAGAGAAGGAAAATTTTCCGGCCCCATAAAGTAGATATATTCTTGATCAGTATCAATAGCCGAGTCGATAGAGCCATGTCTGTCTGTCCCTCTGTCCCTCTTGTGTGACGCCTCGTTCTCAGAGACTATAAAAGCTAGAGCAACCAAATTTGGTTTCCAGACTCATGTGATATCACACTGAATCAAGTTTCTTTCCAAATTGTTCCACGCCCCCCTCCGCCTTCACAAAAAACGAAAATCTGTGGCAGCCACAATTTTAAAGATACGATAATACTAAAAACGCAGTATCGTAGATAATGACCATATCTACCAGTTTGCCGAATCTGAGTCAGATCGGATGATTTTTTTTAGCCAAAGTAAAGAAATTAATTATCAGTTGCCACTGCACTGCAATGGCTCAGTCCGCCACCTCTGTCGCTCGGACCAAATTGGTCGCCGCCATTGGCCGACTGTCACACCTGGCAGAGCGCATCACCGTCGCATCACCGTCGCCCCATCCGCCTCTCTGTCCGAGGTCCGCCGAGGCCAAATCCTCAGCATGTGGACGGACGTCGAGGCCGAGTACAAGGCTTGCTCCGCGGTGATGACTGACGAGGAGCCAGAAATCCAAGCGGACATCCGCGAGAAGTACGGCGAGTGCTATGGGGTGTTTGAGCAGTGTCTCGTTGACCTCAATGCTCAGCTGGCCCAAACAGCAGTCCATCCGTCTGCACCGCAAACCTGCCCCTGCGACATCGAGGTCTTCGCAGGAGATTACGTCCGCTGGCCTACTTTTCGAGATTTCGAGATCACAGGGCAGAGTGTGTGCGAGCGAGAAAGAGAATGAGTAGCGTCAGCAACGCCAGAGGAGGTGGGAGAAGCAACTGAAAATTAATTTCTTCATTCTGGCCATAATAATGATCCGATCTGCAAAGTGGGAATTTCTGATTTCCGCTGGCCTACTTTTCGAGATTTTTTACTGCCATATACATAAATAATTCTAGGCTGTCTCCGGTAGAGAAATTATACCATAGTCGAGAAGTCCTCGCTCACAAACTGGTTTCAGTCGCATGGTCGGCCCTCCGAAACCGTTACGAAAACAATCGGCTCCGGTGACCAACCAGATTAATTTTGCTCTTTTGCCTCGCGTCAGTCCGAGACATCGAGCTGAAAGAGCTTCAAAGCACGATGCCAGGGGTCCTCACTGCCCTGGCTCACTCCAAGGTCTGCACCGACAACTGGATAGTCTTCTCGTTACTATTTGTGCCTCCAAGTGGCCGAAATTGACCCGTTCTTTGTGGGAAGCGTTCGTCACAGACAAAAAGGAGGTGCCTCCATGGACGGAAATCGACGCCTTCCTCACTCAGCGCTATTTGACGCTAGAGGCCATGGAGAGCGACCCGTCCACTTCCAAGGTCAGTCCGAGCCCATCATCGTCCAAAGGTACCCTGAATCAGCAGCCCTCCGGAAGCAACTCCAATCCGTTCCGGTCTCAAGGTAGTCCTACGCCAAGAAAGTTCCACTCCTTCCAGACACAAGTGAGCCCGAAGAGAAGAACGTGTGATCTCTGTTCGAGAGAGAACCATCCCATCCGACTGTGTCCGCACTTCTTACAAATGACCGTGGATGCGCGGGACAGTCTTAAAAGAGGCACGCGAACTGTTTCGCTCGTCACCAGCTCCGGGAATGCCAGCCCCAGTGCTTCACTTGTGAGCCCGCCACCACACGCTTCTGCATCGGGTCTCCAGCTCCCAGCGACACTTCCCAACAGCGGAGGATCCCGCTTTTCCGCGCTCCGCCCAATGCAGAACTATTTTGCTTCGGGAACAAGAGCGGTGCCCTCGTACGCCATAATCAACATTTGCCACCGGGGGACAAATTTCCGGGCTCGCGCTCTGATCGACTCGGGCTCCGAGGCAACGTTCATTACGGAACGTCTCTTTAATATCATCCAATTGCCATTCCGCCTTATCCAGGCCCAGGTTTCCGGCCTTAATCAGACTGTAGCAGCTCAATCCAAGAAGTTCTGTGATTTTTCCATTCGCTCACTGATCACGCTGAGCGTACAATTTAACGCAACGGCCTACGTTCTGCCAGACATAGCCGGCAATCTCCCTTCATATCCGATCCCGCAAAGTGCGCTGCGAGATTTGCCGAACCTGCCTTTAGCAGACCCTACCTTTTACGAGAGCTCACAAATAGACGTCCTGATCGGAGCCGACATCCTTCCGTCCATACTATTAAGCGGCTCACAGACCGATCTGTGGTTCCCTCCTCGGACGAAACCATCTTTAGGTGGGTGCTTACCGGTCCAGTGCCAAGTGCTGCTCCAGACCAGATAGCATCTTTCTCCACCCAAATTTCCCACGTCCGCGATACGCCATTGGACCAACTTCTCACCAAGTTTTGGGAGGTGGAGGATCTACCTATCAAGATAGCAGGAGAGTCGGACTCCTATTGCGAAAGCAATTTTCTTCGAACCACGTCACGAACGTCAAGCGGAAAGTACGTGGTAACACTGCCGTTTCGTGACCCCGATCATTGTGGGTCAGGCCTGGGGCATTCAAGGTCCATTGCCCTAGCTCAGTTTCTCCGAAATGAGAATCGGCTAAAGAGGAACGTTCCATTTCAAGAGCAGTATAACTCTGTGATCCAGGAATATTTAGATCTCGACCATATGACAGAGGTTCCTTCCACTAACGAGTCCGCCGACTATTATCTCCCGCACCATGCGGTTATCAAGCCTGAGAGCACGACCGAGAAAGTCCGAGTGGTATTCAACGCGTCCAGCCCTTCTGCGAACGGCACGAGCTTGAATGATCTTCTTCATGCTGGTCCGGTCCTCCAATCCGATTTAACCCTCCCAATCCTGAAGTGGTGCTATTTCCGATATGTCTTCAACGTTGACATTACAAAGATGTATTGCCAGATTTGGGTGCATCCGACGCACACGCCCTTCCAGCGTATATTATTTCGAACACAGGAGGGTGAGATTTGGGATTATGAGCTGAAAACCGTGACCTTTGGAGTCAATTGCGCGCCGTTTTTAGCCATCCGGGTACTGCAACAGCTTGCCGACGACATCCAGTCGCGATTTCCAAGGGCAAGTCACATTGTGCGGAATTTCATGTACGTTGACGACGTCCTAGCCGGGGCAGACTCCATCAAGGAGGCCCAGCTGGCTATCCACGAACTGCAGGCTGCCCTCAGCTCCGCAGGTTATCCCCTGCGCAAATGGACGTCCAACCAAAAGGAGATTTTGGACGAGCTTCCGAGTGACCACCTCTTGCACACCGATTTTCTGGAAATCGATGCCGAGAGCACGGCAAAGACCCTCGGAGTTCGCTGGAAGGCGACGTCAGACGAGTTCTTCTTTGTTCCTCCCGTGTTCACGCTGGAGTTATACTACACCAAGCGAGAAGTTCTTTCCCAAATAGCGAAGCTGTTTGACCCCGCGGGGTGGCTAGCCCCATTCATCGTCCGGTCCAAGATTTTCATGCAGGAAATCTGGTTGCAAGAGTTGGGATGGGACGAACAGCTTCCAAGTTCGTTGTACCAACGCTGGCTAGACTTTCTGCAAAGTTACGCTTCACTCCCCGAGATCAAGATTCCAAGATGGGTTTGTTACCAGCCATCGGTAAGGTCGAACATCACGGTTTCTGCGATGCCTCCGAAAAGGCGTACGGTGCCGCGATCTACGTGCGCGTCGAGTGTGACCAGCATATCACGGTGCATCTGCTGTCGGCGAAAACACGAGTCGCTCCCGTGAAAACCGTTTCGCTTCCTAGACTAGAACTGTGCGGTGCAGTGCTCCTTTCCGAAATGGCGACGGCTATCCTGCCAAGCATGCCGACGGAACATCATCAATGTTACTACTGGACCGATTCTACTATTGTACTGGCCTGGTTGAGCAAGCCCGCTTGCCACTGGACTACCTTTGTGGCCAATCGAGTGACAAAAATAGCTCAGACTACCGAGATCAAGGATTGGTCTCATGTTCGTTCCGAACATAACCCCGCCGACTTAGCCAGTCGAGGCGTAGCTTTACCCGATCTGGTGGGTAACCAACTCTGGTGGCACGGACCAGCTTGGTTGCAATCTCCACGTGATCAATGGCCAGCCCAAGCCGCTGAAACTCCAATTATGACCCTAGAGCAGCGGGCCGTGAAAGTCCATCTCGTCTCCAGCCCACCCGAAGATTTCCTGGAGCGTTTTTCCCAGCTTGAGAAGGCTCTTCGAGTGCGGGCATATGTTCTACGGTTTATTCAGTGTTGCAGGAAGGTAACACCCGCACGCAGGGACCACCTCACTAGTGGGGAAATTAACGAAGCTGAGCGAACTCTTATCCTAGAGGCTCAGCGCCGGGACTTCCCCCAGGAATTTCACGCCTGAGTGGTAAACGTCCCGTGCCAAGTTCGAGCTCAATTTTGAATCTAAACCCCTTTCTGGACCGACATGGGATCATGAAAGCCTGCGGCCGGGTCACCGCTTCCCAAGATCTGAAGTATGACGAGCGCCATCCAATCATCCTGTCCTATAGTTGCCGCCTGTCTCGCCCGCTCGTTCACTTCACGCACAGAATCACTCTCCACGGCGGCAGTCAACTGATGTCGCGCCTGTGACGCCCAGCTTTGCCGACGTCACAAAGTATTACATTACATTACATTACAAGCAACAAGAAGACTGCAACCAAAGCTCAGTTATTTTAATTATGTATTCCAATATTCAATATTCCAATAGTTTATAAGCGACAAAACATGAAGTATGATTTACATTAAAAAACTAAGACTAAAATAACCAACATCACGACTTTAAATACACGCGATCCTCACCAACGACCACACGAAACCATTCGAATCCACGCGCCAACAATGTGACCAGCCAACGATTCCTCTACACCGTAATCTTTGCTGCCAATATTTCTCGGAGCGCATTTTCCTCCGCAATCTATCCTTCTCCTCGGAGCGCATATTCCTCCGCAACATTATCTTCTCCTCGGAGCGCATATTCCTCCGCAACATTTCTTCTCCTCGGAGCGCATTTTCCTCCGCAACATTATTTCTCCTCGGAGCGCATATTCCTCCGCAACATTCTCTTTCTCCTCGGAGCGCATATTCCTCCGCAACATTATTTCTCCTCGGAGCGCATATTCCTCCGCAACATTATTTCTCCTCGGAGCGCATATTCCTCCGCAACATTCGTCACCTCGGAGCGCATATTCCTCCGACAACATTTATTCTCCTCGGAGCGCATATTCCTCCGCAACATTATATTCTCCTCGGAGCGCATATTCCTCCGCAACATTTTCTTCCCCTCGGAGCGCATATTCCTCCACAACATTATTTCTCCTCGGAGCGCATATTCCTCCGCAACATTACGTCACCTCGGAGCGCATATTCCTCCGCAACATTTATTCCCCTCTCGGAGCGCATATTCCTCCGCAACATTATTTCTCCTCGGAGCGCATTTTCCTCCGCAACGTTTCTTCACATCGGAGCGCATTTCCCTCCGCACCCGTATCTCTCTCAGAGCGTATATTCCTACGCACCCACGTATCTGTCCTTGGAGCGCATTATCCTCCAGGATCGATATCCCTTCGAGAGATACCGCAACCCCGAGACGACCTACGCACAGCGAGTAGCCACGTGCGGCCCTGAAGACCCTGAAGGAAGACCTCGAGTACGAGCCAGCGAATACCCCAAACTCTGTAATTTAAGACAAATAAATAGAACAACCTACTTTTGCCACCTTACTCTTGTCGCCTTATTCTTGCACCAGGAGACCTTTTCTTTCAGCTACCACATCCAGAGATCAAACAAATTTCTGTGGACCCGGCGCGGCGAGCATACCCCGGCCGAAGTGCCGTCACAGTGGCGCCCGAGCAGGTTGTGGTAGCATAGAATTGGGATCTCATTTATGGTCAAGATGGCAAGAGTGTGGATAAGTCAAGCAACAAAAGCAGACTTGATCAGCTACTGCGAGGAATTTGGACTGGAGAAGATAGAAGGAATCGAATTACTAAGGAAACAACTTATACAATTTACGGAAAGGAAGGATCTAAGCAAAGAAATCATGGAGAGACTGGAACAACTCGGAACGACCCAGGCAAGAGGCAGGAGCCCGAAACAATCACCAAGGACTACATCACAAACTAAGATAGCGGTGGACGAACCGCAGGGCGAACCAAAGACAGCGAGGAAGAAGACACTGTTTCCGAAACAGATAAGGAAAGGATCACCAGAGGCGGTGGCCATAATCGACAAAATACGCAAGTGGGACCTTACATTCGCAGGAAATGAAGAGCTGCTGGAATTCCTAAGCAGAATGGAGGAATTAGCAGAGACATACGGTATCGAAACGGACCACATTGTATTCGCAATGCCGGTGATATTGGAGAAGAGTGCTTTGCACTGGTGGCACACGAAACCCGCACCCATAACAACATGGGACGACGCAAAGAACCAACTGAAAGAGAACTTCATGTCAGCATGATACCACGAGGACCTGATAAAACTCGTAGTGGAACGGAAACAGGCAGAAACAGAAACCATACGAGAATTTATCCAAGACCTACGGAAATTGATGAGATTCGGGACATACACCGAAAGCGAAAAATTGGACATGGCGTATCAAAATTGTAGGCTACCAATAAAGCTATACGTGAAGAGGAGAGAATTCCAGACTCTAGCCGAATTTATAGGAACAGCGGAAGAGTTCGAGAAGCTGGAAAGAGACGCAGGCCTATCGAAAGCCACGAACAACAGTCAGCAAAGTAACCAGACACACTGGCAACGGCCACAATGGAGACAGCAAAGATGCCACCGGTGTGGACAAACAGGACACGAATCACGAGGATGCACCAAAGAACCAGTATTATACTGCTGGACATGCAACAAAAAAGGCGTACGGACTATAGACTGTTGCAGAAAACCGCAGGAAAACGCACAGGGCTCGGGACAACCCCGCGAATCACCCGGAGCCCAAAACACACACAGCGGAACACAGCAGATCTAAGATATGAAGACAATCAGCTAGTTGGGATGGCCACGATCGGCGGAAAGAAAATGGAAGTAGTTATAGATACGGGAGCCACGAGAAGCATCTTAAACAGAAACACGGCAAGATTACTAAAGGACAACGGAAAAGAAGAACAAGAAGAGAGGCGGATCAGACTAGCAGACGGAAGCACCAGAAAGACCACGCAGACATTCCTTACCGAAGTAGAGCTTGGAGGCCAGGAAACGACATTATCATTTCTGATAATGGAAGGGCTACCAGACACGCCTCTACTCGGAATGGACTTCTTACGCGACGCAGGCACCATTATCACATGCGGAAACAGTACCGTAGTGATCGATGGAAGGAAGAAAACACCAACGCCAGAAGATAATGCAAGGGGATCACAGCCAGAGCCGACGGACAAGGAAATCGAACAATGGATAACCACAGAAGTCAAAAAATTCGACAGCCTTGGCGGGACAAGCAACGTGACAACGCATAGGATATTCCTGAAAGACGAGAGACCGGTCAAACAGCGGTACTATCCAAGGAATCCAGCACAAATGGAGATAATCAACAGGGAGATCAACGAATTGAAAGGCCAAGATCTAATAGAACCATCACGAAGTCCACACAGCTCGCCAATAGTCCTAGTCAAGAAGAAAACAGGAGATTGGAGGCTATGTGTCGACTACAGACTGTTGAACGACAAAACAGAGAAAGACGCATACCCAGTACCACGGATGGACTTCATATTAAACCAATTGAGGGAGGCGAAATTCATCAGCACGCTGGATCTAAAGTCAGGCTACTGGCAGATACCGATGGAGAAGCAAAGCCGACAGTATACAGCGTTCACAGCCCCTGGGCGAGGCTTATACCAATGGAAGGTAATGCCATTCGGTCTCACCACAGCACCTGCAACGTTTCAAAGAGTGTTAGATTCGGTCATAGGACCAGACATGGAGCCATTCGCGTTCGCATACTTAGACGACATAATTGTAATTGGGAGAACAAAAGCAGAACACATGCAGAAACTCCAGGAAGTATTAAACAGATTACGAATGGCAAACTTACGCATCAACGCAGGGAAATGTCACTTCTTCCAACAGAAGTTAAAGTACCTGGGACACATGGTGAGCGAGGAAGGAATACACACAGACCCGGACAAAGTTTCAGCCATAAAGGAACTGGCTGCACCAACAACACCAAAACAATTGCACAGTTTCCTGGGGCTAGCGTCGTGGTATCGAAGATTCGTACCGACCTTCACCGAAAGAGCAAAACCACTACAAGATTTACTACAGAAAGGACAGAGATTTACGTGGGGAGAAGCCCAAGACAATGCGTTCATTCTGACCTGCCCGGACTTCAGGAAAACATTTATCCTACAAACAGACGCAAGCGATTGCGGATTAGGAGCAGTGTTGACCCAGGAAGATGCAGACGGGGAACACGTAATCTCATATGCAAGCCGCAAACTGAAAAAAGAAGAAACGAAGTACTCGGCAACCGAAAAAGAATGCCTCGCCATTTACTGGGGAATCCACAAAATGAGGATGTATCTGGAGGGATATCAATTCATCGTAATAACAGATCACTTGGCACTGAAATGGCTAAACTCCATCGAAAGCCCATCCGGACGAGTCGCAAGATGGGCGTTGGGGTTACAACCGTTCACATTTGAGATACGATATCACAAAGGGAAGCTAAATGCAGTGGCGGACGGATTATCCCGCTTACCACGCGAAGAAGTGCGAATTACAGAATTGATAGAATGTGCTTGGTATGAAGCAAAGAGGATTCAGGTACAAACAAATCCGAAACATTCGAAGACTACACGATTAAACACAACCGCTTATACAGACTTATACCAAGCCAAACGGACGAAGATGACCAACCATGGATATAGGGTACTAACAGAAAATCATTCAAATCCGACAGCAGGGCATCTAGGAATACGACGCACAAAATTCAGAATAAGACAACGATATTTTTGGCCAGGGATAAGCAGAGACGTAACTAAATTCGTCAGAGCATGCGATAGTTGCCAAAAGTTTAAGATATCGCAACAGGCCGCAGCGGGAAAAATGCTCACAAAAATCGCCGAAGCGCCCTGGGAAACAATATGTGTCGATTTTGTAGGACCATTACCAAGAACATCGCATGGAAACACAACACTCATCGTATTCATCGATAAGTTTTCCAAATGGGTAGAGATGGCGCCAGCGAGAAAAGCCACAGCCGATATACTCATAAAAGCGTTTCGGGAAAAAATACTAGCAAGAGGAGGAGCACCGAAGCAGCTGATCTCAGACAACGGCGTGCAGTTCACAAGTCACAAAACCAGGCAAGTGATGAAATTATGGGGAATTAAACAACAATTCACAGCACCATATACACCACAAGAAAATCCGACCGAACGAGCAAACAGAACATTAAAAACAATGATAGCACAGTTCGCCGATGGGAAACATAATAAATGGGACGATCACCTGCCAGAATTAACACTAGCGTTAAACAGCAGTCGGTCGGAATCAACGGGATTCACACCAGCATACTTAGTATTCGGAAGGGAACTTAGACTACCAGGAAACCTGTTCGACGAAGTAACAATAGGGTCCGGACTTACCGAATACACGACAATTCAAGACAGTGCAGACGCGAGACACAACGCAGAAGCATTAGCAAAACAAAACATGGAAGAAGCAGCAGCAAAGCAGTCAAAACATTACAACTTACGACGAAGAGACTGGAAACCGAAAATAGGGGATATAGTATGGGTCAGAACACACCCACTCTCGAAGAAAATAGACCAAATTACCGCAAAACTTGAACCAAAATACAACGGTCCTTATAAGGTCCTCGAATTACTGTCCCCAGCCATAATAACAGTAAAGAATACGTCTACTAACAAAACAAGTCGAGCCAATATCTCACAATTAAAACCCGCAAGCAAAGAAGAGCAAGAACCAGTCACAATAACGACACCTCTCTTTCTTTGCAGAACAATGGACAAATTCGACAAGAGCGCCGCGCAATTTAAGAAGAAGATGGAGGCGACAAAAGCAAAGCAACGAAAGGTACAAATACTCAAGTCACCGCCAAAAATGGGAGAACGGATGAGGGTCTCCAGCACTAAGGTAGCAGCGCCGAGAAGGAAGACCGCAAACACCGCCAGCGAGACACCGAAGATACCGACCGCGCCACTCGAGGATGAACAAGGGAGAGAAGGACGACAAAGGAAACGGATCAGCTGGGGCACGGTCAACCAACGTGAACCATCACCTCGAACATCAGGACGCATCAGCTGGGCAAGACAAGTGGAACTAGAAGAGAGCGACAACGATATACTGGACATCGGGGGACCAACAGACCACAACACAACGACCGGAAAGCCCGAACCAGAACCGAACAAAGAAGTCGCCACAGCGAGTCGAACACCGAAGGACGCAACGCCGAAGCCCCACCGAATGACGACCGACACGCAAACACAACAACAGCCAGAAACAAGGGAGAGGCCGGAAAACGAACAACCACCCCGAACGCCAAAACCCACGGTGCCGAACAGCTGGGAGGTAGCAAGAGGATGCGAGCTGTCACAGCAACAGATCGACAGGATAAAGGAGTCAGAATCCACTAGACCGGGACACCAGCAACGACGGTTCAAGCTATGGAACGAGAAGACACCAAACATGGCATGCTGGGTCAAGATAGGAAGATCGGGAGAGGTGCGAGTAGGCGAATGGTTTGAAGCAGCGACATCGACCTGACGACCCTGCCCTAGAAGGGGAGGGGGGAGTGTGACGCCCAGTTTACCGTCACAAGCAACATGAAGACTGCAAACAAATCTCATTTCAATTATGTATTCCACTATTCAATTAGTTTGTAAAAGACAAAATATGAATTATTATTTACATTAAATAACTTAAGACTAGAACAATAAACATCGCGACTTTTAAATATACGCGCCCACAATAAGACCAGTGATCCTCACCAACGATCCTCACACTAAACCATTCGTATCCACGCGCCAACAGTGTGACCAACCGACACACACCTACGGCCACACTACAACATTCGAATCTACACGCCTACAGTGTGACCAGACCAAGAACCCAAACGGCCACACCAGCAGCTGATCATGGCAACGCGCTAGTGCCAAAAAGGGAAGCCAACAGCTGACTTTTGGAAATAAAAGCAGCCGCAACCGAGCCATCAGCACCATTCCTGACTTGGTCTGCTGAGGGTTGATTCGCTCCCCAAGGCTTTGGTAAGCATTGACTGCCCGTGGTTAGAGCGTACGATTCCTCTACTACATTGCAAGCGGCAAACTTTGCTATATCCGTCCATCTTGGGAATGCATTGGTTCTGGTGTTAGAGCGTACGATTCCTCTACACCGTAATCTTTGCTGCCAATATTTCTCGGAGCGCATTTTCCTCCGCAATATATCTTTCTCCTCGGAGCGCATTTTCCTCCGCAACATTTCTTCTCCTCGGAGCGCATATTCCTCCGCAACATTCGTCACCTCGGAGCGCATTTTCCTCCGCAACATTTCTTCTCCTCGGAGCGCATTTTCCTCCGCAACATTCGTCACCTCGGAGCGCATTTTCCTCCGCAACATTGATTCTCCTCGGAGCGCATTTTCCTCCGCAACATTTATTCTCCTCGGAGCGCATTTTCCTCCGCAACGTTTCTTCACATCGGAGCGCATTTCCCTCCGCACCCGTATCTCTCTCAGAGCGTATATTCCTACGCACCCACGTATCTGTCCTTGGAGCGCATTATCCTCCAGGATCGATATCCCTTCGAGAGATACCGCAACCCCGAGACGACCTACGCACAGCGAGTAGCCACGTGCGGCCCTGAAGACCCTGAAGGAAGACCTCGAGTACGAGCCAGCGAATACCCCAAACTCTGTAATTTAAGACAAATAAATAGAACAACCTACTTTTGCCACCTTACTCTTGTCGCCTTATTCTTGCACCAGGAGACCTTTTCTTTCAGCTACCACATCCAGAGATCAAACAAATTTCTGTGGACCCGGCGCGGCGAGCATACCCCGGCCGAAGTGCCGTCACACGCCTCATTCGCGGAAAATATTGGATTCCGAGAATCCGGAACCTGATGAAGGGCGTGGTGAACTCCTGCAAGGTCTGCATCATCCACAAGAAGAAGCTACAGACCCAACTGATGGGTGATCTCCCGACAGACCGAACTTCTTCTCCAGACCGTTCACCCATACCGGTATTGACTATGCCGGTCCTTTCGACATAAGGAACTATACCGGGCGAGCATGCCTGATCACCAAGGGTTATGTGTGCGTATTTGTCTGTTTTTCCACAAAGGCCATTCACTTGGAGGCCACTTCCGACCTGACCACCGATAAGTTCCTAGCAGCTTTCGCCCGCTTCGTCGCTAGACGAGGTTGTCCGCAGCATATCCATTCCGACAATGGGAAAACTTTCGTGGGAGCAGCAACTGTACTGTCTCAGGACTTTCTAGCCGCGTTCCAGGACTCGGTGACGGAGGCATACAGCCACCAACGGGTTGCATGGCGTTTCATCCCGCCAGGAGCTCCACATATGGGCGGCCTGTGGGAAGCCGGCGTAAAGAGTTTTAAAACGCTCTTCTACAAAGCCACGTCCACCCGGAAATATACCTTCGAAGAGCTCTCCACGCTTCTCGCCAAGATCGAAGCATGCCTCAATTCCAGGCCACTCTCACCTATGTCCGAAAGTCCGACGGAGTTGCTGGCCCTCACTCCAGGGCACTTCCTTATCGGAGGACCTTTAATGGCGACTGCAGAACCCGAAATAAAGGAGAACCTACAGTCGATTATTAATCGATGGCAGCATTTGAAGGCCCTCAACCAGAAATTCTGCCAGAGGTGGAAAGATGAGTACCTCAAGGAACTTCACAAGCGCAACAAGTGGCAGACGGACATGCCAAATCCCCAGATCGGCGATATGGTTGTCGTGAAGGAAGATAACCTGCCCTCTAACGACTGGCGACTCGGAAGAGTACAGTCCGTGTATCCCGGCGCCGACAACCGGGTCCGGGTGGCAGATATCCTTACTGCCCGCGGTGTGATCAAACGTCCGGTCGCAAAAGTCGTTCTCCTTCCGGGGGAACTCTCTCGTCCTGGACAACAGAAACGGGAGGCGTTCCTGTGCCTAGCCCGTTTAATACTGCCTCATTGTCTTCTATTCCATCCACGTTCTTTTCGCCTCCGAAACGTCCTCGTTTGTTCGTCCAACAGTACTTAGAGAAGTGCCTGTCATCTGTTCCTAGCACATTACTAATGCTTTTCCGATTATTCTTCTCCAACCAGTTTCTTTGCATCCAGATCGAGATGGCTCCACAACCCCGTGACAACTACACCTCAGGAAGCAGACGCTCCCGAGTACAAACTTCGTACCGCTGCCGAGTCTGCCCCGGAAACCATCCACTACGGGACTGCCGGAGCTTTCTCAAGCTGAGCGTGGCGAAGAGGCTCCGAGCCGTGCTCATCAACAAGTACTGCCGGAACTGCCTGGCTCACCAGCACTCCGGCAAGGACTGCCGCAGCGGTGGCCGGTGCCAGGTGTGCCATAAGGACCACCACACGCTGCTCCACATGCGACCATCCCAGCGTCCAGCCCGCTCGGAATCGCCAGCTCCGGCTTCAGCTCCGGTGTGCCGGTCCGATCGCCGCCAACGGGCGCCCACAAGACGCCAAACACGGGGTCCTCCCAGCGTCCAGTCCGCCCGAAGTCGTCGGCCGCAACTCCACGTCCGTCTGCAGCTCCGGTGTCCCGAGCCGATCGCCGCCAACGGGCTCCCACACGACGCCCAAACACGGGGTCCTCCCAGCGTCCAGTCCGCCCGAAGTCGTCGGCCGCAACTCCACGTCCGGCTGCAGCTCCGGTGTCCCGAGCCGATCGCCGCCAACGAGCTCCCGCAAGACGCCCAAACACGGGCTCCTCCCAACGTCCAGTCCGCTCGAAGTCGTCGGCCGCAACTCCACGTCCGTCTTCAGCTTCGGTGTCCCGAGCCGATCGCCGACCCGTCGTGGGTAATCCGGCGCCATCGGTCGATACGCTCTTCCAGCACCGAAGCATCAACTTCCTACCGACGGCCCAGGTGGTCTTGGACACGGGAACGGAAATCCATGAGACAACCGCGCTTATCGACCCATGCACGCCGGTGAGCTGCATTGACGCTTCCTTGGCCGCCGACTTCAAGCTGCCCAGCACGCGCATCGGGTCGGAGAAGGTTGCCACCGCTGTCATCCGCGCCAGGACCGGCGATGTCAAATTGGACGTGGTCCTCAAAATGGAGCCCCGCTTACGCGTCCGCACGCCGCTGCGAACCTTGAGCGAGACGGCTCGGGCCAGGTTCGACGACATTCGCCTTGCCAATGAGGAATTCCATCGGCCGGCCACCATTTCCCTAGTATTAGGAGCGGACGTATACCAGAAGGTCATCCAACCCGGGTTCCTTGCGCGAGGAGACGGACTTCCAGTGGCCCAAAGCACGGTGTTCGGATGGATTGTGTCCGGGGCCTGTACGCAGCCATAGGAAGAGATGTTGCAGTCCTGCAAGGGGGGGGAGGATGTTTAGGGCAGAAGCGAAGTTAACAGCGCGCTGTTACCTCGCACGCTCTCCCATGCCCTTCGCTCTCTCGCGCCGTGGATGCGATCCACTCGGCGCTCACTCACGGGCGCTAACCGTAGGCCGAGCTTGGGAGATCAGTCTCTCGACACCTACGAGCCGTTTCACCCGCATATCACCCCCGCGATACCATTTCTACACAACATCGAAAATATACATTATTAACATCGACGCCCCGACTATTTTCTACTGGGAATTTGGGAACCTTCCGTCATCCACCCCACTACAAACAGAGGTTAAGTCAGGTACAGAGAGGCAGCAAATGCAGTGCGTCAATGTAAGAATGTATGAAGAGAGAAGAAGCGAAGTGTGAACAGTGATGCGAATATGCAAATTGAGAGTGGCTCAGAGAGAGTGCGACGTACAAGGCCTGGGTCAAACAAAACACAGCTGTGAACTGAGACAGACAAAAAGCACAAAAAGCACACAAATACAGTCCACTTGAAGGAGGCCTACAAACCCGCATCTATCTCAACTCTTGCGGATCGCGAACAAGATGTGCATAAACATGAACAGGAATCATCAAAGGCCACCCCATAAATTATACAGTCCGATTGAAGGAGGCCACTTGAGAAAAGGGACACCTAAATCTAGGATCGGTTCGACCATAAAGTCATCTACATGGGTCGCGTCGAACCCAAATCTGTCAACACACTTGTCGCACAGTCACACCCACTTGTCACTATCAAGGATGATCGTGGGAACAAGTGCCGCACATTTGTTATTTTCTTAGCGTTGGTCTTAGTTTAATTATGTTAGAGTTTTCTATATATATTGCATAAGTTTTGAGAATAAAACAGTTCGAATTTACAACTTGTCCCATCAACAACACCATTTTTGGTCCGGAATCATTATTGAGAATAGTCTGGAGAATAGAAGTCGCATCAACACAGATTGAACGGTCAGTTAACAACACAGGAGACACTAATTGAAGACAATTACTTTCCTTTAAACACAGAAAATAATATTTGTTAGGAGGAGCGAAGTTAAACACGACCATCAGCCACGATACATGGTTAACTTGAGACAGGGAAAAGTCTAGCAAGCCGTCAATAAAGTCATGTCGTGACATGGTTATTAGACTCGTTTACCGAAGACCAAACAGTACTCGGAAAATTGACATCACCAAGAACTATCATATGGTCTTTATCTGATCGCGAGGAAGAAAAAGTTTTTAAAGCGGACAGGTGATTCTCGTTTAATAAGATATCGTATGGAATATACGAGCAAGTAATGAAAATGGAAAAGCCTGGGAGAATCAGTTTACCAGGAATTCCAGGTCTTGTTGAGCCTGGACTATGAAATGTTCCGACGTAAAGTTTGAGTCCCTGCAATGAGGACCCCACCTCCACGTCGAGACGAACGGTAATTTCTAAAGATTGTGTACTCGACCTGCCAAAACTTAGGAACTAAGGATGTCCGTCTTTAACCAGGTCTCGGTTAGCACAATAAAGTGGGACGAGACTGCGAGACTCTCAAGAAAATGAGGGCTGAGCTCTCAACGCAAGCCTCTAGCATTCTAATAGGTGACTGAAAGAGAAAAAGTTAGTTTTTTGGATGGGTGGAGAAGGACCACTCGTCCGATTCTGATTGTAAGAGTTGTAGGGTCCAATTCTTTTTCTTAGCCTTAAACTCTTTAACTACCAAATGACCGGCCAAATCTTGGCTTAACAAATGGTTTCAAATTGAGTCGGGGAGACACTTGTCTTGAAGGCGTAAGAAAAGTTAAATTTGTCCACCTTTAAGCCGACAGCTTATATTTTGCTTTGAATAAAAGAAGTTTAATCACTACATGTGAGGTCAGAGGCATGCCGTGATACAAAAACTTTCCGCTCTGGTGGGACATCCACCAGTGGTTTTGGCACCACAGGTTAGATATCCGGTGGTCCGGGATGGTTATTATCTGGTGGGAGCGAAATGGATGGTATAGCTAAGAAGTTGAGTGTGGACTCGACGGACACGCACGCTACATATCCACAGACATATCTAACTGCATACTCTCCGAAGTGACGCATTCGGCTCCCGAATCTGCTTCACCAGCAGTGATCGTTGCCCTTGGAGTGACAAACGTGATCAACTGCTGCACTGACGGAGTGGTCGGAGTTAGTTTTTCGGATCCCGGCGGACGAGAGGCAGTTGGCACTTGCAAGTCCAGTGGAATAGACTTCTTGCGCCTCGGAGACTCAGCCAGCAGCTGTTAACTGCTGAACTGAGTGTCCAAAAGCCGATCGTAATGCTGCTTAAAGCCGACGAGCTGATCTTTGAACCCACTCCGCATCTGCCACATGAACGAACGCATGGCGTTCTTCACAGCACGGCATTCACAACTATAATGGAGGCCATTGTTTTGGGAAATGACATCTCATGCACGGCCCGTGATCCCTGCACACTTTGCATGCACTACGCTTTCGCAAAGCCAGCAAGGGATATCGGACTGGTCATGTGTTATCTGATCCTTGCAGTTTTTTTGGCACAGACGACAAAAAAAACCATTATATTGTCTTTAATTTTTTTTTAGATACAAAAAAGATTAAAACAAATACATTACACAATTATTAGACCTCGCGGCAGGGACAGATTTTTAGTTTAAGAATAATTTTGGGAGTTAATTTGAAAAAAACACTGGCTATTTAAGTAAAATAAAAAAGGAAAATGCAAAGCGAAAACAAAAACAAAAAAACGTCTGGTCACTACGAAAGCGAACGAACGTTGACTGGATTCTGGGCATACTAACGTGTAAACTGAAGGATCTATCTCAAACTTCAATTTACAAATTACACTAATCGATATAATCGAACTTATTTTTTCCTCGAGGAACAAAACCGACTTTTTCTGATAGATTTAGGTCTTTAAATTTTTTTAAAGAATTATGCTTTTTTTTCCTTAAGGAGTACTTTCTTTAAAAAATTTACATAAATTAAAAAACTTTAATGCTTTTTCCAGATTTAGCACTTGTTTTGACAGAATTTAAGTATCCTACATTTGATTGTGATCAACTTTAATTTTATAAATTAAACATAAACACTTTGTGGTTTCAGATTACGGTCTGGGAAATAGTTAGGCGTCGTTCAAAGTATTGCTTATTTAAAGTTATTGACAAACGGCTGAGCTAAAATTGGCTTACAAACCCGCTACCTCCAAAAAAGCTTTGAAACTAATTTTTTAAAATTATTTATAGCTATATGACATTAAAATTTTCTAACTGGCCAGCTGGAAAAATAGAGATGGCATTATGGGAAATTCTGCAGTCAGAGCGAGATAACTAGCTTGACTCATAAGCTGTTTTCGCACTTGAGCTGGGGGCATCGCTGCGACAGAATTAATCGTTTTTTTTACTTTGCGGATACATTTTTGTTGGCTTGGTGACTATGTTCGGCTGGAAAACATCACTTGGTCTCTAGCAGTGCCTCAGTTGTGCGACTGAAAGCCAGTGGACGTGTCTAGAGACGAACAATATTGATGCATTTTGTCTCTCATGCTATACCTCTCTTCGCATCAAAATTGACTAATTCTAATGCCATATACATAGCTAGTTCTCTGATGCGAAAAAACAGCTAGCAAACAGAATCAGGGTATATATTCGTGTGAAACCGATTAGAAATCGGTTCTATGGTCTGTACGGAGGGCAGTAATCAGTTTAGTGAAAAAAGGCCGATAGATACTAGAAAAGCAGCCGATGGTATTTGCTGGTATTCGTTTGTATGTCGTTAGTCGCTCGAAAAAGATATCTTCTTTCGTCAGCCTAGTACTCAGTTCCAAAATGTGTTTGCTAGCAAATGTGCCATATAGTTTTACGCGAGCAATGGTTTGACCAGAGGTGTGCACTACATTTCGTACAGTTAAGCCTAGTACTCAGGCGCGTCGTATATTCCACTCGGAGCCCAGTATGGCCACAAGTGTTCAAACTGCATGCTCTACGGTTACACTGTTTTGTGTTTGCTTACAAACAGAAATCTGTTAAAATTTCATATGTTATATTAAAGCAGGGCTCGGCACACACACTCTGACATGTTTTTTTAGTGCGCTTGTGTGAGTAAAAAAACCCGAAGAGGCCTGCCGCACTAAAATCACCAATTTCCTGAATACATATATATATTCATAAAAACATCTTTAAATGTACATATATGGATCGTAAAAACCAAAACATATCTAAAATAGGGATATGGATATGTAAATAAATATGCAATTTCAAGTAAATAAAACAAATATCAGCTTTTATATTTATATTTTATTTATTTCCCACGCCCACTCTGCCCATTCCTCATTTATGTTGCGGAAGGTCAGCTCAGATCGCTACATCAGCCCTCAGGACAAGACAAAAAACAAATTTCAGTTCAAGCGGCCGAAAATTGTAGAGCCCACACACAAGCACAGTATGTGTGAATACGTCGCACACACACACGTAACCAGGAAACTAAAAAATAAAAACCGAGTTTTCGAAACGTAAACATTGGCAAAATTTTGTCGTGTCTGTGTACACACACACATACATGCCGAATTTCCCAGGTCCCGGTCCCCGAGCCAAAGACCTTTGGACCTGGAGAGGAAAATAGCTGCAAAATGGACCATAAATATTTTCAACCCTAATATCTCGCCACTCAGTGACAAGCAAGCGCTAGAAAGAGATAGCAAGTGTTTTACTTCTCCGCTGACAGGCGAGAACATTTTTTCGCTAATAAATAAATAAAAATGAATAATTATAAATCGAAATAATGAAAAACAAATACTGACATTTAATTCGTAATTCAGAAAAATTTTTAAGAAAATAAAAAAAATTTAAAAAATATTTATAGTAATAGAAAGAATTTTATTTGTGAGGAAGAAGAAGACAGAAAAGAAAGAAAAAAATCGTGCGCTACACAACCTCTTTCGACGCCGTTTGACAAACGACTGGCATGTTGCACCATGGCCGTTCTCTCTCTTACTCTCTCAGGTCCCCTGAGAGCATAGCCAGGTCCCCTGAGAGCCGAGGCCCTGAGAGCGGGGGACCTGGATCTGCAAATTTTTCTGTAACACATTCGTTGTATGAACTGGCACATCTATATACTGTATGGTTAGTAGCAGTACTCAGTTCAAGAAAAAACATGGTCGGTATATACTATAAAAGTATCCGATAGTATTTGCTGTTATTGCTGTTATGTTTCTACCCCCTGTAAAGTTATTTAAATTGCATATACAGCCTAGTACTCAGATCCATAAACTGTTTGGTAGCGAACTCATGTCATATAATTCGCTAGCGACCATGTGGTGTGACCAGAGGTGTGCACTGCATTCCGTACGGTTACACTGCTCAGACAGATACTTGGTTTTGTTAAAAGTTAATGAAATGCACTTCTTCGGCTGGGGTCGCTCTTCCCCAGGCATATCCTGGGCTCCCCAATATTTTATTGGCAAGGTAGTTTGTCTGACTATCAGCAGCAGCAGATAGCGACACCGCCCGTGCCGACCACCGTGAGGACAACATGTTTGAAAACCATATTTGATTTAAATTCATGAAAATTTATAAAAATAATATATTATAATATCCATATAATTGTCCTTCATATAACGCTGCATTAATTAGATTCTATTTGTCTTCATTATTTCAATATTTCATTTGGTTTTTGCTCTCATATTGCAATGGTTGCTTCGAGTTTGCTAGCAACTTAAGCCTAGTACTCAGTTCAGCCTAGTACTCAGATCCAAAAACTGTTTGGTAGCGAACTCATGTCATATAATTCGCTAGCGCCCATGTGGTGTGACCAGAGGTGTGCACTGCATTCCGTACGGTTACACTGCTCAGACAGATGCTTGGTTTTGTTAAAAGTTAATGAAATGCACTTCTTCGGCTGGGGTCGCTCTTCCCCAGGCATATCCTGGGCTCCCCAATATTTTATTGGCAAGGTAGTTTGTCTGACTATCAGCAGCAGCAGATAGCGACACCGCCCGTGCCGACCCCCGTGAGGACAACATGTTTGAAAACCATATTTGATTTATATTCATGAAAATTAATAAAAATAATATATTATAATATCCATATAATTGTCCTTCATATAGTGCTGCATTAATTAGTTTCTATTTGTGTTCATTATTTCAATATCTCATTTTGTTTTTTGCTCTCATATTGCAGTGGTTGCTTCGAACTTGCTAGCAAATTATATGCAATTTATATAACTTTACAGTGGGGTAGAAAGATACCAGCAATTCCAGCAAATACTATCGGATACTTTTCTAGTATATACCGACCCTGTTTTTTCTTTCAGTACTCAGCTGCCTTCCGTACAGAGCCTAGAAAACAGTTTTCGACCAAAAAAATTTCTTATCGGTTTCATACGAATATCAACCCTGATTCTGTTCGCGAGGTGTTTTTCGGAACTGAGTACTAGGCTTAAGTTGCTAGCAAACTCGAAGCAACCATTGCAATATGAGAGCAAAAACCAAATGAAATATTGAAATAATGAAGACAAATATAAACTAATTAATGCAGCAGTATATGAAGGACAATTATATGGATATTATAATATATTTTTTTTATTAATTTTCATGAATATAAATCAAATATGGTTTTCAAATATGTTGTCTTCACGATGGTCGGCACGGGAGGCGTCGCCATCTGCTGTTGCTGATAGTCAGACAGAGCCGAAGAAGTGTATTTCATTAACTTTCAACAAAACCAAGCATCTGTCTGAGCAATGTAACCGTACGGAATGCAGTGCACACCTCTGGTCACACCACATGGCCGCTAGCGAATTATATGACATGAGTTTGCCAGCAAACAGTTTTTGGATCTGAGTACTAGGCTTAAGCGCATCAATGGATTTTTCCGTTAAATAGAACATGGAAGACAATGATGCGGCCGCATCTTAAATCATGAGAAGCATCATTGGCAAGTGTTGCCATATTCTGTGTAGTATTTTTACAAAATACTGCATTTATTCGGGGTATCGACGGGTATAGCAAACAGATGTTTCTATCGTTTTTTGGTTATGTGTTTTTGTAGAAAAATTATGATCTACTTTCCAACCAATTATTTATAGAGTTGGGGGACAGATTCATTGCAGGCGGTGACTTTAACGCAAAACACCCATGGTGGGGTAATATAAGATCATGCACTCGAGGGAAGCGATTGCAAGAAGCCATTAGCGCATGCCAAATCCTCGTGAACCTACGTTTTTCTCAAATAACACCCGGCTTACTCCCTCTGCACTTGACTTTTTTATAATAAATGGTACTGCTTTAAATATGCTTTCAGTTTAAGTTTAGTATGAGCTATCCTCGGATCATTTGCCACTTATAGCAACACTGCATTATAGACCATATTTTTAATCCAAGAAACAATACATTCTTTCAATTGGCTCGTATGTTGAAGTTTTAAAGCTGAACTGGATAAAAGAACTGGTACAGCAAATCAAGGATCTAAAAACCAAAAAAATTCCCTGGTGAGGACCTTCTGGACAACAGAACACTAAAGCTACTGCCTAAAAGAGCCCTGCTGTTCTTAGATCTGCTCCTTAACAGCATACTTAGGATAGGTCACTTCCCAAACAGCTGGAAGACTGCGTAAATGGTGCCAAAGCCAGAAAAAAACACACGGAAGTCGATGGATATAGATAGGCCAATTAGGCTCTTCTCAGCGACGGGGAAGATAACGGAAAGGGGGATCCTAAACCGGATCTTAAACTTGAATCTGTGGTTCAAACAATTCCGAAATGGCAGTTCGGATTTCGACAAGGCCATGGTACTCCGGAACAACTACACGGTGTGGTTAACTTCGGCTTGGACGCAATGGAACAAAAGATGTACGCAGTTGCGGTGTTCATGGACATACAGCAAGCTTTTGATAGGGTATGGCATGATGGCCTGCTCTTTAAGTTGAAGTTAATTTTAACACCATAACTTTACACGCTAGTAAGTAGCTTCCTTAAAGACAGAAGCTTGAGAGTGGTTGTTGACAGAGGGAAGTCCTCAAAACGCCCAATTAGCGCAGGCGTACCACAAGGTAGCGTTCTCGGTCCCACGCTGTACACACTATATACAGCCGATATGCCTACCTCAAGTGATATCGACGGATTGGAGGACGAAAATTAGCAAATAGCAACCTACGCCGATGACAATGCAGCATAGCTCGCAAAAAACGGTCAACACTTTCGGGGTGTCTGAAAAAAACCTCTCATTTACGAACATATTGCGAATGGAGCCAGAAAAGACACGATCAGATCTGTCTTTGCTTATTTCGCTCTTCGCTCAAGCAAAGACCCGATTTTGCAATTCTGTTTTGTTACTGTTTTTCACTGAGCTACGACGCCACGAGCGAACGAAAAAGTGTGTTTAGTGTTTGTATGCTTGATCCCTTGCCTTTGTGAATAGTATGTATGCAGTTTGACTATTGGCGTTTTTTGAATTTAATTCAACAACTAATAAGTCAATATGCAAAGTGTGTGGTCTGAAACTCTCTAAGTGCGGAAAATCTAAATTCCTTATTAGTGGTTAAGCTTAACTCTGTTTAATAAAAATTTACCTAAACAATAATATGCATGATCGATTTTTTAGAAATTATTGGGGAATAAACACGAACAAAACTAAAAACACTTTTTGCAGACACTTTTTGGCTAAGGGCTATGGCTTAGGCAGAAAAGATGACGTGGCTGCTTGCACCCAGGAACAAACTACCTCTACATAGCAAAGTTGCAATATATCAGTCCATACTATGCCCCATGTGGAAATATGCACTCCAAGTATACGGAATTACTGCAAAAAGCAATCTTAGCAAAATAAGAATTGTACAATCGAAAATTCTAAGGATAATAAGTAATGCTCCCTGGTACATACGTACTAAGGACATTGAAAGGAATCTAAGGGTTCCTAAAATGGGTGATGTAATGCAACAACTCGCAACAAAATATCTGCAACGCCTTCCTGATCACCCAAACGCTCTAGCCAGACGTCTTACTAATAAGCCAAGAAAAAGAAGACTCAAAAGGTGCCACTCACTGGATCTCCCTACCAGAATCTTGACATAATTATATACAAAAGTTTCATTCCTAATATTGTACAGTTAATTTGTAATATGTAAATATATGTATATAAAATATGTAAGAAAATTTCCTGTATATATTATTTTCACAGCGTGAAAATTTTTTTTGTTTTTCCCCCTAAATGTATGACCCGATTAAGCTGCCATAATAGGTAGCAGTAAGCTTGTTCTTCAAAAAAATTATGCGAAAAAAGATGCGGCTATTAGCCTGCTTACACTGAGGCGCATCATTGGATTTTTCCGTTATATGGGAAATGCGACAATGATGCCCATAAGAGCCCTGTGGATAGAAGAAGACAATCATGCTTCCGCATCGCTATAGCCTTTTCACACTGGCGACCATCCACCATCCCCCATCCATTTCTGGGATGGGCCGTAAGGTTTTGCCGTTCCGAAAATTTCCCAGGTATTCCACCATCCATCTGGGATGTTCCTAATTCGCACGTTTCAATGCTGTATTTTTTTGATAATTGTCAAATGCAACCATAAATAATAGACATTCACAACGAACTCATGCAGGAAATTGCACACGCTGTTGGCTAACAGCCCTCCGACTATTCTGTACTCAGAAAAACAGCCAAAAGTATACAATGCTATAGCGATATAAGATGTTCATTAAAAAGCGCATCGTTGTTTTCGGCTACATCTTTCTCCCAAAATGTCCTGAACCGCTTCTAAAAAGTCCTATCATATATATTTGTATTTAAAACATTGATTGAATTTTGTAGAATCAGTCACAAATGACCACGCTTCAGTTATTTCAAAACAAATATCCATTCTAATATCGCCTCCTAAAAGACGTAAACAAATTTCCGCACGCAATTATGAGCATCAGCTGTTTCTCATGGATGGGGGATGGTGGATGGTCGCAGTGTGAATCGGAGATTCACATATTTCAAAAATTCCCAACGTTCCTCCGGGATGGGCTCAGTGTGCAGAATATATTAATCAACCAACGCATCATTGGCAAGTGTTGCCGTATTCTGTCTAGTATTTTTACAAAATACTGAATTTCAGTTTCTATCGTTTGTTTTGTTTTTGTGTTTTTGTAAAAAAAATTATGCGTCTTTGGTGTAAACGCCTCGCATCATTTTTCCGCACCTTCGACAGTGATGCGGCAATATAAAAAGCTATAAGACACTTCTGGCTGCTAGTAAAATATATAGGGCACATATTATTGTACAAAAAAAAATCCCATTGGTATATTTCTAGTATATTTAGATAAGTATAAGTATATTTTGGCATATTTTTTAGGGTCATACGGTACATTTTATCGATAATTCTCTTTGTAACAGAGTCAAAATTGCATTTATTACTATGTTTAGCAATAATATATCCGACTATAAATTAAACTCTACAATTAAAGCTGGAAAATTTGGAACAGTGTTCAAAGCAAATTATCTCAATACAAATAAACAAGTAATTATTAAGCAAATTTTAGTGGAACAACAAGCGGATCATCTGACAATGATATGTGAAGATGTTTTAAAATTTCGACAGTTCAAACATAAAAATATAAACAGTATCCTGCACTGTTTTGTTTATAAAAATTATGTGTACATGGTGTTTCCATTTATGTGTTTCGGAAACTGCCAAACAATACTTGAAAATGTTTTCACTTCTGGTAAATAAATGATATTCTCTAGATTAAAGGGTTTTCCCTAACCAAGGAATTATGTTATTTTTATACTCTTGAATGGCATATGTACATACAGTGAAGGAAAAAAGTGAACATACACCCCCATTTTTCCGAATTTTCGGGAAACCGCAATGAAAATTAAAAAACTGAGTATGCCATCATTTAGGGGTCTTTAAGTTAACATAATATCAGGAACAAAAGGTATAGTAAAATATAAGGTGTGAAAGTTATTAGGAAAAAACATAAAAAAGAGGGGGAAAAAGTCTACATACAGTGTTGAGAATCGCTAAATTAAGTGAAAAATGGAAGTCAAAAGAGGGAAATCCCCGACTATTTTGACAACTTGCTTTGTTGTACCTCTTCCCAAGTCAACAGACGTAATATTGCTGCAGTTACTTTCGTCAAAAATGGAAAAACGTAAAGAAATACACATTTCTGTGCGCAATTTGATTATCAGCCTGCGCAAGGATAAAAAATCATATGGCGAAATTGTAAAGATAGTCAAATTGAGTCGATCCACTGTTCAGACCATCATTCGAAACTATAATGACACAAATACTGCCGAAAATAAGCCCAGACAGGGAAGACCAAAGTCACTTTCCAAACGAGATGAACGGAGTATCCTTAAAGAAGTCCACCAAAATCCCAAAATAAGTGGTCCGAAATTGGCGGAACACATAGAGAAATCTTCCGGAACTATTGTTCATCCGAGAACAATAAGAAATTTCTTGCACGGCGAAGGTTACATGAGCAGAGTACCCCGAAAAAAGCCAAACATTTCGGAAAAGAATCGTATTCTACGCCTAGAATTCGCCAAGACGCACATAAGCAAGGATGCGGATTTTTGGAATCGAGTTCTATTTACCGACGAGAGCAAGTTTAATCTTTTTGGTAGTGATGGCCGAGCCAAAGTTTGGAGGAAGCCAAACACAGCACTTGACCCCAAGAACGTGATACCCACAGTCAAACATGGAGGCGGTAATGTGATGGTTTGGGGAGCTATGGCGTCGTCTGGAGTCGGCCGTTTAGTGTTTATTGAAGGGAATATGGATCGCTTTCAATATAAGAAGATATTGGAAGAAAATTTGAAACCATCGGTGGATAGCTTGGCCCTAGGAAGCTCCTGGATCTTCCAGCAGGATAATGATCCAAAGTATACCGCCCATGTTGTGCGAGACTGGCTGCTCTATTATGCTCCAAGGCAGCTAAATTCGCCACCTCAATCACCGGACTTAAACCCAATAGAGCATCTTTGGGAAACCTTGGAAAGGTTGGTCCGAAAATACGACATTAGTAGCCGAGACACAATGAAAAGCGCTCTAATCCGAGCTTGGGCTGAAATTCCACCCCAAACAACCGAAAACTTGGTTGAATCAATGCCTCGTCGAATGCAGGCTGTAATAGATGCTAATGGTGGACCAACTGAATATTAGATTTAAAAAAAATTGATATTTTTCTATGAATTTCCATCCATAATGTATAGGCTTGAAGCCTGTATGTTGACTTTTTTCCCATGAATTTTTTATGTTTTTGTAATCATTTTTGTTAATATAACTATGAATTCTAGTTTTATTTAAAAAATAAACTTGTTTTTTAGTTGCCTTAATGATAGCATACTCAGTTTTTTAATTTTCATTGCGGTTTCCCGAAAATTCGCAAAAATGGGGGTGTATGTTCACTTTTTTCCTTTACTGTATGTACATAAGTACCGTGATTGGGTGAAAGTTTGAAACTGACAGAAGGAAGCATCTCTGACCATGTTAAGGGCCGGTTTCTCGACTTTGGATTACGGTATAGTACCGGTTAGTAGTTAGATTAAAGTTAACTAGCAGATAAACTTGTCGAAAAAACAATTAAATTTTCTCGATTATCAAAGTGCTTTAAAGCGCACAAATGTACTGTAGAGCTCAAAACACAGAATTGCTTAGATCAGTGCTCTGCAAACTTGTTGTTTTCGAGCAAAGACTCCAATACCAAGATGCTGCATGAGCGACCAAAACGCTGTTCTATGGGAGGGTTTTCCGCTCCGCCCCGTATACAGGGTTTAATTATTTTTTCGGCTTCGTCTGTTCATCAGCGACGAGCCGAGCGAGCTCTAGACAGCGCCGCACAATGGCCTTTGGCCATATGATATTGCAAATTTAATAACTGAATAGGAGCTCAATTAATTTTTTCACACTGAAATGTAATGCAATGTATCAAAATAAACCAGTATTAGATTGTTTAGTGGCTTTTAAGCAAAAGTCTTCTTTCAATGAGCGGATCAGATTAAGTAAGTTTGTCTAAGTCTGGAAAACGAAGTGATTCTCAAGTGCTATCCATTCTGGATACTGATTCAAAAAAGTTAAGAAATTCGTTGAATCAAGAACTCAACTTCCAGTTAAATATATTCCAGACGAAGCGTTAGCTTTATACATTGATGGAGGTTTCACGAAAAACTCTTTCAAACATATGCAAGCCGACACAAAAAATCGTAAAACACGTTGCTATCCTGATTTTGTCGAAATAACAGAATATTCTGCTGAGGTACCTTTGCAAGAATTACTGGATTATACAATTACAAGAATTGTCGAAGGAAACGAGAATGCATTTATTGTAGAAAAAGAAAATTATGAAAAGCTTTTTGCAATTTATAAGTGGGGATGTGACGGGCATTCAACCTTTCGGCAAAACTATAGCAAACCCGAAAATAAAATTTTCGATGAAAACTTTTTTGCTATCTGCATTGTACCTCTGCAAGTACAGCGATGTACATCAATAATTTGGAAAAATTAGCGATATTCTTCGACTCGTTATTGCAGGCCAATAAAAATAATTTTTGAAAAGGAGACTGCAGACTTAATTTGTGAAGTGGTGGAAAATATGAAAACCATATTTCATTGGAAATATACAATCTAACGCAAACATCACTTTCTTATTTTCAAGTTGAGCATAATTTGCAAATTACTATGATTGATGGAATTGCAGAAACATCAGCACAAACATGCGGAATTTTTAAAGCATCGCCCAAAGACGTGAACAATTTAAGACTGATTAAAAGCCTTTCCACAAATGAAGACTTGTATAAATTTGGTTTCTCAACTTAACACGCTTCGATTCGATGCTTTTAGTGCATAATTCACATTGCTTATCGACTTCTTATCAAAAAGTGGCAGGTTCGTGATTCCGACAAAGAAATTGTCAACAGACACAAAAGCGAAATTCAAAGTAAATTTAGAGCTGAAATGGCACAATTAGTGAATTTTCCGATGCCTGGTTTTGGGAATACAAATAATGGAAACACCGCTAGATATTTTTTTAAAATCCAAAAATGTCATTTTAAAATTACAGGCGTAAGTGAAGACCTTATTCACAGACTTGGAGTTATCCTACGTGCTATGGTTTCTGCATGCTCGTTAGCTCGTTATCAAACCGTGAAACCCGTTTAAAAAAAAAAAAACATATTCAACTAGGTGTGGAGGTAAAGAGTTTACTTCTAAATCTGGACTCGAAAGCTTCCAGTTCTGAGGAAAGTAGCTCAGACTTAGAATAATACAAATAATAAAGTGCGTTGTTGGTTTTGCCCATACATTTTTTTGAATCTATCAACAAACTGTTATTTAAAAAAAAATTTTTAAATATTAGATTAAATATATAAAAGTTATGATTTTAATTCCGCTTCTAGTCGCGACTCTACTTTTATACCCGCACTCAGGCAGGCTCCGGTTTTCACTTTCACCAAAAAAATGTGATTTACACATGACTGCGCTCCCGCACACGTGAAATGCATGACTGTTACGTTTTGAAAATGGCAACAAATTCCTCGCTGAAATTAAAAGTAAACTGCTTATTGATACATTGACATGAATTTGACACCATTAACTGGGCAATTGAGCTTGTGCCCTTTTTATACCCTTACTCAAAAAGAGTTAAGGGGTATACTGTATTTGTGCTAAAAGTGGATGTGTGTAACGCAGAGAAGGAAATTTTTCCGACCCCATAAAGTATATATATTCTTGATCAGCATCAATAGCCGAGTCGATAGAGCCATGTCTGTCTGTCCGTCCGTCTGTCCGTCCCGATGAGCGCCTGGATCTCAGAGACTATAAAAGCTAGAGCAACGAAATTTTGTTTCCAGACTAATGTGATATCACACTGTTACAAGTGTATTTCAAAATTTCGCCCCGCCCCCTTCCGCCCCTACAAAGGACGAAAATCTGTGGCTTCCACAATTTTGAAGATACGATAAAACTAAAAACGCAGTATCGTAGAGAATGACCATATCTATCAGATTGCCGAATCTGAATCAGATCGGATCATAATTATAGCCAGAATAAAGAAATTAATTTTCAGTTGCTTCCCCACCTCCTCTGGCGCTGCTGACGCTATTCATTCTCTGTCTCGCTCGCACACACTCTGCCCTGTGCAATGTGCGAGCAACCCCTAGCGGAGGAGATGTAGAATCTAAATGGTAGATGTAGAATATTTGTTCTAGATGTATTATCTACATTTTACATGTAGATGTAGTTAAGAAATGTAGCAAAAAAATGTAAAATGTAAAATTTTAAAATTTTTTTTAAATTTCAATTATAAGCTCACAAGTTTATATACTGACTGAGTACGGGTATAAAAGTAGAGTCGCGACTAGAAGCGACTCACGTTCCTTCTCGTTATAAATAATTTTTGTTTAAGCCAACCTCAAAATTGGATCTTCAAAATTGGTCAGGGCAAAAACAAAAAAGGTAATTTCTCCGAACAGCTGTGGCGGCCCGATTTGGCTGTCGATAAGGTTCTGTTAAACATAACAGAGGCCTTTTTGTATGAGCTAGCACTAACGCGTGGGTATAACAGCAGTAAATTTCGCGCTTAACAGTACAAAGAGTAAACGAATTCATAAAAGTGGATTCCAGAGCGCGTCGAAATGAAAAGTCATACTTTTTGCTGAAAAGTAAAACGCAAAGTTCTCAAAGACAGACCGTTAGGATTGAGTGTTGTCTCTTAAGCAGAGCTCGCAAATAACAGTTTATTCAGCAGAACCGCACGCTTGCTCTCTCTCCGAGCAGAACCCTTCTTGTCTCTTCGTTTTGGTCTTCGGTTGATGGTTCTCAGTTGAGCTGTTCGTGTTATGCTCGTCCAATAAAAAACTCATAGAGAGCGATCCGACTGGCGCTCGCCAGTTTCCGCTCCGCCCCGTATACAGGGTTTAATTATTTTTTCGGCTTCGTCTGTTCATCAGCGACGAGCCGAGCGAGCTCTAGACAGCGCCGCACAATGGCCTTCGGACATATGATATTGCAAATTTAAAACCTGAATAGGAGCTCAATTAATTTTTTCACACTGAAATGTAATGCAATGTATCAAAATAAACCAGTATTAGATTGTTTAGTGGCTTTTAAGCAAAAGTCTTCTTTCAATGAGCGGATCAGATTAAGTAAGTTTCTCTAAGTCTGGAAAACGAAGTGATTCTCAAGTGCTATCCATTCTGGATACTGATTCAAAAAAGTTAAGAAATTCGTTGAATCAAGAACTCAACTTCCAGTTAAATATATTCCAGACGAAGCGTTAGCTTTATACATTGATGGAGGTTTCACGAAAAACTCTTTCAAACATATGCAAGCCGACACAAAAAATCGTAAAACACGTTGCTATCCTGATTTTGTCGAAATAACAGAATATTCTGCTGAGGTACCTTTGCAAGAATTACTGGATTATACAATTACAAGAATTGTCGAAGGAAACGAGAATGCATTTATTGTAGAAAAAGAAAATTATGAAAAGCTTTTTGCAATTTATAAGTGGGGATGTGACGGGCATTCAACCTTTCGGCAAAACTATAGCAAACCCGAAAATAAAATTTTCGATGAAAACTTTTTTGCTATCTGCATTGTACCTCTGCAAGTACAGCGATGTACATCAATAATTTGGAAAAATTAGCGATATTCTTCGACTCGTTATTGCAGGCCAATAAAAATAATTTTTGAAAAGGAGACTGCAGACTTAATTTGTGAAGTGGTGGAAAATATGAAAACCATATTTCATTGGAAATATACAATCTAACGCAAACATCACTTTCTTATTTTCAAGTTGAGCATAATTTGCAAATTACTATGATTGATGGAATTGCAGAAACATCAGCACAAACATGCGGAATTTTTAAAGCATCGCCCAAAGACGTGAACAATTTAAGACTGATTAAAAGCCTTTCCACAAATGAAGACTTGTATAAATTTGGTTTCTCAACTTAACACGCTTCGATTCGATGCTTTTAGTGCATAATTCACATTGCTTATCGACTTCTTATCAAAAAGTGGCAGGTTCGTGATTCCGACAAAGAAATTGTCAACAGACACAAAAGCGAAATTCAAAGTAAATTTAGAGCTGAAATGGCACAATTAGTGAATTTTCCGATGCCTGGTTTTGGGAATACAAATAATGGAAACACCGCTAGATATTTTTTTAAAATCCAAAAATGTCATTTTAAAATTACAGGCGTAAGTGAAGACCTTATTCACAGACTTGGAGTTATCCTACGTGCTATGGTTTCTGCATGCTCGTTAGCTCGTTATCAAACCGTGAAACCCGTTTTAAAAAAAAAAAACATATTCAACTAGGTGTGGAGGTAAAGAATTTACTTCTAAATCTGGACTCGAAAGCTTCCAGTTCTGAGGAAAGTAGCTCAGACTTAGAATAATACAAATAATAAAGTGCGTTGTTGGTTTTGCCCATACATTTTTTTGAATCTATCAACAAACTGTTATTTAAAAAAAAATTTTTAAATATGTTATTTAATTCTTAATTTGACAAAAACACAATGTTTCTTAAAAATAAAAAATAAAATGTTTTAAAAATGACACAAATTAATATTTTTCCAAAAAATTTCAAAAATGTAGATATTATTTTAGAAGTTATGATTTTAATTCCGCTTCTAGTTGCGACTCTACTTTTATAAGCGCACTCAGTCACTCAGGCAGGCTCCGGTTTTCACTTTCACCAAAAAAATGTGATTTACACATGACTGCGCTCCCGCACACGTGAAATGCATGACTGTTACGTTTTGAAAATGGCAACAAATTCCTCGCTGAAATTAAAAGTAAACTGCTTATTGATACATTGACATGAATTTGACACCATTAACTGGGCAATTGAGCTTGTGCCCTTTTTATAAATAATTTTTGTTTAAGCCAACCTCAAAATTGGATCTTCAAAATTGGTCAGGGCAAAAACAAAAAAGGTAATTTCTCCGAACAGCTGTGGCAGCCCGATTTGGCTGTCGATAAGGTTCTGTTAAACATAACAGAGGCCTTTTTGTATGAGCTAGCACTAACGCGTGGGTATAACAGCAGTAAATTTCGCGCTTAACAGTACAAAGAGTAAACGAATTCATAAAAGTGGATTCCAGAGCGCGTCGAAATGAAAAGTCATACTTTTTGCTGAAAAGTAAAACGCAAAGTGAATGTGAAAGCTGGAGCCTGCCTGAATATAAACGAGAAGGAACGTGTGAGTCGCTTCTGGCCGCGACTCTACTTTTAGTGAGCAAATAGACATTCCAATTATAATAAAGTAACTTAAAAGTTTTTTTTTGGAAAAAGTAATAATTGTGATTTTTATACCCATATAAAGTTTAAGTGTGAAATCAAAAAAACTTTTTTTAAATTTATTTAAAAATTATTTAAATCTAGATGGGGACAGATAGTGGCGAAAAAAACAAAGAGAGTTGCAAATGTGGAGAGAAAAGCTGAAGGAAGATAAAACAAAATTGGAAAATCACAGAACTAAAAACAGGGAGGAACGAATGTCGACTGCTAGAAAAAATTGGAATGCGTTGGCTAAGGGGAATCATTTAATGATTTCACAGAAAAGGAGGATTGAGCGAATGAGAAAAAAACAGTGGCGGGAGAAGAAGGCAGAAATTGCAAATGCACAAAAAGACGAGCCTTACAAATGCAAGCAAAGCTGTAAAAAAAGTGGAGAATGTGTTGCCGAAAGATGCGAGTCGAAAATTAAAGGTGATAGAAGTTGTGTTTAACAAATACAATCAGTGCATACAAACAAATGAAAAGAAAAATAATTTAGGCTATACACTGCAAGAAAGTGTTGTTAAATCCAACGTTAGTGTTCAATCTTCGGGAAAAAAAGGACACATTAATAGTTAAAGGAAAATGCATTGCAAAGCGCTTTATGATAATGACAGTGTTTAAAGCATATGAGCTGTATAAAACCGATTTCGAAAACGCAGATATGTATAGGCCAGTCTACTTTTTTAAGTTGCGCCCACGTCAAATTAATCAATAAAATGCCTCACAATATGTGTGTTTGCATGTACCATGCCAATTTCGGGTTTTTGTTAGAAAGCTGTAAGAAAATTATACCGTTTTTTCCAAGTAGTTTTTAAAGCTTTTTTAAATCTGTTTGCTGCAATATTTACAATGAAAATTGCATGACAAGCAATTGCAATAACTGCTTGACAGATTTAAAATATGAATTTCTTCCCCTATTTATCAAATTTGGAGGATGTGGTAAACTGGCAGCATTGGCGAAAAAAGATCACCATATAGCTGTAACCGAAACTGTTGCTACTTTTTCTGACCTCATAGAAGATTTGGAAACAAAATTAACCACTCATTTTTTTGTACAAAGAGCTCAGAAAAAGTATTTTGAGGAAATCAAAACTGGCGAAGTGGCCCTTCAAATAGATTTTGCCAAAAATTATAGACTCACCAATCAAAACGAAATCCAAAGTGCTCACTTCAGTTATAACCAGGAGTCAATTTTTACTTGTGTAGCTTGGACGGCAGGAGCTCCACAGTCTTTTGCTATTATTAGTGATAAGCTTACGCATAACAAACTCGACGTATATATTCTCTTAATTAATCTCCTAAGTGAAATAAAGACGGCATTTGGATCTTTTTCAAAAACAATAATTTTTTCTGATGGATGCTGCTCTCACTCAGTTGTTCACTGTTCAGTTGTTCACTCAGTTGTTTACTGTTCAGTTGTTCACTGTTCAGTTGTTCACTGTTCAGTTGTTCATATTCAAAAATATGAAAAAACAACTCTTTTTTGTCTTCTTTTTACTTTATAAAATATTTTTACTTTTATCTATTTTTATCCGATATTCTATAATTGGGTGGGGGTATTGCTTGAAATTCTTATACATATGTGCATCTTTATGTATGTATTTATTTTTGTGGTACATTCGAAATACATACATAAAGATGCACAAGTGAACAAGTGAACAACTGAACAACTGAGTGAACAACTGAACAGTGAACAACTGAACAACTGAACAGTGAACAACTGAACAGTGAACAACTGAGTGAACAAGTGAACAACTGAACACATGAGTGAACAACTATGTGAACAACTGAACAGTGAACAACTGAGTGAACAACTGAGTGAACAACTGAACAGTGAGCAACTGAGTGAACAAGTGAGCAAGTGAGCGACTGAACAAAAAATTAGTGAACATGTTCAGTTCACTCACTGAAGTGAACAGCTCTTTTTTGTTCACTCACTCATGAGCAACCCAACTCTACAAGCGAGGTGTCGATGGAGTCGGAGCTATAATTAAAAGGAAAGTCTGGCAGGTGACGAAATCCCAAAACCTTGTTATATAGGATGCGCTTTCATTTTATAAAATGGCACAGAATAATATTAATGGAGTTCAGATTTTGTTTATTTCATCGGAACAGATTGAACTTATGTAATAAGGAACTACACCTTATTACATAAGTTAGATGAAAAATGGAAAAGAGTAAAAAGCATTCAAGGCATATACAAATTATAGTTCTTTTATTGTCAGGGACAAGAGCTAAAAGTAGCTAGAACTGCTTATTCGGAAATAAAACAAATCCTTTAATATAAAACTCCTTATTTTTGGTTATATTTGTACATATGTACATTTAAGTTTGTTAAAATTTTGTTTGGCTATTATTATGTTAAAATAAATAAATATGCAAAAAATTCTGTGTTAAGAAAATAAAAAAAAAAATAGTAAAGCAATTCAGATGGTCAGATGCGATATTTTATTTTTTCAAGATAATTGGTATTACAATATACAATTTTCTCTACATTATTAATTGAAAGGCTTTGACGTTTCTCCCAAAAAACCATTTTGTAAGCGGAAAAGCTTCTTTCAACGTCACATGAATTGATTGGAGCAAGCTTATATTTTATAATATTCCTCAGCTTTGAAATTCAAAATATTATTTATTTTTAAAATAATATTCAAATCTAGATTTCTTTCAAAATGGCTTAAAATTTCTCTTTTAAATCCATTCCTAAATCACCAGTTATGTTCAGAACAATATTTTCAGCTGCCCTAAATAAATTCATTGATTTTGATAAAGGTAAACCCTTCGCTTCCAAGGAAGTTATGATATCGCCAACTCTCTCAAAATTTGATTTTATATATATAAAATCCCAACATACATAGTTGGGGATTTTTAAACAGCGCTGTTGCCAACTTTATAGATTCAGCATCTTCTGGATTCAGTGATTCAAGAACCTTAAATGGAAATTTATAATTTATTTCTTTACCAAACTGTTGTGTAATGAAAAACATTATCTTACCTCTGCTATTCCCTACATGTTATCTGCATAAAATGATTCCGCCTTCAACCATGTTCCCCATCTAGTTATGATCGGTTCTGGTGGTAACTCCTTGTTTAATATTTGCGTGTAGCGTAGTACTCTGAGCGGTGCTTTTACGAAAAATTTGTTTACACACGATATGAACGAGTTAGCGTCAGGAAACGATGCTCTTACTTTTTCAGCTAATATATTTAAACCGTGTGCCAAACAAATAATGTGTATGAGATTCGGATAGAAAACCTTTAAATTTTTTCCAGCTTTAATCATATATGCCGCAGCATCCGTTAAGAGCAACACCATGTTTGACTCATTCCCGTGTGGCCACAATATGCGAATGCTGTCGTTCACAAATCGAAAAACAGTTTCATTAATAACTTGTTCCAACTGTTTACAGGACAATAAAAACGAGCATGAAGATGAATTTTCGCTCAATGTTCCAACAATTAAATTTTTTTGACATATCGTTCTTGTTTGTCCGTTGTTTCGTCTACAGATATCCAAACGCTTTCGTTTTTGATACTGTCGCGAATTTTTTTGATTGATTGTTGGTATCATTTATCCAGGTAGCTCTTTCTGAGAGTACTTTCATCTTTCATCTTACCCAGTGTATTTTATTAAACAAATTATTAAACGAGCATTGCTGAGCACATTCCATGGTATATTTCCCGCAACCAACGCTGTACATGAATCCATTTTAAATTCATGGTTGGAATTGTCGGAACTGTCAGAAAAGCTGCTGGACGTATTGCTAGACGCATTATTATTGTTGTTGTTGTTATTGGATGCTTTTGACTGTCTGTGCAGTAAAGTAGCAATATGCTGCTGCAATTGAAATTTTTGTTCGCAAGTAATCTAAAATATTTGTCACATTAGAACGTACTTTACATTTAGCAATCAGGCTTACTGCAAACAAATATTTCGAGACTCATACCCAGATTTCAAATGCAGAAGCTGCACATGTTTTTGAACATGAAATTCGTTTGCATATTTTGCATATTTTTCGCATATATTTTTTTCATATTTTTTGCATATATTTTGCATATTTTTGATGTGTATTAAATCCGAGGTCTCGTTATAAGTTATAGGTTTTGCATATTTTGCATATTTTTTGCATATATATTATGCATATGCATTTTAAACAAATATGCAAAAAAAAATTTTAACTGAATTTAAATTTTCAACTCTATTTTTAATGAAACGAACTTTGGTGTCATCAGAACTGTCCTATCTTAATCCTTCAAAAATATGCAAATATGCAAAAGCATTTTAAAAAGACATCAATGCACATTCTGTACAGAAATTTTCATAAACATAGTGCCTCAGCTTTCGCTAAAAATTTGAGTTTGAATTGATCGCCACGAAAATCACTTCCATATTTGTCCCGTGCGGCTGGCTTGGTTTTTTGACAAAATCTCGAAAGCGAATAGTTGCCCAAAATTGACCTTTGCACCACTTATAGGCCTAGTCAAGAGGTGTAGCATAAAGTTAAAACCATTTCGAAAATCCGTATTATTTTCACCTTTCTACCACTTGGAATGCGTACGATTGTCCCGTTCGACATCAGAAAAAATATAAATTTGTGAGAATTTTAAAATTATTTTTCTTTGCTACATCTGTTATCTACATCTACGTACATATAAAATGTCGATTATACATCTAAAATGTATAGTCTACATTGTGTATGCAATGCAGGCTCTGCATCTTCTCCGCAACGGTCGCGCACTGCACAGGACAGAGTGTTTGCGAGCGAGAAAGAGAATAGGTAGCGTCAGCAGCGCTGAGAGGAGGTGGTGGAAGCAACCGAAAATTAATTTCTTTATTCTGACTTTTATAATAATCCGATCTGACTCAGATTCGGCAATTCTGTAGATATGGTCATTCTCTACGATACTGCGTTATATCGTGTCTTCAAAATTGTGGCTGTCACAGATTTTCGTCCTTTGCGAGTGCGGAAGGGGCCGGCCGAAATTTTGAAATACACTTGTAGCAGTGTTATATCACATGAGTTTCGAAACAATTTGGTTGCTCTAGCTCTAATAGTCTCTAAGATCTAGGCGCTCATCAAGACGGACAGACAGACAGAGACTCGGTTATTGATGCTGATCAAGAACATATAACTTTATGGGGTCGAAAACGTTTCCTTCTCTGCACTACACACTTCCACACACTTCCACTTTTACCACAAATACATTATACCTCTTAACTTTTCGAGTACGGGTATAAAAACTGTATTACTTGTACTGCTCAAATAGGACTGCATCCGATTCCCAAAGTCGGCACGCCATTAACATTGACATCAGTGGAAAATTATGTGTCGAAAATGATTTGAAAGAGTATGTGGTTGTGCAAGTCGATGCATTTACAAACTTTGTTCATCATTGTTTTATCATACCCTAAATTTGGACGCCGACAATTGTATCAGCCATATCGATCTTTGGTGTGGAAATGCGTATCATAGCCGATCAAGGTAGGAGCTTTGCAAGTGGGGCATTTAGAGAATTTTGTGCAGCGCAGAAGATTGAGTTGCATTTGATTGCGGTTGGAGCTAGCATAGCAAAGGGGCAGGTGGAGCGTGTTCTGGGCACTTTAAAAGGCATGTTAACGGCAGTAGAGACGAGTCAGCGTTCATGACAAGACGCATTAAATGATATACAGTTGGCAATGAATTGTACGGCAAATAGAGTCACTAAAGTAAGTCCACTAGAATTGTTAATTGGAAAGCAGACAAGTCCATTGGGATTGATCCCTATAATCGATAAAATTTATGTTGAAATTGTAAGGGCACAAGCCAAAGAAAATATTGATAAAAATGCTAAATATGAAAAGATTTGACGTAAACAAAATAAAAATTGTGAAGAATAATTTTGGAGATCATGTTTTGTTCAAATGCGAAGAACGGCACCAGAATAAGCTAGATCCAAAGTTTAGGGGTCCATTTCATGTTGTTGAAATTCTGGATGGTGACCGATATTTGTTAAAGTCGTTGACAAATAAGAGAACATACAAGTATGCACATGAGAATTTGTGAGCTATACCAAACGACGAAATCTTAGCCGTGATCGATGATGAGACTTGAAGAGAGTGAGCAGGTGGAGGAGGAAGTGGGTCAAGACTCTCGGGCACCAGGAGGTGGGGCGTGTTGACATCACTCATAAAGGCTGAGACCGTACCATGATAACCGAGACAAGCGCACGGTTGCAGATGGACTTATGACCAGACGTGCAGTGTGGTTGGTATCTTGGCGGAGGGCTATGTGAGAGGGGTTCTTGTGAGACCTGTGAGTTTTTAGACGGAAGTGGCCTGTTTTGAGGGCGTAACGTGGCCTTGTGTACCTAGTAGAAAGGGAAGAGGGCCTAGTTGTGAAGTGATGTAACAGATCGACATGTGAGAATGGCTAAAGGATGGATGTTTGGTTCAGCATGTAATGTTGAGTAATATCGAGGAAATGAGATCGAGATAAGGAACAATCGAAGATTTTGATAAAACTATGATCCAACTTAGAGTTGCAGAGTAAAATAAAAATACAGTAAAGTAGAGACACATGAGGTCGTGTGAATGTCAGAATTGGCCGTGTCTTAGATTGAATAAGTAATTATATTTTTTATTGAATAAAGAGAGAACAGATTAAGGAAAGTTTTGGTGTGTACCCTTAATATATGTTGTAGAGTTGCAAGTCCAAGTGTGAAAAAGGGGAAGAGTGGCCACCCTAGTGAGTCTAACAGTCAGGACAGACGCGCTTGGACTCACTGCGGTACTTAGAAGAAAAGTAAAGATGGCTAGCGAAACCAATAGGTGAGCCGAGTCTCCGACACACACCCAGCGACAAAAAAAGCCGAACCTTGAAATTTCACGCATTTTAGACTTGTCTAGTCGCTGGTTTTCGCAAATGTTAGTCGATTCGTCAAATTTTATTTTTTTTGTAGCTAAAACAATTTTAAACAAAAGTGCATACTAAGTTTTTTTCCTATCACCACGTGTGTAACGCTTTTTCCGTAATTTTGACCAAACAAAATTTCGTTTTCCTTGTCGATATCGATTCTAGACGATGCAGCGGCTGCACGGCAGCATGTATCTCATTTCACGCATACAATCACACAATGTACAGCTGTGGCCTAAATAATAGCACCATGACACTAACTTTTCTATATTGAATGATTTTGCTTAAAAAGTGGTTTTAATGAACGGTTTTAAAACTAAAATATAAACTTTAAGGTGTAATTTAACATTTCCGAAAGCAATAGTATGCATTGCGGCCTTCAAACGAAAATATATCCAATCGACTTAAGCCACCGAATATTAATATAATCAATATCATAAAATATCAAAAAGGTCGAAAAACTTAAAGTTTTTATACAGAAACAATTTTAGTGCTATTTTTGTTGCCGTCCTATTTTGCTTCTTTTTTGGAAAATTGCCTTAATTAATAAGAAACGTTAGGATTTTGCGAGTAAGCACACTTATAATAGAGAGAAAACATGTAAGCCTTATTGATATTACAGTAGGGTGCAAAATATGTTGTTTAGTAATCAAGTTTTTAAATAATAAAGACTGTGGTACCAAAAAGTGCTATTATTTCGGCCGCAACTGTACATGCTGCACAGAATATCAAATTGATTTAGACATTTGCGCTGGGTTATGAGCTTTTAGCTATTTCTCTCTCTGCCGTTATCATCAGGAGTATCTTCAACGAGCTGCTTGTCACTTTTAGAAGATATTGGTGCTCTGCAAGCGGCTACACCACAAAAGCCTTCATATCGTGGAAGAAAGCCAATAAAAAGCGCCGTGCTTACCTCACCGCACTGCATTGCTTCTTTGAGGAATAAAGCAGCCGAAGCTAAAAAAAACCAGGCATCAGAAGCGTGGACGGAAGCCATCATTCGGACGATGATGAGGATTTCTGCATCATCTGTCTGCACCTACTGCCAAGAAAATTGACCGCCGCAAACTCCATTAAATGCAATGAATGCAGTCGTGTGGTGCATTTAAAGTGCGCTAATATGCGTGCCAGCTACTTCACGTACAAGCACTGCGACTCAGACTAATGATTATTGTTCAAAATTATCATCATCCTTCTTTTCCTTTATGCCAGTAGGCTCTTAAACAAAATAAAATTTCAATTTATCGTTGTTTGTGGTGATTTTATTTCATATTCATATTTCAACTAGGCCTATTTTTTTCTCAAAAAAAATTATTTTACTAAATTCTTAAAAAATTGTTCTGAATGAAGGAATCGATTTAGTTCTTCACTGGTAGTTAGCTATTACATCTGGCTTTAAATTGGTACTCATATGTTTGTATAATATGCAATTGATTACAAGTTATTAGGCAAAAACAAAACGTGGTCCACAACCGGGCCCTCTCCATAAAAAAATGTGGTTCAAAAAATTGTAAATCTCGAAATCTATCAGTAAAATCATTTTGGGCCACAGCTTAAATAAAAAGTTCAATTTTGTCGAGTATTGTTATCAAATTTGAACTTAAAAGCATAATATTTTCCAGACCTTAAGCTGTAGCTACAAAGTGTCTGGGTCTGATTTATAGCTGCGTTTATCAGCTTTTCAGAACTGCAAGCAACCATATATAAGTTACTTAAGTTATGTGAAAAATAGAAGCACTACCTCTGAAAAAAACATGAAAAAAATAACAGATTTTAAAAAATTATTTAAAAACCATAATTCTTTAAAAAATTGAAAATCCCGAAATCTTTTAGAAAAAGTCATTTTGGGCCACAGCGGAAATGTCGTGTTGTAGTGTTATGAGTTAAAATTATGAAAGGGCCCAAAACGTTTGGCCAGCAATGTTTTAAGCGATAAAATGTGATTTTCAAAGGGTTGGTCAACCAATTTTAACTTAGCTATTTTCTGCATAGATTTCAATGAACAATACTTTAAACAAAGTTTTTAGGTATACTTTATTGATGCTGTTGAGCTACTGAGCTTCTTCAGTAGCGTTGTTTTGCGAGATTATTATAGAGACGATGATTGTACAGTATATATATGCACAGTTTATTGTAGTGTAGTATATAAGGTGATCAAGAGTCGAAGGGATAGTTAGCTGGATTCAAGAAGGGGTCAGATTGAAGACGCGGGGTTCGGTTTAAGACGGTGTCGGATTGAATAGCTCGATTCCAAGACGATGTGCAAAAAGTGATTGCAAGATCAAGACTAAATCAAAGGGCAGACGGGCCGAATCGCCCGTGCCCTAATGCGAGCGAGAGAGCGACAGATTGAGATATTGATAGCGAAAGGCGATAGAAAGATAGAAAGGTGCGAGATGAAGAGCGAGAGAACGGCTGCATAGGCAATGGGCAGGGCAAACAACGAACAATAATAAGGACTTACTCTACTGCTGCACCACTGGCTATAAGCTATGTATTTAAGTCCACTATTTGGCTGCGTAACCAAACAAATGCATTTATCAGCGTTTTAGACTGGAAAAGTTTATTAAAACCAGAAGTTCGAAGCGGAAAAAAGAGTTAACTTTTGTCGAGTAGTGTAATTCATTAAAAACGAGAAGGAACGTGTAGTCTGGACGCGACTCTACTTTTATACTTATGATTGAAATTTTAATAATTTTTTTAATATTTTTAATTTTTTACATTTTTTTAATATTTAAAATTTTTTACATTTTTTTCCTACATCTGTTAACTACATCTACATCTAAAATATAGATTCTACATACACAATGTAGATTATATATCTTCTTCGCAAGGGTCGCGCACTGCACAAGTAAGAGTGTGTGCGAGCGAGAAAGAGAATGAGTATCGTCAGCAGGGCCGTAGGAGGTGGGGGAAGCAACTGAAAATTAATTTCTTCATTCTGGCTATATTTATAATCCGATCTGATTTAGATTCGGCAATCTGGTAGATATGGTAATTCTACGATACTGCGTCCTTTCGTCCATTGTGAAGGGGGAAGGGGGCGGGGCGAAATTTTGAAATACACTTGTAACAGTGTAATATCACATGAGTCTGGAAACAAAATAGGGTTGCTCTATCTCTTATAGTCTCTGAGATCTAGGCGCTCATCAAGACGGACAGACGGACAGATATGACTATATCGACTCGGCTATTGATGCTGAGCAAGAATATATAACTTTATAACGTTATTGTTAACGTTTATGACGTTATCACGGGGAAGAGGATGCGTCTGGTTACGCAGACTGGTTCCCAAGGGTTAGGTCGAGCTTCAATACGGGAAAGGGGGATATCGGATCCACAGGCACCGTGCTCTCGCGTCCAGTGCCGCGGGCCGGCTTCCCACTCTGAGGGAAAATAGCTACTGGGGAAGGGGGTAAAGTATCTGGTGAACGGTAAATTGGTTTCATTAGTTCTGAATTCTTTATTAAGCAGTCACTACTCCCTACCTATCGAAGGTAGGGAGCTATTGCTCCCCTACTCACTGAATTGAGGCCAGCTCGTCCCGTGCAGCTCGTTTTGCTGTTGCGTGGGTCTCCTGTCTGCTGGTTTTATTCCTTGTAGTCGTGGGGGATGGAGGTAGGCTCGGCACATTTTGGCGGTGGGGCACGTGTCATAATTTGGTTTGGTTTTGGTCCTCTTCCGCGAGAACGACTGGTCTTTTTTGCAATCTCCACTTAAATCCCGAGACGCGCTTTCTGACGCGTGCTCAAACCCTTTTTTCCAGGCAGCGACGCTTGTAGCTCGGGTCGCGTCCCGATCGCTTTCCGTTGTGTCTCTCTCTTTTTCATTAGCGAGGGTGGGTCCACCCTCTGCTGAGAGTCGCTGCGCAGCCTTCGTTCCTCTGCCTGCTGCTCTGCCGCTGTGTTCTTTCGCTGAGCTGCATTTTGAGCGAAGTCGCTCTATCTGCTGCGGTGCGCCGTTTCTGCCCGAGTCGTTTCTGCTCTGCCTGGAGCTGCTCTCTCCCGTAGATCGTGGGTTGCTATGCTCGTTCGTCCGGTGTGACGTCACTTGTTCTTTGCTGTGGCTGTGTGTGTGGGGCTGTCAGAGATGATGAGTACTGTGATTGCTTCCTGGTCACGGTTTTCCCCATGAATTTTCGATGTCTCTCCCTTACTCGGCTTCCGCCTCTATTCTCCACTATTTACAGCACTTATGATTAAAAAATGAAAGACTTAATGCTAGGATATGAAAGAACTTACTATACAAATAATAACAAACGAAGTATTTGAGGTTCTACCTCCCCTCCCTCTATCTACACATTTTCACGCCGCGTTGTAAGGGCACTCCCTTACACTCCCTCCTCGTTTCGGAGGGGTCGTAAAAACACCCGCACCTCACTGTTTTGGTTCATTGAGATCTGGAACCGCTGTCCGCCATGGATCTCCTGTGTCCGAGTTCGCGGCGTGTTTTCTCCGTCGAGCCTTCTCTGCACGGCTTCTAAGAGAGTCTGAGGTACTTCCTACCTCCTCTTCCTGATTCCTGGGCTCTCTCCACGGTGTCTTCATTTGCGACGACTTCCTCTGGCAACCCATCCTCCGAACTGGACTCTGGGCGGTACTCGTCCCCATCCCATTCTTCCGTATCCGCCTTGCTGTCCGTCCACTCCCTGTAGGGCGGGGGAAGGTCGGTTGCCCTGTTGCCTGGTCGTGGACTGGAGCACGCTTCCAGCATGCTTTGCAACGAGTGTTCAGAGTCAGGCCAAGGTGCCCTTAGTGCCGGGTCGCCTTGTGGCGCATCCGTTGGTGTGGGATTCCGGGCACCTTGGTTAAAGGATCCGGGTTGTGGCCAGGGTGTGCCTGTGACTAACTACGACCCATAAGCGGGCTGTGCTCCAGTCTCCTCGGGGCTTGATGGCGCTGGCGGATTTTCCTCCTCGACAGTGGCCTGCTTGTCTACGCTGATCGCTACCGAAGCTGGGTATCGCTCCCTCGGTATCTCCCTCTCAGTCTCGTCCTTGCTAACGTCGGAGTACTCTGGCCCATGGGCCCGAGCTGCATTCAACCTTCGGTTGAGCGTCTCCACACCGTGTCGTAGGGGGGCCCGCTGGGGCTTTCGAGGCTTCCTCTCGTTGTATCGAGGAGGGCCGTGGCGATGTCGGTTGTCTTGGCGGGTATCCACCCTTCCGGGGAGACTACGGGTCATTCGTTCGCTTGCGCTTTGTGGCGCCTCGGGACGGGGAGGGTTCTCTGGTGTCGTTGACCGACATTGGGTCCATGCAGCTGAGATTGGCTGGAGTGGCGTTGGCCGGTGGACTGTGTATGAGGCTTCTGTTGGCTGGATTGCCTGGACTGGCGAGAGCCGATCGGCTGTTGGTAAGGCTGCTGTTGGCTGGATTGATGTGAGTCGGTCGTACGTTGGCGTAGGGGTAGCGACGGCGTGGACGTGGTTTTTTTTTTTTAATTTTTTTTTTTTATTAAAATGTGTAATTATTTTGAAAAAACAAGCTTACTGCTACCATTATGGCATCTTAATTAGGTTAATCAGGGGGAAAAACAAACAAATTTTCACGATATGAAAATAATATATACAGGAAACTATCTTACAAATTTTATACATATTTACATATTACAAATTAACTGTACTGTAGGAATGAAACTTTATTTTTTTTTTTTTTAATAATTATGTCAGGATTCTGGTAGGGAGGTCCAGTGGGTGGCACTTTTTGAGTCTTCTTTTTTGGCTTATTAATAAGACGTCTGGCTAGAGCGTTTGGGTGAGCAGGAAGGCGTTGCAGATATTTTTTTGCGTGTTCTTGCATGACATCAACCACTTTAGGAACCCTTAGATCCCTTTCAATGTCCTTATTGCGTATGTACCAGTGAGCATTACTTATTTTCCTTAGAATTTTAGATTGTACAATTCTTATTTTATTAAGCTGGCTTTTTTCAGCAATTCCGTAAACTTGGAGTGCATATTTCCATATAGGGCTTAGTATGGACTGATAAATCGCAACTTTGCTACGTAGATGTAGTTTGTTCCTGGGTGCAAGCAACCACGCCATCTTTCACCACGCCTTTGACTTAACCGACCTTTGAACCCTAAAGAGCAGGCCATCATGCCATACCCTATCAAAAGCTTGCTGTATGTCCATGAACACCGCAACTGCGTACATCTTTTGTTCCATTGCGTCCAAGGCGAAGTTAACCACACCGTGTAGTTGTTCCGGAGTACCATGGCCTTGTCGAAATCCGAACTGCCATTTCGGAATTGTTTGAACCACAGATTCAAGTTTAAGATCCGGTTTAGTATCACCCTTTCCGTTATCTTCCCCATCGCTGAGAGGAGACTAATTGGCCTATATCCATCGACTCCCGTGTTTTTTTTTTCTGGCTTTGGCACCATTGTAATTAACGCAGTCTTCCAGCTGTTTGGGAAGTGACCTATCCTAAGTATGCTGTTAAGGAGCAGAACTAAGAACAGCAGGGCTCTTTTAGGCACTAGGTTTAGTGTTCTGTTGTCCAGAAGGTCCTCACCAGCTGGCAGGGACATTTGAAAAGGGAGCTCCAATCGTAACTCAACAGCCCTTCGTGTAACGGCCGACGTTAAGTTAAATGGCTTAAATCTTTCCTCTAAACTATCTGCAAAAGCTTCCGCCTTCTGTGCACTGGAGTAACACCAGCCACCTGTCTGAACTTTAATTGGAGCCTTCAGGACAACGATTCTTTTAAAGCGACTTGTAAGTTTCCAAAGGGTCTAGGATTCGTCCGGGCCTGCACTACCCAATATATCAATTTTTCTTTTCTTGATTTTTGCAAGTACCTTTTGTACTCGATTTGACAATCTTTTATATATTTCATGGATACGAGTGTCACCCGTTCTTGCGTATTCTCTTCTGACTTTTCTTTTCAGCCGTAAGAGTGCATTCACACTTGGAGGTATTACTGCTTGCCGATGTTGGGTTGTTGAGCATTGCGTCACCGGAGTAGCATAAAAAGCAGCCAGTAAAATATTTCTCATGAATATTGAGATTGCATCTTCTATATCTTCTGGGCTATTTATTACAGTGTTGAGGTTTATTCTTTTATCCAGTTCAGCTTTAAAAACTTCAACATAGGAGCCAGGCGGAAGAATGTATTGTTTCTTGGACTTAAGTTGTGGTCTATAATGCAGTGTTGCTATAACTGGCAAATGATCCGAGGATAGCTCATACTTAACTTCAGCTGAAAGCCTATTTAAAGCAGTACCATTTACTATAAAAAATTCAAGTGCAGAGGGAGTAAGCCGGGTGTTATTTGAGTAAAACGTAAAACTTTTTGAGGTTCCACTGGGATGAATATTGGTCGTATCCAGGCAGGTATACTTTCAGGCCAGGACGCATGTGTTTCTCAGTTATCAACATTACATCTATTTCATTGACACTAAGGAAAAGTCTGAGCTCTTCATTGCTTTTGACTAGTCCTCGTGCATTCCATAATCCGATTTTTATACCCGTACTCAAAAAGAGTTAAGGGGTATACTGTATTTGTGGTAAAAGTGGATGTGTGAACGCAGAGAAGGAACATTTTCCGACCCCATAAAGTATATATATTCTTGATCAGTATCAATAGCCGACTCGATAGAGCCATGTCTGTCTGTCCGTCCGTCTGTCCGTCCCCATGAGCGCCTCGTTCTCAGAGACTATAAAAGCTAGAGCAACGAAATTTTTTTTCCAGACTCATGTGATATCACACTGTTACAAGTGTATTTCAAAATTTCGCTCCGCCCCCTTCCGCCTTCACAAAAGACGAAAATCTGTGGCATCCACAATTTTGAAGATACGATAAAACTAAAAACGCAGTATCGTAGAGAATGATCATATCTATCAGATTGCCGAATCTGAACCAGATCGGATCATTATTATAGCCAGAATAAAGAAATTAATTTTCAGTTGCTTCCCCACCTCCTCTGGCGCTGCTGACGCTATTCATTCTCTTTCTCGCTCGCACACACTCTGCCCTGTGCAATGCGCCAGCAACCCCTAGCGGAGGAGATGTAGAATCTAAATGGTATATGTAGAATATTTGTTCTAGATGTATTATCTACATTTTACATGTAGATGTAGTTAACAAATGTAGCAAAAAATGTAAAATGTAAAATTAAAAATTTTTTTTTAAATTTCATAAATTTATATACTGACTGAGTACGGGTATAAAAGTAGAGTCGCGACTAGAAGCGACTCACGTTCCTTCTCGTTAATATTGGATGAGTCATTTCGAGATAAGCATTTGTGCCAGGTCACGAAATGCTTTGTTTGCCTCCATTGTTTCCTGCATAAGTTTAAACATTTGGTCCATTCTGGAGTTTAAGTCACATATGGCATTTTCCAATATTTTAAATTTTCCACTTAACTGTTGATCTGCAGCTTCGTACGACCGGAAACTGTCCTACTGTGTGGGCCCGTTGTTATTTTTCTCTTGACGTGCTCTTATCATGTCTGCATAGGAAAAGCCACTCCTAAAGGCATTTGAAATGAATTGTGTTTTGACTGGCTGAGTTTTATTTTTAATATTACTTGGCAATCCATTTTCCGGTAGTCTTGCCATTGGTTTAAGTTTCTTACTCAGCTCTATTCTAACTTTACAGCCTTTAAAGCTAAATGGGTGGTCTTCACCGCAATTGGCACAAATAGATTTTTCGCCAAGACTTAGCTCACATGACTTTTATCCAGTAGCGTGGTCGCCTGAGCATTTGCCACAAACTGGCTTTATAAGGCAGTAGTTTCGCATGTGCCCATAGTCTTGGCATCTGAAGCATTGCACCAATTCTTTACCGTGCTTTGCCTTCATCACCGTTACTCTGTGTCATCCTATTTGAGTTATTTTAAGTGCCTCTGCAATATTTGGTGTCTTCTTTAGGTTTACGTAAAACATGTTTTGTCTTGTTTTCACATTATTTATTTCTTCGTCATCCTCCGCATTGATTGTGATATTGCGACAGTCCGGTTTCCTGGGACAATAGATATTCAAGACTATGAAGCCATTATCAGTGAATGTACGTTCAATCAATTCCTTCGGTACGTTGGGATGTATATCTCGAATCAATAGCCTGAACGGGGTATCCTCTCTCAACTTATGATGCCAAAACTCACAATTTTGTTTTGTCAGCATATCAACAACTGCTCGAAACGCGTTGCAGTTTTTTGCATAAATACGCGAGACTTCAAATCTAGATGTGCGAATATCATACTCATTAGCTGGGATTACAGCATTGAGTGCCTCTTCGAGTTTGTCCATTTTGTTTACTTGCGGCACGCATATGGCTGGAGGCTTTGGTATTACGCTTTTTTGTTGCTCATTGCCAGCTACATTTTGTTGGTTGGGGTCTTCCTGTTCATCTTGGTCTTCTTCGTCCAATTCCATTACATTTTGTAGTGCTACCGAAATGTTTGTAGCAGGTGTATTATTTTTATTGCCCTTGTATGGATGCATTTTTTGTGCAATTGGGTGCGTAATTTTCAGCTTTTTATAAGGAGAGATCTTCGGCATCTGAAATGTGCATTTATTTGATTGTGGAGGTTTTTCAGCTAAGATTAAACTAGAATTTGCAGCACTCAATACGTTCGGTATAGAGCATATGCTTCCAGTTGTGGTATTTGCTATTGAGTAACTGGAGTTTCGTATGTCTTTGGCGATTCTGGCCCGCTGTTCTGCTGTCCGCTGTTCCGCTGTTACTAAAATTTGAGATCGTCCCAACATCAAAGTTTATTTTCTGTTAAAGTTAAGTTTTTATTGTCCCTCGTTTGCGACTACGTAGGCAGTAGTCTTGCCCGTTGGGCAAAAGCTTACTCTGTTTGCTCTTTCTTTCTTTATTCGTGTTGCCGACACCGCTCAGCAGTGTCCAAAAATAGATTTGCATGCGCGATAAGCACACCAAAATGCAGTTTGCGAATTCTTAGAACTTTATAAAGCGCGACACGTCCGTCATCAACGAATGCATTGGAAGAACTCGGACGTGGTTCTGCGGGCGGCAGTGCGCTCTTAGGCTGCCCCGATTTGTCATCTTCTGCCCCTGGGACCGTCTGTCACTCACTCGTCCTCGTCCCATTGTAAACTCTGTGGGGGGAGAAAATTTTGGGTGGTTAGATCCTACCTACTTTGTTGTTATAACCCTGTCCTGCCTGAGCGGTGCGATTTACAATATATCTGGGGTCCCTGTCTTAATTAATCCCCTAAAGGAGGTCTATACATAGCTTACGGCTTCGTTGGCGATGCCCCTTTCGGGGCGAGGACGTTATGACAGCGCACTGCCACTGAAGTGGCCCTCATGATCGCCGCTGCCGGTCCTGTTGTTGGCATTAGTGTTCCCTCGCTGGCTCGCCAAGTACTGCTGGTTTGGCGTCGTCGTCATCTTCGTCGATGTCAGGGTCGTTGAATGGCTTGAGATCCGCTATTCCGGCGGTCATGCGTTTTCGTCCCGCTTGCAAATGCAGACGCACGATGTTCGGTGCGAGAAACTTTTTCACCTGGTATGGTCCCTCGTATTTAGGGACCAACTTCGCTGAGCAAGCTTTCGGCTGCCTTGGATAGGTGGTGTTTGCGCAAAATTACCAGTGAGCTGATTGTTGGCCGCCACTCGCGTCGTCGAAGATTATAAGTCCTGCTTTGCTCATGCGATGCTTTCTGTGGAATATGTCTTGGAGTCGGTCGGCCTTTTCTCGTGGTACCTCGGTGGTCTCTCCTAACACTGGGGTTGTCTCCTCGTATAGGGCTCCTGGTAGCCGCGGCTTTCGGCCGAATACAATGAATCCTGTGGTGTCGGATACGCTGCTGTTGATGGCTTAGCTGAGCTCGGGAAGTAGATCATCCCATGTGCGTTGGTCCCCGTCGAAGTATTGGGCGATCATGGTTTTGATCATCCGATTTTCCCTCTCGGTAGGGTTCTGTTGCGGCGTATATGGGGCCGTATGCTCCAGTTCCATTCCAGCTTGCTTTCAGAAGCTCTGGAAGGAGCGACTTGTAAATTGAGTCCCGTTGTCACAGACGAACCTTCTTGGGACTCCAAAGCGACTGAGTATGCGTTCACGGAACGCCTTCTTCAACTTTGCCGTGGTGGCTTTACAAAGTGTCACCAGTTCCACCCGTTTGCTGAACGCGTCGAATAAGACCAATAGCATTGCCATGCCATGCTTTGACCGGGGAAGTGGTCCGACAAAGTCTGCGCACAGAATGTCGAGTGGACCCTGGGGCTGCCGTGTGTGCATCTGTCCGTCCGGTTTTAGTTGGCTCACCTTGATCTGTTGGTAGCTGGTACATTTGTTAACGTACCGGGCCACATCGCGATGGAGTCCAGGCCAGAGAAACGCGTGTCGCCGTGACACTCCTTAAGCAACCGGCGCCTGTGGTCCTTAGCGACGCATAGCTTCCACTGTCAAGTAGGCGCATGAGGATCGTATGCTCGGCAATTTGCTACATTCCGTTGAGTCCCTCGAACTTGGCAAGTTTCTGCTCCAGAAACTCGGCTGCCCATGGCGTGGGCGGAAGCTCGGGCTCTTCCTGGGGCAATAGTGGTAGCTCCTCCGTCAGGATGGTGGCCAAGTTTACGGTGGCGTGAGCATCAGGGCCTGCAGTGCGGAACGGATTTCGATACCTTGCAATGTCGGCGTCGTCTAAAGCCTACAGTTGGTATTCAATCAGTGTCTTCTGTTTGGCGTCGTCTCTCTTGTTCCGTGCCTGGGACTTGGTTGCTTGATTGATCCGCCTGCTCTCGAGGGCTGCGGGATTGGGGCGAGACTCGTCTTTGTCCTGGGGTTTTATGCTGTGGTCGTTTGGTTCGGTGGCGTTGTCCTGGTTAGCTGCTGGGTCTATCCTGTTCGATGCGTGGCCTTGACTTTGTCCTGGTCGTGCTGAGTGGGGTCGGCTTCGGGTCGGGCAATCTGGTCCGGGTGGTGTCCGGTCGTGCTGCCACTGTCGTTCCTGTTGCTGTGTTGATCTGGTCCTGGTTGCTCGTGATCTTGTGAGTGGGCGTGCTGGCCCTGGTAGTATCTAGCGGTGTTGCAGTCGCCGCCCCTAAGATGCCGTTGCTATGTCCGTGTCCCTGTTTAGGCTTTCGGCTCGCGAGCTGGCCCTGGGGATGTCCAGCGGTATCGCAACTCCCTCTGCCGAAATATTCCTGATCCCGTTGTGTGACCTCGGTTCGACGAGCTGGCCCTGGTGTTGTCCAGCGGTTTCGCAACTGCATCTGCCGAAGTTTTCGTAATCCTGTTGTGTGACTCCCGGCGGTGTCCAGCGGTGTCGCAACTGCCTCTGCAGAAGTTGTCCTGATCCTGTTGTTGTGCGGGACTTGTGCACGATTATCTCCTTCTTGGATCCATCCGCCAGGGTAATCCTCGTCCTCGCGCAGATTCGTCCCCGCCCCTAAGTGAGTGATTCCTGGAGTCCTGCGGTAGTGTCTCCGTCCACGTCCCAGTCGAACGTCCCAGAACAGTTTCTGCCGGTTGGAACATGTGCTGCTTAAATCCACCGGTATGTCTTCTTCCTGGGTTACCACCAAGTTGACAATGTTTGTTTGCCGAGATGCCTCCTGTGTGAAGCTTCGTTGTGTGAGTGTCCCGTTGCCTGCGTATGGTGATGCTTTCGGACGGCTACCTTGGGTGGATCCCGTGCTACGAGTGACGTCGCAGTCCCTGACGAGTTAGGCGATAGCGAGTTGAAATCCTGCCTGCGCGTGTACATCTGGTAGTCTGGACGCAGATTCTCATCAATCTGGTCCAATTCCTGCTCCCGAGTGTACAGGGCTCGCTGCATCATCAGTCTCAACTCAATCAGATAGTCCCGGAAGGATTCCTTGGGCCTCTGTTATCGGCCCCGGATAGTGTCCTCAAGACGTTGGAAGTATCTGGCTGGCAAGAAGAAATCCATGAATTCCTTTCGGAGCTCTGTTCAGCTCTGGACTTGCATCTGGAAAGTACGGAACCATCTTTCGGCCTTACTTGGCAAGAGGCCGGAGACGGCTCGTGGCAGCTGCTCTGGACTCCCTCCGTACGAGTCGACTCGCTTCTCCAGTCGCTCTATGAATGCCAGTGGATCCGTATGGCCGTTGAATGTGAGTTCCCATTTCCTGAGCTAATCTGCCAGTAAGGAATAGGAGACTTTTCCTTTTCCTTGGGATAACCTTGGTTGATCGTGGCTCCCGATGATGGGTGGCAACTGCCTCGGCCGAAGTTTTCCTGATCCTGTTGTGTGACTCCCGGTTGGGTGAGCTGGCCCTGGGGTCCAGCGGTGTCGCAAATGCCTCTCCCAAAGTTGTCCTGCTCCTGTTGTTCTGCGGGACTTGTGCACGATTTGATGAACTAGTCATGGTGGTTCCCATCGGTGTCGCATTTTTCCTATGCGTGGCTCTGCCCGTGTTCGTATGGTCTGGTGTCGGCAAAGATTTTACAATACAACAAGATGCGTAACGCTCATACGACTGAAAAGCACACGAAAGTTTTAGCGTGGATTTTCGATGTGGATTTTCGATTTTTCTATGTGTGCGTTTTGTTGTCCGTGTTTCAGCGCTTGGTTGTGTGAGTGCATTTTTTGGTATGTTCTGTCGCAACAAAGGATTCAAGTTGACATGGCGCAGCGGTCTAAGTGGCTGACTGAAAAGCGAAGCTGAGCAGCGAGGTCAAGCCACACTCGGTGCAAGTTAATTTACATTTTTTTTTTTTTTTTCTTTAACCTTTTATCTAATCTACCTAATCTATCAAAATTATTATTTATTGTGATCAATTTGGAGGCCCTTCCTTTTTTTCACTCTCTTTCGTTTTTCATTTGAAATAACTTATACATTTTTTTTTTTTTGATTTTTTTTCGGTGGCTATATTTTTTATTTGGAATTTTTGGTTTTTTCAAACAATTTTTATTCAACATTAAATAAGTTTGATTTGAAAGTAAAGATACCGCAAAAAAAAAACCGATCATCCCCTTATCTTTGCTGAGAATTGAACTTGGCTCACACTGTCCGTAGGCAAACAGCTCCATCGCTCGTATTTGCTTTCGTAAGCAGTTACAGGAGTTTAGTTTCGTTTTCATCATTAAGAATTGAGCAGTTTTGACTAAATACGAAATTTGGATTCAGACGGAAAAAATTGGAGAGCACACACAATCATACACATGGATGTGTATGTTTGTATGTAACAGAAAAATACGACGCTTTCACATAAATTTGTGTGAGATCGAGCCGAGAGGAGGCCCGAGCGAGAATCTAATAATAGAATACATTTTGTGTAGCGCACTAACACATACGCAAGTGTGGAGTTAGATTTCTTGAAAAATTGCTCTGCAGTCATACATTTTGTTCTTCCTCGTTACGCATCTTGTTGTATTGTAAAATCTTTGGTGTCGGTGTTGTCTGGTGTTGTTCTCTCTGAATTCTTGGGTCTGGCGAGGCTGGGTCAATTTATTGGCGTGGTCGCAGCGGTCTAAGTGGCTGACTGAAAAGCGAAGCTGAGCAGCGAGCTCAAGCCACACTCGGTGCAAGTTAATTTACATTTTTTTTTTGTTTTTTTTTTTCTTTAACCTTTTATCTAATCTACCTAATCTATCAAAATTATTATTTATTGTGATCAATTTGGAGGCCCTTCCTTTTTTCACTCTCTTTCGTTTTTCATTTGAAATAACTTATAAATTTTTTTTTGTTTGATTATTTTTTGGTGGCTATATTTTTTATTTGGAATTTTTGGTTTTTTCAAACAATTTTTATTCAACATTAAATAAGTTTGATTTGAAAGTAAAGATACCGCAAAAAAAAACCGATCATCCCCTTTGCTGAGAATTGAACTTGGCTCACACTGTCCGTAGGCAAACAGCTCCATCGCTCGTATTTGCTTTCGTAAGCAGTTACAGGAGTTTAGTTTCGTTTTCATCATTAAGAATTGAGCAGTTTTGACGAAATACGAAATTTGGATTCAGACGGAAAAAATTGGAGAGCACACACAATCATACACATGGATGTGTATGTTTGTATGTAACAGAAAAATACGACGCTTTCACATAAATTTGTGTGAGATCGAGCCGAGAGGAGGCCCGAGCGAGAATCTAATAATAGAATACATTTTGTGTAGCGCACTAACACATACGCAAGTGTGGAGTTAGATTTCTTGAAAAATTGCTCTGCAGTCATACATTTTGTTCTTCCTCGTTACGCATCTTGTTGTATTGTAAAATCTTTGGTGTCGGTGTTGTCTGGTGTTGTTCTCTCTGAATTCTTGGGTCTGGCGAGGCTGGGTCAATTTATTGGCGTGGTCGCAGCGGTCTAAGTGGCTGACTGAAAAGCGAAGCTGAGCAGCGAGCTCAAGCCACACTCGGTGCAAGTTAATTTACATTTTTTTTTTGTTTTTTTTTTCTTTAACCTTTTATCTAATCTACCTAATCTATAAAAATTATTATTTATTGTGATCAATTTGGAGGCCCTTCCTTTTTTTCACTCTCTTTCGTTTTTCATTTGAAATAACTTATAAATTTTTTTTTGTTTGATTATTTTTGGTGGCTATATTTTTTATTTGGAATTTTTGGTTTTTTCAAACAATTTTTATTCAACATTAAATAAGTTTGATTTGAAAGTAAAGATACCGCAAAAAAAAAACCGATCATCCCCTTATCTTTGCTGAGAATTGAACTTGGCTCACACTGTCCGTAGGCAAACAGCTCCATCGCTCGTATTTGCTTTCGTAAGCAGTTACAGGAGTTTAGTTTCGTTTTCATCATTAAGAATTGAGCAGTTTTGACGAAATACGAAATTTGGATTCAGACGGAAAAAATTGGAGAGCACACACAATCATACACATGGATGTGTATGTTTGTATGTAACAGAAAAATACGACGCTTTCACATAAATTTGTGTGAGATCGAGCCGAGAGGAGGCCCGAGCGAGAATCTAATAATAGAATACATTTTGTGTAGCGCACTAACACATACGCAAGTCTGCAGTCATACATTTTGTTCTTCCTCGTTACGCATCTTGTTGTATTGTAAAATCTTTGGTGTCGGTGTTGTCTGGTGTTGTTCTCTCTGAATTCTTGGGTCTGGCGAGGCTGGGTCAATTTATTGGCGTGGTCGGCTTTGTTGGCCGGATGGTGCGTGGACTTGCGAAGGTCACCATTCGTGGTCAAGGCACAGATGTGGGTACCAATGTCGTACCTGGCTTGCCACGTCTCATTATAACTTTATGGGGTCGGAAACGTTTCCTTCTCTGCATTACACACATCCACTTTTACCACAAATACAATATACCCCTTAACTCTTTGAGTACGGGTATAAAACTGTTTGGAGTCCCAAGAAGTAGGTTTAATGCCAGAGTTATATTGGCTATTGCACTATGCAAACATTTAAATCGCACATAATGTTTTAAGCATAAATAAAGAAAATAAGTAAATTAACTTTTTCCGTTTCATTACAGGATTTCCAGAAATTTTAATAGCACTGATATTCAAAGATATAATGTGCGCTCTGATGTACATACACTCTCACCACTTCGTCCATGGATCTTTAAGGGCTAAAAATATACTATTAGATAACAATAAAGCCATTTTATCCAATTTTCGTTACACTCGGTCTTTTATTAACCAAGGTAAAAGAAATAATGTTTTATACGGATCAACAGTGGGAAAGAAAGAAAATTTGAACTGGACAGCTCCAGAGATATTATATCAAAATTTATATGGATACACAGAGAAAAGTGACCTATATTCGATTGGAATCACATCCTTTGAAATGGCAAATGGCTTTCAACCATTTATGGATTCAGAACTTACTTTTATGTGCACAGAAAAAATTCGTGGAAATCTGCCTTCATTGTTAGATAAATCCAGTCAAGGTAATTACTCTGTTTGTATACTCGTACTGGATAAAGCTGTATGTATGTATTTTTGTCTCAGAAGTAGCATATTCTATTTAAATTATGTTTTGTAAATTTCTTTTATATATATGTATTTTCTTGCCTATAGAAGAAAGAGACTATATTCTATCTGCTTATGCATGCGTAGTATGGAAGAACCCTACAAGAAAGCTATATTCATGCTTAGGTTAGGTTAACGCGGTTGCTGGAGAGAGAGAAGAACATCTCCCAGCACTCTTGAGCCTTTTAAAGTCCCATTGTATTACTGCATGGGCTAGAGCCATTCCCTTTTCTATCGGAGCGTGACGATGCCGATAGTCACGTGCATTTTTCACGCACCATTTATTCGAGAAAAATGTAAACAGACGATGGGAACAAACAATCTGTAGAAGCTTCGTGAAACGGTTTTTGAATGGCTAGTTCGTCGGCGGCTTTGATCTTAACGATTTCCCTCAGTCTGGGAACTCATATTAGCAAAATATCTCATTAAGAGACCTACGGCAGTCGTTTGCGATCGTTGATCTCGACCAAATTGAGCCAACAGCTGTTTGGCCGTCTCAGAAGTCAAATACCACTACTCAACACGACATTTCCGCTGTGGGCCGAAATGACTTTTTCCAATAGATTTCGGGATTTTTAATTTTTTAGCAAATTGTGTTTTTTTTTTGTTTGGTTTACTTTTTTTTTAAAGAATTTTTTAAAATCTGGTATTTTTTTCATCTTTTTTTTTAGAGGTAGTGCTTCTATTACCCTAGTGAAATGGATATATGCGCAAAATTTGTTTTCAATTTTTCTTTAAAAGTAATAGCTGCTTTTTTGTTTTGAATATGCAGTTCTTATCTCTTATTTTTGTGCACAGTTACTATAAATTCTCGTCTTCTTTGAACTCCATTTGTGGTACCGTTAGCTTAAATAAGAGATCAAAGTCAAGCGTTACGTAGAAAACGGTTATATGTGCATTCATGTTTATTCATGCTTTGAGAGCTGCTGTGTTAGTATCGTTTCAGTAAAAGTGACAAGCAGATTGATTTAAACGTTAGCACTCAATTTTGTATTAAACCAGCGCAAATATTACATAAAATTGCACTTTTAGTTGAAAATGCCTCGTGGTACTGAATTGTCTGAGGAAGAACAAGGAAGGATCAATGAAATGAAAATAGCCGGCATGAAAACTAGTCGAATCGCTTCACTAATGAATCGACATCGAAATACTATTTCGAAGTTTTTAAAAGATCCAGATGGTTACCGCATAAATCGTCGCCTTGGTCCAGTACCAACCATCAGCAACCGGACAAAACGGCATATTGCCTCAGTTAGCAACCGAAAACATGATGAGCTGCAACAAAATCAAAGCAGAACTCGGACTAAAAATCACCAGGGAACGTGTGAGCCAAATTTTCAAATATGAAAAAAACGTTGGCAAACCCCGTTTTACTAAACGGCATAAAGATGCACCATGGTCTTTTTATGAAAAACATTTCTGGGACGTCGAATTTGAAAATATAATATTTAGTGATGAAAAAAAATTAAATTTAGACGGGCCAGACGGCCATCATAAATACTGGAGGGATCCGCGTCATCCACGGGCAACTTGTCACAAGCGGAACCATGGCGGTGGATCGCTTATGATATGGGCTGCCTTTAGTGCTAAAGGCAAGTCTCCAATTTGTTTTGTATCCGGCCGAATGAATGCTCAAGCATATATAGAACTATTAGACAGTGAACTTGTTCCATTTGCTGACGGACGGACGGACAGACATGGCTCTATCGACTCGGTTATTGATACTGATCAAGAATATATATACTTTATGGGGTCGGAAAATTTTCCTTCTCTGCGTTACACACATTCACTTTTAGTACAAATACAGTATACCCCTTAACTCTTTTTGAGTACGGGTATAATAATAATAGTAACCCCTTTACTTTTCGAGTACTGGTACATTACAAAAAGAAACCTGTCGTCCTTGGCGACCTATCTAGGATTGCAATTAGGGTATGTTCTGTCGCATACTAATGCTGACAGTTCCTATAGCAATTTCTTAAATACTATTGGTCATACTCGTATTGGTCATTCTCAATACTATTGATTTAAAAAAAAAAGCAGTAAGTCTAGTGAGGTATAAGAATCTTCGTAACTAGTTTTATAAACGTTTTAGTAATTCGCGTGAGATTGCTCTTCTGACTTCCGTCTTGTTGAGCGCCCATATCTCAATCACAGTAAGAGCTTTAGCTACCAAATTGTATATTTAGACTTCTGTGAAACGTAGCCGGTCTATTTTATTCGGAGCCTAACAGTGAAAGTGCCCTTAAAACAACGCTTCATCTTTTTCTTTAGGCGTCGAAAATCGTTGACCACTTAATTTTTTGTTTATAGCTGGGAACTAAAAGATGTTGTTAGGTGTGAGGACTTTTCAGCAAGTCAAATGACCCCTTATTCGTTTCATGCTAAAGATGTGTTATGGAATGACTGCAGCAGCGCAGCAGTAGGCACTTTCCTATGAACATATGTAAGATTGGGCCTTGCCGATCGTTTCTATAGTGTAATAAAGCAATAGTGTAATCAATATTATTTGTTTTTTTAGGATCAACTTCAGTTTATTATTCTCGAGATCCAGTCCCAGGTGCAATGCACAACCAGCGAAAATTTACAGATGACTTTCACCAGTACATTGAAATTTGCCTAAATAAAAGTCCAACGTGTCGCTGGAGTGCACAGAAATTGATGACGCATTCGTTTTTTAAGCAATGTCGGTATTCCTGTATCTCAGATCAAGTCAAAGCATTGAGCCTCCAATTTCAAAGATGTAATCATATTAAAGGTAAGAGCAGTTGGAGAGTATTCCATTTTAAGCATAGTTTTTTTTTTAATATTTGATAGTGTAAGCATAGACAATATAACCACTAAAAGCGTAACGAAAAAGACCGAATACCACAATGAGGCTCAATTTCTTGCAAGCATGTATAATTTTAAATAGCTTACCTACTAGACATATGCATGAATGTATCCAAAAGGGCAAATGAATCATTCATTCTGAAACGGGTACACGTTTTTTACTGTACAGTATCAAAGGAATGTGAGTGAATGCTGTCACTCACTCCCTAGTTGTAGAGTAGTTAGTGAGTACAGTAGTTTGTGAGTACAGTAGTTAGTGAGTACAGTAGTTTGTGAGTACAGTAAAATTGGTGTACAGTATACATACTGTACAGTGAGTCGAAACAGGGAAAAATCAGAAAAACAATACACAATAAATATAAATTGGTGTTTATGTACAATATTTTAATTAAAACTAATTACTTAAATTCTAATTTATCAATATTTGAGTGTAAAAACATAATTTTATTAACCATATCCTCGGTGGTGGCTATTTTGCAGCGCTTTTCGGCTATTAGATTTTTAGCTACGGTTTTTAAGGGTTCCTTCTTTTATATAATGCATAGTCAGGGATATATACGATTCTTTAAAAAAATCGTCCGTCCATATATCTGAAGTTATGCCGTATCCAAACTTCTTAAACTCCAAAATTTCTTTTTTTTTATTTCATTAAAATGAAATTCATAAAGAGCTCCGATGTTCCGGGAGATGCTTGTGGGATGTGGCAATAACGACTCGACATTTATGTTTTCGCCAAAATTAGCACCAACAGATATAAAAAACTGGGCTAAGTTTTTTAACCCTGAGTCAGCTACTATATTAAAGGGTCGCCCATTCTTAACCGTCCATTCAGTTGCTAACTTGGTGCACTTCTTCTTCGTCTCAGCATCTACGTCTACTTCAGTTTGGTTCCGCTTACGACTATTTGCCATCACATAGCATTTGTGTTTGACTAAATTGGATGTGCTTTTCTCAAATTTATATACTTTTTTGCATGTGTTGCACACCACTGCATTGTATATTTCGGTACCGTTTTTATTTTCAATTCTGGAAAAGATCTCCCATACCTTACTTCGTCCTTTTTTTTCAGAGAGTTTCAATTCTCCAGTTAATAATTTGCATTTGACAGAAGCTGCGTATTGCTTAAAATTGTTGTCATCATTTAAGCTCTCCAAGGATGAATTCTGAGTTAACACAATTATACTTTAATACCAACGTGAAGAAAACTTGCATTTACACACATCTACTTTAACAAAAAACTTACATTTTCTTGTGAATTCATTGCACCTGCGTCGTTTTCTTTATAGGCCATGTCATCTTTTTGCAAACTACTGCTATACACAAAGTGTTAGAACGATACAATACAACTGTCATTTGCACTCACTTCACTTTTAGTGTTGTACACCTTTTCTAGGATATAGAATATACTGTACACCAAAAAATGAGTACACTATTTTTGAGTACACTACACTACTGTACAGTACTGTCAAGTAGGAAATGAATATACTGTACAGCAAAAAATGAGTACACTATATTTGAGTACAGCATGAAATGAGTACACTATTTTTGAGTGCAGTACACTACTGTACAGTACTGTCAAGTAGGAAATGAATGTAATCATGAAGGCCTCTATTACCTACTGGTAAAAAAAATGACGGCATTTGTCATATGCAATGACTGCACCATCAAGCGGCCCATGCGACACCAAGCCGAAGCCTGTTACGCGCGAAACCCAGGCTAGAAACGCAGCCCCTCCTTCCGCCCAACCGACCGGGTGTCGCTGGCTCAACAAGTCAGGGCTATCTACGTCACCCTTGATCAGGTTGTGCATAAAAATCACACCAAGCATTATTCTACGACTAACTAAGGTTGGAAGGATTATTAGAGCAATATACGAGGGTAAGATGGCAGTCTCACACCTGCATCCCAGTTGAGGCCACGCAGAGCAAAAAGTAAAAAGTTTTTCTGGACTGATTCTATACGGTCCTGGTGTACTTTGTACTTGGGGCACCATACACAAGAGCCGTACTCTAAAATCGGACGAACAAGCGAGATATAGATAGTCTTCGTTATATAGGGATCATCAAACTCCCTTGACCACCTTTTTATAAAACCAAGCACGCCCATGCCCTTATTTACCATGGTGGAAATGTGTTCAGAAAACTTTAACTTGGGGTCTAGTTTAACACCAAGATCATCAACCAATGTAATTCTCTCAAGAGAACGACCGCAGAGGGTGTAAGGAGCCAAGGAGGCTGGATCGATGAAATGTCATAACTTTGCATTTCGAGGCATTTAGGTGTAACATATTTGCACAACACCATGACTGAAAGTTAATACGATCGAATTGCAAGCGAGAGTGAAATGAAATGTCCTTGTACTGGACACAGAGTTTAACATCATCCGCATACATGCGTACTCAAGAATTTGTTAATACTGAAGGCAGGTCATTAATAAAGAGTGTGAAAAGTAGGGGGCCTAGATGGCTGCTCTGTGGTACTCCAGAAGTTACCTTAACAGGTGAAGAGAAGGAGTTTTTGAAGAGGACTCGTTGAGACCTAGAACAAATGTAGCTAGAAATCCATCTCAAAAGATTAGGCGGAAATCCTAAAAGGTCAAGTTTTTGTGCTAGAAGGGAGTGGTTTACAGAGTCGAATGCTTTACTGAAATAAGTGTAGATAACATCCGTCTGAACGTTACCTTGGAAGCCTTTAATGATAAAAGAGGTAAAATCTAATAAATTTGTAGTTGTTGATCGTCGCTTTTTAAATCCGTGCTGAGATGGAGATATAAGTGATTTGCAGAGATGTTGCAGTGCAGAGTTAAAATTTAGCGAGGATGGATGTGCGGACGTTCTACGCTTACTATTTACGAAGCTGTAAAACTGTTTGGGGTCCTGTGAAAAGCGTATCCTGTATCGAGATAGGTAATTTTTATAGCATTGAGCATTAAGAACGGAGAAATTTGACCGAGATAATACATAGCGAGAGAGAGAAGTCGGAGAACCAAATTCTTGAAATTTTTTATATAGTCTTGATTTTAAGTTTTTTTAACTCTTTGGTAAACCAAGGAGGCTTCCCAGATCTAACCGGACAAGAAAGTGGGACACAAGAATCAAAAAGTGTGTCGAGTACATTGTAAAATATGTTTGTGCCTTTCATAACGTCAGTGCACAAGTACAGAGCGGACCAATCAAAATCCCTAATGAGGTTATTAAGTTTCGTAAACTCGGCTTTACGAAAGCAACGGACACGTTCAGACAGCCTACCCGTTCGATCCAATACAGTAGGCCCAATATCGACCGACACTTCGAATGTAGGAGTCTTCAGGTATAGTAAGCGGAAGGGCTCGGGTTAGCAACGCTATGGTCGGATCTGAGACAAAGCAAAGGTCAAGCAATCGACCCAAGGAATTTTTCACATGGTTGACTTGAGACAGGGATAGGTCCAACAAGCCGTCGATAAAGTCATGTCGTGACATGGGCACAAGGTTATTAGACTCGTTAACCGAAGACCAAACAGTACCTGGCATCTGATAGCGAGGAAGAAACAGTTTTTAAAGCAGACAAGTGATGCTGGTATATTAAGATATCCGAGGAAGGTGGAATATACGAGCAAGTAATGAAAATGGAAAAGCCTGAGAGAATCAGTTTTACGCAAAGGAATTCCAGGTCTTGTTGAGCCTGGACTATCAAATGTTCCGACGTAAAGATTGAGTCCACTGCAATGAGGACCCCTCCTCCACGTCGAGACGAACGGTCATTTCTAAAGATTGTGTACCGACCTGCCAAAACTTCGGAACTAAGGATGTCCGGCTTTAGCCAGGTCTCGGTAAACACAATAACGTGGGACGAGAATGCGAGACTCTCAAGAAAAAGAGTGCTGAGCTTACTACGCAAGCCTCTAGCATTCTGGTAGGTAACTAAAAGAGAGGCAGTTAGTTTTTTGGATTTTTGGAGATAGAGATGGAGCACTGGTCTGAATATTTGGAAAAGTTATGGGGGGCCTATTCTTCTTCTTAGCCTTGTATTCTTTCACCACCAAATGCTCCGGCCAAAATTTGGCAGAGCAAATGGTTGCGAAATGAGTCGAGGAGACGCTTATCTTGAAGGAAGCTATCTCCCTGGCATAAGAGAAATTAAACTTCTCCACCTTTAAGCCATCGGCTTTTATTTTGCTATGAATAAAAGCAGTTACATCGGTAGATGTAAGGTCAGGTGCAAGCCGTGATACAAAAATTTGCCGCTTTGGTGGGACTCCCACCAGCGGTTTTGAAACCACAGGTCTGGGACCTGTGATGACAATATCCGGTGGTCCGGGACGTCTATTAGCTGGTGGGGGCGAGACTGATGGGATAGTTATGGAGTTGGGTTCGGACTCGACGGACACGGACGCTACAGACATATCTACCTGCATACTCTCCGAAGTGATGCATTCGGGTCCCGAATCTGCTTCACCAGCAGCGATCGTTGCCCTTGGAGTGACAAACGTGATCAACTGCTGCACTGACGGAGTGGTCGGAGTTAGTTTTGCGGATGCCGGCGGACGAGAGGCAGTCGGCACTTGCAAGTCCAGCGGAGTGGACTTCTTGCGCCTCGGAGACTCAACCATCAGCTGCAAACTGCTGTTCATATCATATTGCTGTTTAAAGCCCACGATCAGCTCTTTGAAGCCACTCCGCGTCTGCCTCATGAACGATCGCATGTCGTTTTCCACAGCACTGCATTCCTCAGAACTATAGTGCAGGCCATTGTTTTGGGAAATGGCATCGCCTACACGGCCCGTGATCCCTACACATTTTGCGTGCCCTACGCTTTCGGAAAGCCAGCGAGGGATATTGGGCTGGTCATGGGTAATCTGCTTCTTGCAGGTTTTTTTGGCACAGACAACAGAAAAATCCATAATGTTGTCTTTTAATTATACCCGTACTCAAGCAGAGTTAAGGGGTATACTGTATTTGTGGTAAAAGTGGATGTGTGTAACGCAGAGAAGTAAAATTTTCCGACCCCATAAAGTATATATATTCTTGATCAGCATCAATAGCCGAGTCTCTGTCTGTCTGTCCGTCTGTCCGTCTTGATGAGCGCCCCGTTCTCAGACACTATTAAAACTAGAGCAACGAAATTTTGTTTCCATACTCATGTGATATCACACTGTTACAAGTGTATTTCAAAATTTCGCCCCGCCCCCTTCCGCCTTCACAAAAGATGAAAATCTGTGACATCCACAATTTTAAACAAAGGATAAAACTAAAAACGCAGTATCGTAAAGAATGACCATATCTACCAGATTGCTAAATCCGGTACAGATCGGATCATTATTGTGGCCAGAATGAAGAAATTAATTTTCAGTTGCTTCCCCCACCTCCTCTGGCGTTGCTGACTATATTCATTCTCTGTCTCGCTCGCACACACTCTGCCCTGTGCAATGCGCGAGCAACCCCTAGCGGAGGAGATGTAGAATCTAAATGGTAGATGTAGAATATTTGTTCTAGATGTATTATCTACATTTTACATGTAGATGTAGTTAACAAATGTAGCAAAAAATGTAAAATGTAAAATTTAAAAATTTTTTTTAAATTTCAGTCATAAGCTCATAAATTTATATACTGACTGAGTACGGCTATAAAAGTAGAGTCGCGACTAGAAGCGACTCACGTTCCTTCTCGTTTTTAAGTGATCAGTATCAATAGCCGAGTCAATTTAGACATTTTTGTCTGTCCGTCTTGATATGCGCCTAGTTCTCAGAGACTATAAGAGCTAAAGCAACCAATAATGTTTCGAGACTCATGCAATAATCAAAATATTTCAAAATTTTGTATTGCCCCTTTCCGCCTCCACTAAGGACGAAAATCTGTGGTACCTAAAATTTTAAAGATACGATAAATCAGAATCGCTGTAGCGTAAAGAATAAATATATCTACCACATCGCCGAAGCTGGATCAGATCGGATCATTATTATAGCCAGAATACATATTCTACATATTGTCTCTCTCGCTCAAACAGTCTGCCTCGTGCAGTATAGATGTTTAGTCGACATCTCTAATTACACCAGGTTTTGTAGTTGATGTAATGTGATCAATTTCCGTACAGGGCGGATATGAGGGAGCTCTGATTCGATACGTCTATAACAGGCGGACTCGACTTGGCCCACTTTTGAGTGATAAGCCGATTTTGTATTGCCCCTTTCCGCCTCCACTAAGGACGAAAATCTGTGGTACCTAAAATTTTAAAGATACGATAATTGATGATTGAAATTGATTGATTAGATGATTGAAATTATATGCCGGACAAAAAACGTTTGACTACGGTGAAGATCGATCTTTAAGTGACTTCTGCTTTTCTGATAAGCCTCCCTCACAGCTTTTGTCGGCTGACGAACGCCGAGAAAATGCAAAGCACCAGTAAGAGCATAGGCAAAGGCATTGCCATTGCCATTGGCCGGCGCTTATATAAAGTTTCATATATAGTTTATTGTGCAATATTTGGTATGTGTACTACGGGAACACCAAATATTCTGTTCCCCGCCGTGCCGAACTCCCGCCGTACTTAGTGATAGTTTTTTATGTCTAGTCTCACTACCTTATCTTGAAGTGTTGTGGAATACGACCATTAAGAGTATTTGCATTTAATATTTTAGCACTCACTTGCTGCAAAAAATCTCTTTAACATTAAATTACAATTTGTTCAAATCTTGATTTTTTCAGACGAACCAGTACGTGCAGCTAATGCCAATGTGAAACATTCGGAAGATGTAAAATGGATTTTTTAATTAATGTAAATGCATCGGTTGAATGGTTACTCAGTTACTGATACTAATACTAGATAATTTTTTATAAATGTTATGATTAAAATAAAACAGCTGTATACAGACAGGTCTTTTGATGTCTCGCCGACTTCATACCAACTTTAATATTCTTTAATTAAATAATTAAACAATTTATATTTAAACAAGAAATGCGTGTACGCGTCATCTCTACTGCGTTTAAGACCCATAGGGCTTTTTAGATATCTAGCCTTCAATGCGGATTCTTCGTTTCTCACGTGGTAGGATACGCAGCATTCGATCGCATACCGGATATCGTATAATCTATGATGCAACTCCATCCGACACCTACACAAAATTGATGGTCCTGTTGCAGAAATTTTGACTTATGTGACCAATAAATCTGTATACATAATAAACGAGATAGTGGGGTGGAATTTGCTCTAATGACCCAAGAATACCTCGCAACACACTGTCTTGTTTTGCTGTCTTCAAACAAGTTTTTTTTTGTTTAAATCGCTAAAGGAGCGAGCAAGACGCAAGGGCAAGACTGAAAGATGACTCGAGGATAAAAAAAGAGTGAAAAATTAAGACTAATCTTGAAACATGGAAAGGTATGACCCTCACAAATTAATCTATTACACTCGTTTCAGGTGTTAGTTAGGGTCATTTTACTTTTGAGCAATATAAAAAAAAAAAGTTTAATATATCTGTAATATTATGAAGATAAATAAACCTTCAGAATACCTTTGCTGTATGATCGATCTCTCGCAGATGGCTTATGTAAAATTTCTGTCCTGTGCAATGCGCGATCGCCTCCTCGCGGAGGAGATGTAGAATTTAAATGGTAGATGTATAATATTTGTTCCAGATGTATAATCTACATTTTAGATGTAGTTAACAGACGAAGCAAAAAAATGTAAAATGTTAAACATTTCTATTTAAATTTCTATCATAAGCTCACAAATTTATATACTGACTGAGTACGGGTATAAAAGTAGAGTCGCGAATAGAAACGACTCACGTTCCTTCTCGTTTTATTTAAAAAAGGCGTTGCCAGCCCCATTTTTTCCAAATACCTTCCTCATGCTGTTATAAACTCATATAAAAAAACTAAACCAAAAAATATTGTTTCGTTTGGAAGTTATTAATTATTGCCACAAAATGTGGTAAAATTTCCCATAGTGCAATGGCACGAATTCAAAAACGTCTAAGTCAGTCGCCAAATATTTGTATTGCAAAGATACGTTCATTAACTGTTAATTGATGACTTGTTTTCATTTTACAAAGCTAAGAATGTCAACAAAAAATTTAAAATGTCGAAAAAAACTAAACCGAAAAGGCAGCCATTTTGACTGCGGTCAAATAATTATTGTTTTGGCAGTACTAGCACCAAAATTAGTATGATTAAGTCCTCAAAACACAATTCTCTAAAGAAATTCTAAAGAAGACCACCCAACAGGACCTTAAAAGTAGGATCGTATTTGTAAACGCTTGAGCTACGAAGATCGGTTCAAATTGGCATAAGATATTAGAAAGAAGTTTATTTAGTCGGTAGGTATCTTCAGAAACGTCTTCAGAAAATATGAGTTGACGGTCGTAAACCAGCAAAATTACCACTTTTGGCATTAAACAAATCCAGCAAAAGCTATAATTGGTCAAAATCAACAAAACTTGGACTGTAAAAGATTGGAGAAACGTAATGTTTGTAATAATAGCAAGATTAACCAGTTTGGTATGACGAAAAAGTGGATGTGTGTAACGCAGAGAAGGAAATTTTTCCGACCCCATCTATATAGTATATAAAAATTGATGCCACTTTTCGTTGAAGTTGTATAACTCAAGAACGGGCTCACCTATCCAAACCAAATGTTTAGGCTTCGCTTGGACTATTTAGTAGATGGTTTGTGTGAAGTTTGTGAAGGTTGAGCGGTTCTTCATTTATTACATTTTTTGTAACAAATGAAATGATGAACAAATGAAACTTTTTTCAGTGTTAACAGTACAAGCATTTTTTTATATGTCATTTATGCGGTGCGATAATTATTGCTTCGTTGTGTTTATTGTGTTTTAAACATATTGTTGAGTGCATTCAAACAAACGGTGAGTCTTGAATTGTAGCAATTTGTTTTAATTTGATTTATTCTTTTTTATATGAAGGAAAAATGCCACGAGCCAGACGAGCAAATATAGGTCGGCGAACGCGTAGTGTAAATAATGCGGCATTACTAAGACGATCACAGACTGCAGGTGTACGCGCACAAGCTAATGCATCGCAGCGTGAACGTAATGCACAAAATATATCTGTTGACCCTGTACCTGTGCTGAATCTTGCACGGCGATCACGAATACGTCGTGCTGTTTTGGCAGAAATTATGCGTGCTGCTTTTAATTACAACAGTCAGATTGATTATGGTATGTACGGATACATTGGAATGTCTATTGGCAGTGAAAAAGTTATTGCCATACAATTATTGAAGTTACGATCTTAACTGGTAAATTAAAAGGAGAAGTTTTTTGATACTGCGTATCACTATGATTCCAACTGATTTGCTATTTAATTTCAAACGATTACAATATCCTGTGCGTTTATGATTTTCGATGTTCATCAACAAGGCCCAAGGGCAAACACTTCACGTTTGTGGTGTGAATTTGGAGGAATCATGTTCCAGATTAAGTTTTAAAAGAGCTAGCAATTAATAAATTATTATTTCACTTTATACGTAGCGAAGCACGTACCGGGCTATATATATATATATATATATATATATATATATATATATTCTTGATCAGCATCAATTTTCAGTTGCTCATGGGTGGGGGACCTCATCTGGCGCTGCTGACGCTATTCATTCTCTTTCTCGCTCTCACACACTGCCCTGTGCAATGCGCGAGCACCCCCTCGTGGAGGAGATGTAGAATCTAAATGGTAGATGTATAATATTTGTTCTATATGTATAATCTACATTTAAGATGTAGATGTAGCTAACAGATGTGCAAAAAAATGTAAAATTTTAAAATTTCTATTTAAATTTCAATCATAAGCTTACAAATTTTTATACTGACTGAGTACGAGTACGTTCCTTCTCGTTTGTATTGTAATGCTTTGTGATAAACAATATTCTTAGTTTTGCCGTCTGTACCATGAATAATTAATGCCGAAGGTTTGTCTACTCTTGAGCACGCTACATAAGTTGACCATAAGAAAATACTGGATGCTCCAATTTTAAACCACAAATTTGCAATGACTGTCCTTGTGATTTATTAATAGTCATCGGAATCATCGGAATTCTCGGAATTAAAACGTGTTCACCACAAAATTTCCCAGTCAAAATAGTTGCTTCAAGTAAATTGTCATAACTTTTTTCACAGCAAGTCTTGTACCATTGCAAAGTCGTGGATTTCTCCTGGGATGGAATTCAAAATAGATGCGTTGATCTCATTGACATCTTTATTTGTTGCATCCATAATTGCTCTTTCCCTTAACCAGTCATGGTTTCTATAATTTTGTACAATATTTTGAAACACGCTCTGAATCAAGTCTTCCTTCGAAAACACAAAAGAGCAAAAATTATTTGGAAGCGTTATGAAGCCAGAATTGTCGACGGGAAGTATGCCATTACCAATTTCTAAAAGTTGTCTTGAAAACACATCTGGTAAAGCATCGTTTTGCAATTGAACACGTATATTTGTAGATGTATGGATGGATTATCGTCAGTCTCCATGTTCAAGGGCAACTTAAGGGCAGAGTGCGACCAACATTCAATAATGTGGCAGCCATGCCAGACGAAGCCAAATCCAATGCGATTCTACCTTGTGCTCGAATGGTAGCCAAACGCAATCGATGTAAAAATACATCTGACAAATGAGTTGGCTTTGTTGGACTACACGTGGCTATAACACTACTCAACACGATATTTCCGCTGTGGCCCAAAATGACTTTTCCTAATAGAATTCCAGATTTTTAATTTTTTAAAGAATAATTTTTATTTTAAAGAATTTTTTGAAATTCACTAAATTTTGATTTTAAAAACTCAGGAAAAGTAAAAAGAAATTATATCTTTTATTTTTTTGTGTATAGGTGCATTAATTAGGCGTCGTTTAAGTAATTGTTTATTAAAATCGATGGAGAAACGGTGGAGCTACAGTTCGTTAACCAAACCCAAACCCAAACCCGAATTGTAGCTCCACCGTTTTTCAATAGATTTAAATGAACAATACCTTTAACGGCGCCTAGTCAATGCGTCTATCTAAAACCAAAAATGTTAGCCAAGAAATATTGGCAATCAATTTTCGACTTTTCCTGAGTTCTTAAAGTCAAAATTTCGTGAAAAAATACTGCAAAAAATGATCAAATTTGAACTTAAAAACTTAATATCTTCCAGACCTTAAGCTGTAGCTACAACGTTTCTGGGTCTGTTTTATAGCTGCATTTATCAGCTTTTCAGAAAGTCCCAAGCAACCATATATAAAATACTTAAGTTATTTGAAAAATAGAAGCACTACCTCTGAAAAAAAAAACCAAATTTTAAAAAATTCTGCACTTTTAAATGTAAGATCTCAATGCATGTTATTCTCAAGCAAATTCAATCGTTCGCATGCTTCGCGATAGGTCCCACACAATTCTTCATCAACAGTTTGCAAATATTGAAATTATGTTGGTCCCCGAACATTTATTAGCAACAATCGCAAATAATAAATTGTTGGGATGAACTGTATAAATTCGTCCTATCGCATCTGAGTGAAACAATACTTGCTGACCATGAACGGTTCGTCCGCGTCTTCGCCTTAGAAAAACTTTTGACGAATAAGTGTGTTTTGCAAATTGTTACACCTACATAAATTCCTCGAAATGCAAAGTTATGACATTTCATCGATACAGCCCCATGTTGGCTCCTTACACCCTCTGCGGTGGTTCTCTTGAGAGAATTACATTGGTTGATGATCTTGGTATTAAACTAGACCCCAATTTAAAGTTTTCTGAACACATTTCCACCATGGTAAATAAGGCCATGGGCGTGCTTGGTTTTATAAAAAGGTGGTCAAAGGAGTTTGAGGATCCCTATATAACGAAGACTCTCTATATCTATAAACCTTCGTCCGATTTTAGAGTACGGCTCTTGTGTATGGTGCCCCCAGTACAAAGTACACCAGGACCGTATAGAATCAGTCCAGAAAAACTTTTTGCTTTTTGCTCTGCGTGGCCTCAACTGGGTTGCAGGTGTGAGACTGCCATCTTACCCTCGTATATTGCTTTTAGTAAACCTTCCAACCTTATTTAGTCGTAGAAAAATGCTGAGGTGATGCAACCTGATCAAGGGTGACGTAGATAGCCCTGACTTGTTGAGCCGCATAAACTTTACGATTCCTGTTAGATCTACTAGAAACTTTACTCCTTTGTTCCTTTTACTTTGTAGATCAAATTATTCCTTGCATGAACCGTTTAGAGTCTTATGCTCGGACTATAATTCTCTCTACCTTATAATATCCACCACTAATTCCCTTCCTCTTCTTAAATCACTAATATTAACATACCTTTCCCGTAATTAGTTATATTTCTTAGCTATCTTTGCATATTTAGCTCTTTAGTTGTGTTTAGCTCTAATTTTTCTCGAATATTAGTCTAACCTCTATCTATCCTGCATGTTCGCGATCTGTTCGGTAACACGCGTCGCGCGTCATGCGGCAGCGCCCCCCGGTCGGTTGGGCAGGAGGAGGGGCTGCGTTTCTAGCCTGGTTTCCACGCGTAACAGGCTTCGGCTTGGTGTTGCATGGGCCACTTCATGCAGTCATTGCATATGAACGTCCAGACTAAAATAATTCCGCTTATAATGTTTGGGTACTTCGGCGTATAGCAATGTTTTCGCAAAATCATCTGCTTGACACAATGCCAAAAATGCAGTTAGAGTTGTTGCTGGTGGTTGCGCAGCACTTCGCTTTGCATTTCCGGGTGTGAAAAAAACGCGTTGACCGTTTTCAATATAAACAGCTAAATGAAGAACATTTAGATGCCTATCATGGATCGAGAATGATAATATGCGCCATACTGCTTTATTTGAACTGATATATCCGTTATTTTATTCCCTTGTTGATAGCGATATTGGCCGCTCCAAAACAATATGGGATATTGTAGTGCATCATAACACCCATGCGTCTCGGATAGACGTTCAAGATGTTAACTTCTACGATGAAGCACAATTTCACGATTATTCAATTACTCACCAACTATGACTTGCCACTTCGTCAACTGTTTGTGCATTGAAACGCCATGCATGTTCGCCAACCGGTGTTTTATCAGCTCGAATAACAATTTTATGATCGTCAGATGGCTTTCGATCAAGCGACGCACAGTGGGGTGAGCGACCCGAAAAGTGACGATTAATTCAAAACACAAATTTTGGAGTTGCGCAATCAATATGTGGCGAAAGTAGATAAAATTCTGCATTGGGGAGTGAAAAAATGATGGCCCTATGTCTAATAGAAACCATGTAATGTGACGCCAAAGTTGAAACTTTGTGTTTTGGTTTTTCGAAATACGAAAAATGTAAATTTATTTTGTCTCTTTTGATGACGACTTTTAAGTAAAAACGAGAAGAACCGTGAGTCGCTTCTAGTCGCGACTCTACTTTTAAACCCGTACTCAGTCAGTATATAAATTTATGAGCTTATGATTGAAATTTAAAAAAAAGTGTTTAATTTTACATTTTACATTTTTTTGCTACATCTGTTAACTACATCTACATCTAAAATGTAGATTATACATCTAGAACAAATATTCTACATCTACCATTTAGATTCTACATCTCCTCCGCTAGGGGTTGGTCGCGCATTGCACAGGGCAGACTGTGTGCGAAATTTTGAAATACACTTGTAACAGTGTGATATCATAAAAACATAGTATCGTAGAGAATGACCATATCTACCTGATTCTCAAATCTGGTACAGATCGGATCATTATTATGGCCAAAAAGAAGAAATTAATTTTCAGTTGCTTCCCCCACCTCCTCTGGCGTTGCTGACGCTACTCATTGTCTTTCTCGCTCGCACACACTCTGAAATGTGCAATGCGCGAGCAACGCCTAGCGGAGGAGATGTAGAATCTAAATGGTAAATGTAGTAAATGAGTACGGGTATAAAAGTAGAGTCGCGACTAGAAGCGACTCACGTTCCTTCTCGTTTTGTATTTGGTATTTGATCAGTAAAAGTACAAATCATTAACTTTTGCATATTCCGTAGAGTATTTTTTATTTTTAATTATTTATTTCCTTCAATTTTCTTCACATTCGGTTTTTCACAACATAAATAAGAATTCCATAGCTCTTAACGCTGAAATTTTCCCCAATCTATTATACATCCATATATTTCTGAAGCTTTTAAAAGGGACAAAGCTTTTTTTGGAAATGTGTGAAATGTTTTTTTCGGCAACTTCCGTTTGCAAGATATTATTTGATCAGAGCTTATTAAAAAAATATTCAGAATATCTTGGTTGCTCTTTATTCTATCCATTTTTCTCGAGTAACACTCTCTATACCTTTTGAAATCCTTGTTACGAGCTTCTTGAGCTTCTTCTGAGAGTTGGCCAATTGGTAACAAAGCTTTGGAAATAATTTCAGTACCGTGAATTAAGAATTTGTGTATCGTTGGTGGCATATAATACCACGGATAAAACTGTACAAAGTATCTAGTAGTTTCATGAGCGTACTCTATGTTAACCTTTTATATTATATGTTGAAACATATATTTACCAGTTACAAACAAACACCCTAGCTAAAGACGTGAAACACAATTAAAAGCGTAATATTTATTACAAATTTAAGAGACACATATATTTGATCTAATGACGTGTATCACAATAAGACGTTCACTGTTAATAAGAGTACACTAGTACATGCGCTGTACTTCGGTTTCCATTTATCCGTAAGCTAAATTTAAAAATTAAAGCTGAACTTAAAGACTGCTGACCAAAACAGCTGACCAACATTTGACATTAAAAAATAAAAAAACCACTTTGTTTTTTTATTTATCGCGCAACTTTGAATTTAAATAACTGTCTTGGGGCAGAACGGGGCGCAAAACTCCTTGGTGGGCACTTAGGCACAGAAAGAATGGTTACGGGTTACGTTTGAAGAAACTTTCGCCTATCTAAAAACAAAAAAAACGTATAATTTCACAGGTACTTTTTGTTTTAATTGTTTTGCCTATATTAACTAAAAATTTTCGATTCAAAAAAATGTACAAAAATTATTAAGGCTTCAAATTTATTGTTTCCGTTTTCAAAAATTCATTTTTATACCCGTACTCAAAAAGTGTTAAGGGGTATACTGCATTTGTGGTAAAAGTGGATGTGTGTAACGCAGAGAAGGAAAATTTTCCGACCCCATAAAGTATATATATTCTTGATCAGTATCAATAGCCGCGTCGATAGAGCCATGTCTGTCTGTCCGTCCTCATGAGCGCCTGGTTCTCAGAGACTATACAAGCTAGAGCAACGAAATTTTGTTTCCAGACTCATGGGATATCACACTGTTACAAGTGTATTTTGAAAATTTCGCCCGCCCCCTTCCCCCTTCCGCCTTCACAAAAGACGAAAATCTATGGCATCCATAATTTTAAAGATACGATAAAAACGAAGTATCGTAGAGAATGACCATATCTATCAGATTGCCTAATCTGAATCAGATCGGATCATTATTATAGCCAGAATAAAGAAATGAATTTTCAGTTGCTTCCCCCACCTCCTTTGGTGTTGCAGACTCTATTCATTCTCTTTCTCGCTCGCACACACTCTGCCCTGTGCAAAGCGCGAGTGTCCCCTCGCGGAGGAGATCTAGAATCTAAATGGTAGATGTAGAATATTTGTTCTAGATCTATTATCTATATTTTAGATGTAGATGTAGTTAACAGATGTAGCAAATAAATGTAAAATGTAAAATTTTAAAATTTCTATTTAAATTTTAATCATTAGCTCACAAATTTATATACTGACTGAGTACGGGTATAAAAGTAGAGTCGCGACTAGAAGCGACTCACGTTCCTTCTCGTTTTTTAATGTTTTTTGTTCAGAGGTAGTGCTTTTATTTTTCACATAACTTAAATATCTTATATATGGTTGCAGGCACTTTTTTTCAAATTTGATAATTTTGTTGCGGTATTTTTGACTGTCTGTATACGTGCATTAATTGGGCGTCGTTTAAGGTATTGTTCATTAAAATCTATGGAGAAACGGTGAAGCTACGGTTCTTTAACCAAACAAAAAATGAAAGTTGCGGGCCTAACTGCCAATTGGGAACAAAGCAAAACGCATTCCGGAAAAGCGGCCCGCATTAATTTTGATCAATTTTTAATTTTATGCAATTTGGTGCACGCGTTGCGGAGAAATGAAATGAAACAGGCGTTCAAACACATACTTTTAGACCAAACCAGGCCACATTCTCTGGCTATCATTTAAAAAAACAGCATGCAATTTGGTGCACGCGTTTAGGAGATAGTCGCTTAGACACACGATTTTTTCTACAAATTTATAATATAGATTATCCAGAAACATTGCGTGGGTTCTATATTAGGATACGAAAGTAGACATAAGCGTTCTTAATTTTGGAAAATTGTGAACGTTTTGAAGCAAACATCCTTACTAAAACATCAATATAAAACTAACCCAAGCAAAAAACAATTTTATTTTGCTATTTTGTAATCAGAACGAAGCAAATTAACAACTAGTCTTAGCCCAGACAAGTCTGGAGATTTTTAGATAAACTCTAAAGAAGAATGCTTAAAACGCATTTAACAACTTCCAGTTTTGTTAATCAGTCCACAAGAAAATTTGTATTGGTGAGACCTAAGCGACAGCAGCGATTCTCAGATCGACCTTTCTGGTCCCTTCCGAGGGCAACGCCGCCTATGAGCAGATGGAAAAGGAGAGGGGCAGCCGACAGCCGCTAATCGGGAGTGGCAAGCGGGGTAGGTCAGATTCGCCTTCTCGGCGCCCTTCAGTGGCAAATGATCGCGGATCCCCAATCTTAAAACCCCACCCACTTTCTTCACTCGGTTACTATCGTTACCCCTCCGCTGCTTTTCCAGGTCATCTTCTTTCGCCGACCGTCATGGTGTAGGATCACCGGGTCTGTTTGGATTCCATCGCCAGTGACCATATGGCCAAGGTATCGGAGCTCCTGCCTGAAGAAATCGCATTTCTTCTGGTAGGTCCTTAAGTTGGCGGCTCTAAGAGGCGGAAACACCTCCTTCAGGTTGGCCACATGTTCCTTGGTACCCCCGATGACAATGAAGTCGTCCAAGTACGCAAAGGCATGTGGCTCCATCGGGTCCGATCCCTGTGTCCAGAACAAACCTCTTCCAGGGACTGTGAAGGCCGTGCACTCCCTGCTGTCTGGCGCCATTGGTATCTGCCAGTACCTGTGCTTCAGATCTAGTGTTGAGATGGACTTCGCTTGACGAAGTTTCTCCAGAATATGGTTGATCCTAGGCACTGGATACGCATCTGGCACAGAGTGGGCGTTCAGCTGTCGGTAAGGAATGTGCCGAAAAGAAACTGCACACTTTATTTTTCGTATAACTTTGATCGTTTTTATCCGATTTCAATTTTTATTTTTTTGGATATTAGAGAAAACATTAGAATTCAATTTCGTAAAAAAAATTAAAGAAATGTTCAGCATTTTATTTTTAATCGGATTTGTTGCTTAACCCCACTCATCAGGTTCTGCACACACTCGTTGGTAACCATGCGGGTTGCACGCATCCAGTTTTTTTTTTCATATCGTCCATATTTTCCGAGAGACTACCATTCTTCTTTAAATTTCGCTTGACAATGGCCCAATATCACTCAATTGGCCGAAGCTCTGGGCAATTTGGTGGGTTCTCCTCTTTTGATACAAAATTGATATCTTTTGAGTCAAGCAACTCCAGAGTTGAACGGGCATAGTGGGCTAACGCTAGATCTGGCCAAAATATTCTAGACACATTGTGTTTTTGATAAAAAGGTATCAGGCGTTTTTTTTAACACTCCCTCATATAAACATCAGCGTTTATTGTCCCTTTTGTGAAAAAAGGACTGGTTCTTAAGCCACAGGTGCAAATGGCCTGCCATATCAGCACTTTCTCGCCAAATTTAACCACTTGAATTTTGGACACCGAGTTGTCAACAGTCCCACCTTTCGCTTTTGTATAAAATTGGAGGCCGGGTAACGTTTTTGAGTCAAATTTTACATATGTTTCGTCGTCCATAACAATGCATTCAACTGCATCAGTGAGCAAGCGATCAGAGAGCTTTCGCACTCTCGTTTTGCCGACGTCTACTTGTCGAAGACTCTTTTTCAGAACTTTTAGTTTTTTGTATGTCTTTAAGATATGCCGTATCTTTGTTCTTTGTACTATACTCATACTAGTTTTGGCGTTTTTTGCGAGTTCTCGAACGGACATCGTGCTGTTTATTTGGATTTAGGCCAATACTTTTGTATCAACATTTTCATCACTTTTTTTCTTCCAGTTTTTGGCAAGTCTTTTAAAGAACCTGTCTCCAAACTTTAATATAATGTTTTTCATACTATTAACACTAACTTTGTAGCGTTTAGCTAGTTTTCTGTACGACACACCCTTTTCAGTGCAGTAATTGTGCACAATTTTTTTGCGAACTTGTTCCTCAATTCGAGGCATTGCTTAAAGGGAAGGGCGAATAGTGAAAAGAGAAAATGTAAACAACGAAGAATTCATCGAGCTTTCTAACGGTGAATCGCATGGTGAAAATTTAGAAGAATTTTTCTAATACGAAAAAATTGAGAACTTTCGTGGAGTAAAAACTTTATTTATTAAGGCGGGGCGAAAAAGGAAAGTGCGTACTCGATCGACTTCAATTAAACATTATTATTAAAAATTCAATACATTGCATTCTAAGCCTAGCTAACCTACGGTGGCAAAGTGGGGCGAATTCGCCTTGAGCGAAAGAGAGAGCTTTCATTTCGCTCCCGCCTTGCCCTAACCTACTTACACCAAACTTCAAACTTCAAATCAATTTCAACATAATCTTCACAAAAAACAAAGAACATTTAATATTACAACGACATGACGAAACACCGGCCCCGTTGAAGGCCTGCGCGGCTTCAACAGTGTAACGAACCATGGATCCCACGTGCAGATATCAACAACAATATCAAAAACGCTGACCCAAATTAAGTAACCAAAGCTCAACAAGCTCAGCAACAAAAACTAAGCACATGCCAAAAGACCGGAGGCCTGCTTAAGTACCCGAAATAATATTAAATAAATAAATATTCCGAAAAGTACATTCCTTTCCCACGGTACCGGTGCACAGCGATCACCTTACCTGGTGATTGGACACTGTCTGGAGGGCTGATGGTTAGGTAACCATTACCGACCAATCGCCCGCTTACAATTTACGTAGAATTCAATAATATATGTCTCTTAGTAACATTAAGAACTTATGTAAGATATCGATCGATCGATGGCTGCAACTTCCCATATAAGGCACTGCCTTGCATGGCGAAAGGGGCAGTCCATCAGCCATAACTCCAGAGAAAGTACCTGGGCAGTCGATCGTCGGGAACAAACCTATCCTAAACTCCGCGTAAATTATACCTAACACGCTAACACGGAACCAAAGAAAATAAAGCAATATAATAACAACCAAAAAAAACCCTAAGTGTTGTCTTTTGGTAATACATTCTATTTCAGCATTGGCAGAGTTGCTGATCCACCGATAAAGATCTCAGAAAATTATAAAATTCCTTGTAGACGGACCCTGGACAGGACTGATGCATATCCCAGCCTGAAATAGGATTCTCACAAGTGGCGCCCGAGCAGGGACTTTAAAGGATTTTTAAGGAAACTTGAAGAAAACAACCGAAATCAGTAACTTCGTGGAATAAAGACCCACGGCCATCAGAAGACAAATAGAATCGCCAAACTAAAACTCAACAATAATAACGCCAACTCAAAACAAATCCGCGTACGAACGTAGACCGGGCGCGAGAACAATCGTGAAAGTTTACGCAGTGCCGACCCTAAAAGTGCCGTGCAACAGTGACTCAGCGCCAACAATCAACAGAAAATACCATGCCCACTACTCCTGGACCATCCAGCACTCGACACCAGGAACCCAAGACTGGATTACGAGTCCCCGAAGACACGGAATACAGCACCCCTGCGCCACCAACCATCGTGCCGACAACACAGTTTCCGAGGCCTGCAGGTATGGACAATTACCCAGCACCCGTACCAAGAACCGTGCCAGCGACCGATCGACCCATGGAAGGGCCCCACTACCAACACGCCGCACCAATGGCAGAACGAATACGAAAATGGGGAATCCAGTTCGATGGACAGGATGACCCGCTATCTTTTGTAGAACTGCTCGAGGAACGTGCGCTCTCGTATGGAGTGGACCCAAATCAGCTGCCGCGAGCAATGGCCGAACTCCTCACAGACCGGGCCAGTCGTTGGTTCCGCACCAGCCGTCTACAAAGTTCCCCATGGGAAACTTTCCGCAAAGAATTCTTGTCATTCTTCCTGCCGCCACGATACTTCGAGCAATTGGAAGATCAGATACGAGCCCGCAAACAAGCGGTGGGTGAATTGTTCAAAGATTTCCTCATCGAGATGCGGCTACTCATGCACCACGCTGGCTACGACGCAACTAAGGAGCTAAACAGAATTTATGACAACGCCCTGCCAGCATACCAGATGTACGTAAGGCGACATGAGCTGCAGAGCTTATCACAGTTAACACTGCTGGCTACGGAGCTCGAAAGCATCCAGGAACGGGCCATCCCGACCACTCTTGCGCCCCCGCGACACACACCAACATACACCAGGCCGGCTACGGAGCAGAGGAACGGCGACTCCAATCGGACGCCATTTCGAAAGCCCCATTGGAACTCAACCGAAGCACCAAGGAACCAGCCAGCAAATTCAGCCGCCACCACAAGTCAAGATGTCTCGCACCGCATGATCACCACCCCAATCACCAACCCACGCACATCCTGTCGCCGGTGTGGTGAATCCGGCCATGCCGCTTACAACTGTAATAATCCCTCGATCCTATTCTGCTGGGAATGTGGCGAACGCGGAACACGGACCATCGACTGCTGTCGCCGAGACACGTCGGGAAACGACACGCGTCCCCAACTGACACGGGATCAGTTGGAAACGACGCCTCCTTCGACCCGCGACTAAAAAATCCACTACACACGAACGAGAACCTGATAGTGGCAATGGTGACCATTGGAGGGCATATAACAGAAGCCACCGTCGACACAGGGGCACCCCGAAGCTTCATAACTGCAAACCTCGCCCGACAACTAGGCAACATCACCAACTTGAAAGATACATGCACCCGCATACGCCTGGCCGACGGCTCGGTCAGAGAGATCACACAGACTCTACGGGCACGCATCAGGTTAGATCAAAGCGAGGTTCAAATACCCCTCCTGGTCCTACCCAACATGTTGGATCAAGTTATCGTCGGTATGGACTTCTTATGTGCCATTGGAACAACAATCCAGTGCGGTACTACACTTCTTCAATTACGAGAGCAGTGCCCTACCCCACATATCCACACCGTTCTAACCACCAGCGTACAAGGCAACGAACCTCGACACTCGAAACCAAGGCCAACAGCAGCCATCATACGTCCGCAACCTATCCCAACGACCTTGGCACACAACAGCGCAAACATGACACCCATACCAACCACAGCAAACACACCAAGGAATACATCAACCAAAATCGCCACGGAAAATACGACACCTAACCCAGCCCCAGCAAAGGCTGAGCACCGGCCCACAACGGAAAACACGAATCCACACACGAGACAAGCACTAACACTCTGGAACCCGGCGCTCGACACAGGAAGCCCAGGTCCCAGACAAGCAACAGAGCAAGCAAGCAGAAGATCCTCAACGGAAAAATTGAACACAAGGACGCCCTCAGAGCCGACCACCAGCCCTGAACCAGAAAAACGACCACGACAGCCGCAGCAGTGCGAGAGCCCAGCAACACGGGAAACAGCCACGCTCACCCCACGCTGGTCGGGGCCCATAATTGAACTGATATCCACAGAGCCTCTCAGCCAGCGCCCGGAAACCAGAACATTCGACATTCGACACAACCATCCTGCCGAAAGACCCGAATCAATCCTTTGAACCCGAAGCCACCGAACCAACCGAAGACGAGCCAGAACAGCCCACGGATCCTTGGCCACCCGACATAGCCCCGCAGATCCGAGAATACCTGGACAAAGAACTACCAAAGATTGCTAATCTCCACGGGACACCAGACATCGCCGAGCAAACCATCTTCATATGGGATAATCGACCCATCCAGCAGCAATACGTCTCACGAAGCCCTCAGAAAAGCAACCAGAACAGCAGGCAGAGTTCAACAATCACCGGTGCAATGATCTTGCTAACGGAGCAAATCACCACTACTGACCCACATCCAAATGTAAACAAACGCAACAGCAGCACGACGCCCCTCTCAAGTGACGATGTCAATACCAACGAATTCAAAAACCCAGCACAGGCCAAAAGACAGGAGATCGTCACAAACAAAACCGAAACCTGAACACCTCCACATCTCCACCACCTCCCGGAAGAAAGGGGGGGGGGGGGGGGGTGTAACGAACCATGGATCCCATGGTTCGTCACAAACAGACGAGTCAGCCAAGCTCTCAAATGACGAGTACTTTCTCTGGAGTTATGGCTCCAGCCAAGCTCTCAAATGACGAGTTCAACACCCAGCCGACACATGCAGACGACGCAGCCAACGCTACTCCCACGTGCAGATAGCAACAAAAATATCAAAAACGCTGACCCAAATTAAGTAACCAAAGCTCAACAAGCTCAGCAACAAAAACTAAGCACATGCCAAAAGACCGGAGGCCTGCTTAAGTACCCGAAATAATATTAAATAAATAAATATTCCGAAAAGTACATTCCTTTCCCACGGTACCGGTGCACAGCGATCACCTTACCTGGTGATTGGACACTGTCTGGAGGGCTGATGGTTAGGTAACCATTACCGACCAATCGCCCGCTTACAATTTACGTAGAACTCAATAATATATGTCTCTTAGTAACATTAAGAACTTATGTAAGATATCGATCGATCGATGGCTGCAACTTCCCATATAAGGCACTGCCTTGCATGGCGAAAGGGGCAGTCCATCAGCCATAACTCCAGAGAAAGTACCTGGGCAGTCGATCGTCGGGAACAAACCTATCCTAAACTCCGCGTAAATTATACCTAACACGCTAACACGGAACCAAAGAAAATAAAGCAATATAATAACAACCAAAAAAACCCTAAGTGTTGTCTTTTGGTAATACATTCTATTTCAGCATTGGCAGAGTTGCTGATCCACCGATAAAGATCTCAGCAAATTATAAAATTCCTTGTAGACGGACCCTGGACAGGACTGATGCATATCCCAGCCTGAAATAGGATTCTCACAACAGCTTGGTAGCGGCGCCAGCTTGTGGATGGCCCGCCTAAAGACAGCTCCGTCACTCCTCCTAAGGTCGACGACCCTGACCATGCCGTCCTCCCTGGCGTTCGTGGCGATTACCCTGCCCAGGAGCCACTCCTGTGGAGGCATGTTGTCCTCGGCCACGAGGACGAGGTCTCCCTCCTTCAAGTCGGGCCTCCTCTGGTGCCACTTGCCACGAATTTGCAGCCCCAGGACATATTCGCGGGACCATCGCTGCCAAAACGCTTGCCTGACTGACGAGGCAAGTCGCCATCGCCGCAAGCAGCTGAGACTCTCCTGGTCCTGAGTCCGCAGTGCTGGGGGGCGATGAGCGACCCGCCTGTCAGCAGGTGCCCGGGCGTGAGGGCCTCGCCGTCGCTGGGGTCCTGGCTGATGGCTCCCAGCGGCCTGGAATTCAGGACGGCCTCGATCCCGACGAGGACTGTGGCGAACTCTTCTGCGGTCAACAGCGCGCTGCCTACCGCCCGTAGGAGTAGGCTCTTCGCAGACTTCACACCTGCCTCCCAGAGTCCTCCCAGAGTCCTGTGTGGCGCCCGAGGCGGTATGAACGCAAATTCGCATCCGTTCTTTGATGCGAATCCTCGAACTGCGTCCGCCCCGTCCTCGAGCGCCTTCTGCAGAGCGCTAAGGTGACGGCTCGCTCCGACGAAATTCGTCCCGTTGTCGCAATGGACGATCTGGGGACATCCTCGGCGCCCAACGAACCTTTGGAAAGCCAATAAAAAGGAGTCAGTAGTCAAATCAGATACAAGCTCTAGGTGAACCGCTTTGGACGCAAAACAAACAAAAAGCGCGATATAGGACTTGTATGGGGGCCTTCCTCGAATTTTCAATGTCGTCGAGACGGGGCCACAAAAATCAACGCCGCAAATCGAAAATAGGCGGAGAGCACTGAGCCGGTCTGCAGGTAAATTTCCCAAAAGTTGCGTCAGTCGAGGCTTACACTTAAAGCAGCGGATACATGATCGAACTGTCTGACTGCAGACCTCCTGAGCGTTTACGATCCAAACACTCTGTCGAGGGAAGCTCACAAGTGCTCGTGAAAATTCGTATGGTGCAGATGACGAACATAGCTACGCAAGAATTGCGAGCGCTTCGTCAAAAGCAGAGGAAACTTGGCATCGTATGATATAGGAGCTTTTGCTAGTCGCCCCCCTACTCTCAACAACGAAAAATTACACCAAGTACCTTTGTCTTCATAGATGAATGGGTTCAACCGCTGAAGACTAGGACCAACTGTAGATCCTTTCCGAACTTTCTCGATTTCCTCACGATACTCGTGATGTTGGAGAATTTCAACAATTTTGCGAAAGGCTTCATCGTACTCGGTCGGTGAAACCGTTTTTTCGAACGTTATGTTCGGGTTCTTACATTTTCTTATAAAGCGGAACATATGACAAAACACTCTAAGCAGCTTGAGGTGTGACGAGAATCCCTCGATGACATCTACCAAATCCGAAATTTCGACGGCTGCGGTCAGCCCGACCACGTTCTTCTGTTTCTCTAACTCAACATCTTCTGAAGGCTCGAAATGAGGGTTTTTAGGCCAGTTTTCTTCTTCATCCTTCAAAAATTATGGTCCTTCAAACCAGATTGACTGGGCGATTTCTTGTACGTCACAACCTCTTGACACAATATCTGCTGGGTTCTGTTTTGTAGGGACATGTCGCCACGTAGCTTCATCTGACCACTCCTGAATCTCAGCCACCCTATTCGAAACGAACGTCGACAACGTAGATGGATGCGACCGAATCCAGTGAAGAGTTACTTCAGAGTCTGACCAATAAACAGCTCGTTCGATAGGTACCTTTAATAGGGGCTTGATTCTGTGACAGAGATCCGCGAGAAGGTGAGCGGCACATAATTCAAGCCGTGGGAGCGTTTTAGTCTTGAGCGGCGCTATTTTGGACTTTGAAGTCAACAACGATATTTTTAAACCTTCTGCAGTTCTGCTAAGGATATAGACGCACGCTCCATAAGATCTCATGGAGGCGTCAGCGAAGGCATGTAACTGGACCGGTGACATCGGATCGGAATACACAAACCGAGGTATAGATATCTCTTCCAATTGAGATAGTTTATTTTTCAACATATTCCATGCTGTTTCCAACTGCATCGGAATCGACTCATCCCAATCTAGTTTGTTAAGCCAAAGTTCCTGCAATAGGATCTTGCCCTTTATGACGATGTGACTCAACAATCCAAGGGGGTCGAACAACTTCGATGTCACCGACAGTATGTTTCGTTTTGTCGCTCGAAGACCCATGACAATTTTAAACTGAAAGGCATCTTCCTTAGGCAACCATGAGATTCCTAACGCCTTAGTCGATTCTGAATCCGAGATCGTTATGGGCTTTGTTGTGCTCTCAGATGCGGTGATCTCAGGTGAGTTCGAAAACCACTTCGCTAACTCAAACCCTGCGGTCTGAAGAACCTGAGATACTTCGGACTTAATTGCCCTTAGCTCCTCTACGCATGCAGCACCAGTCAACATGTCATCGACGTAAAAGTCGGACCCAATAACGTTAGCAGCTTTAGGGAATGATAGCTTCGCAGACTATCTCAACCTTTTTAAACACCGGATAGCCAAGAAGGGGGCTGGTCCAGTCCCATAAGTCACGGTGTTAAGCTTGTATAATCTCAAGGACTCAGATGGGTCTCTTCTCCACACTATCAGTTCAAACTGCCTATCCGCTTCATTCACCATTACTTGGCGATACATCTTTTTTACATCGGCAGTCAGGGCGAACCTGTACAGCCGGAAGCGGAGCAGCGTTGAATATAATTCCTCTTGAATGGTCGGTCCGACCATCAGAATCTCATTCAAGGCCACCTGAGAGGACGTCTTCGACGACGCATCGAACACGACACGAAGTTTGGTGGACGTACTTTGGGGCCGAAGGACACATTGATGTGGAATTACGTAATGTGGAGTAGAAGGAATCGTATTGTCAGTCGGCGACATATGACCCAAGGAGAGGTACTCTTCCATGAATTCCAAGTACATTTTCTTCAACTCAGGGTCACGAGACAATCTTCTTTCGAGCGACAAAAACCGCCGTTTAGCAACCTCAAAGGAGTTGCCCAAACAATTTGGATCTGATTTAAACGGCAGCCTTACTTCGAACCGACCTGATGGCAATACCTGAGTCGTCTTCCGAAAGTGATTTTCACATAACGTGTGCTCAGGCGAAATAATTTGCTTTGAAGATGGCATCTCTTCCAATGACCAGAATTTTTGCAAGGTCCTATCAATGGAGACTAACGACTCTTCACTGCAACTCAAACTGTTTGCAGTTTGAGGGGCAGGAGTTTTGGAAACATATTTTCCCGACACAACCCAGCCAAGAAGGGTCTTTTGAAGAGTTGGATAGTCAGGGCCTTGCTTAATTTGACCAACAGCTAATAACTCAAAGAATGATTCAGCTCCAATCAGCATGTCTATTCGTTGTGGCTCGTAGAAATAGGGGTCTGCCAGTGGTAGGTTCTCTGGGATTTTCCAATCAGTTACATTATCTGACTGGTCAGGGTGATAACCTGAAATGGATTTCAGGATCCAAAAATCAAAGGAGAACTCACTACCATTTATGCGCGACTTCACCACAGTGTGTATTTTATTCTTTACTTGAGAATTGGATTCACCAATACCAAGCAAGGTTATACACGACTCCTCTCTACGGATCTGTAAGCGGTGGGCTAGGTCTTCCGTGATTAAGTTTGTTTGGGATCCAGAGTCAAGGAGAGCTCTGGCCAAAATGTGTTCACCATTTTTTGTTCTGACGCTTACGATCGACGTAGCCAAAATCACCCGGTCCAACGAAGTCGCATGCAGAGCATGAGAGGTGGAAGGGTGATCCTGATTTAAAGGAGGAGACGAACTCTCTGGGGGTGGCGGCAACGCGAGGCTATTATCAGTCACTGCGTATCGATGCAACAATGTGTGATGTGAGCGGCCACATACTCGACATTTGGCGACCTTGCATCGTACAACAGTGTGATCCTTTTGCAGACCCTTTTAATCAGCAGAATAAGACTAAGTCTCTCACCCCACCACGTAATGGCACAATGATATCTGCTCGGTCAGCTACGTCTCCCTACCGACTGGGACAGCACTAGTTTGAGCCAGACAGAAAGATCACTGCACTATTGCGCAACCATGCCACCTAAACGGCTATCTTCCCCATTCCAAAACATTGTAATTCAATATCCAAACCAACGCCCTGCCCATTTATATCCACGCGCCGATTCTCGGGCTGTCCCTCGCTTACGATGTTTCGTAATCAGCCGGGACAGTGACCGCTTACATAAATAAGAAATAACATTGTTTACAAATAAGCAGATATTACTCAGCATATTTAGCAATTAAGCAGGCAAATATTTCCCAATAATACTAAGTCAACACGTCAGCGGGAATTCCTTCTGGTTACCGGACCCCCCATGGGAGACCACAGTGTCGCCTTCGCAACCGGCCGCTGCTTTTAAAAGGGCAAGCTCGGCCGAAGAAGGGGCAGTCCACCAGCCACCGCTTCCAGTTACTATAAACAAAACCCCGAATAAAAAGTGAATTAAATAATACAAAACTGAAAACCCAAAACCACAGCTTTGAGTCATTCTTGATAGTAAGAATTCTACGATTCCTTCAGCCCTCCTTACTCTCTCAATTCAAAGGCGAGTCCAGAACTTTAAAGTCCTTAGCAAAAATACAAGTTCCTTGTAAACGGACCATGGACAGGACTGATGCATATCCCAGCCTGAAATAGGATCTCACAAGTGGCGCCCGAGCAGGGACTTTAAAGGATTTTTGAGGAAACTTGAAGAAAATAACCGAAATCAGTAACTTCGTGGAGTAAAGACCCACGGCCATCAGAAGACAAATAGAATAGCCAAACACAAAAAAAAAAATCAACAATAATAACGCCAACTCAAAAACAAATCCGCGTACGTAGTCCGGGCGCGACAACAATCGCGAAAGTATACGCAGTGCCGATACTAAAAGTGCCGTTCAACAGTGACTCAGCGCCAACAATCAACAGAAAAAAACCATGCCTACTACTCCTGGACCATCCAGCACTCGACACCAGGAACCCAAGACTGGATTACGAGTCTCCGAAGACACCGAATACAGCACGCCCGCGCCACCAACCATTGTGACGGCAGCCCAGTTTCCAAGGGTTCCAAGGGTACGGACAGTTACCCAGCGCCCGTACCGACAATCGTGCCAGCGACTGACCGACCCATGGATGGGCACCACTACAACCACGCCGCACCAATGGCAGAACGAATCCGAAAATGGGGAATCCAGTTCGACGGCCAGGATGACCCGCTATCGTTCATTGAACAGCTTGAGGAACGCGCACTCTCGTATGGTGTGGATCCAAACCAGCTGCCGCGAGCCATGGCTGAACTCCTCACAGACCGGGGCAGTCGTTGGTTCCGCACCAGCCGTCTACAAAGTGCCTCATGGGAAAATTTCCGACAGGAATTCTTAACGTTCTTCTTGCCACCAAAGTATTTTGAACTACTAGAAGACCAGATACGAGCCCGCAAAAAAGCGGTGGGTGAGTTGTTCAAAGATTTCCTCATCGAGATGCGGCTACTCATGCACCACGCTGGCTACGACGCAACTAAGGAGCTAAACAGAATTTATGACAACGCCCTGCCAGCATACCAGATGTACGTGAGGCGACATGAGCTGCAAAGCTTATCACAGTTAACACTGCTGGCTACGGAGCTCGAAAGCATTCAGGAGCGGACCATTCTGCTGGGAATGTGGCGAACGCGGAACACGGACCATCGACTGCTGTCGCCGAGACACGTCGGGAAACGACACGCGTTCCCAACTGACACGGGATCAGTTGGAAACGACGCCTCCTTCGACCCGCGACTAAAAAATCCACTACACACGAACGAGAACCTGATAGTGGCAATGGTGACCATTGGAGGGCATATAACAGAAGCCACCGTCGACACAGGGGCATCCCGAAGCTTCATAGCTGAAAACCTCGCCCGACAACTTAGCAACAACACCAACTTGAAAGAAACATGCACCCGCATACGCCTGGCCGACGGCTCGGTCAGAGAGATCACACAGACTCTACTGGCACGCATCAGGTTAGATCAAAGCGAGGTTCAAATACCCCTCCTGGTCCTACCCAACATGTTGGGACAAGTAATTGTCGGCATGGACTTTCTATGTGCCACCGAAACGATGATCCAATGCGGCACCACGCTGCTACAGCTATGAGATCACCGTCCAATGCCCACTGAACCCGTGCTTACTTCCACGTACAAGACGCCGAGCCCCGAAACAAGACACCCCAACAAATCGCAACGAACCAACGTCCCCAACCTATCAAAACGGTTTTGGCACCCAACAGAGCAATCATGACACCCATACCAACCACAGCAAACACACGTCCACGACCTACAACAACGAATACGGCAACAAATATCGCAACGAAGAACACGACACCTAGCCCAGCCCCAGCTAAGGCAAAGCACCGGCCCACAACGGAGAACACGAATCCGAAGCCAACCTCAAGAAACAACAAACAAGCAACCGGGAAAACGAGTCCCGCGGTCATTATGGAGCATCCGCGTCCTAGGCCAACCCCAGGGGACACATACCCCAAAAACATGACGACAACCTCACACACGAGACAAGCACTAACACTCTGGAACCCGGCGCTCGACACAGGAAGCCCAGGTCCCAGACAAGCAGAACAATAACCCCCCGAAACACCAACTGCAGCCCTGCCGCATCCATGACCGACAACACACAGATCTTCGCCAACTCACTGGAGTACCTTCCGCGTACAGACGTGACCCCTAACGCCATGCACCAAGCCATGCCTGGGGTCAGGTCCGAAATCTTTGTCGCCCACACAAGTCGTTATTCCAACACCAGAGGCGTCGTTGAGACCAGCCAGTTCATGCACCAGTCTGGAGACAATGCAACCCAAGTATTGCATCAGAGACACGAAATTTCTCCACCCATAACCAACAACACCCCGATCATCGCCCACAAAAGCGAGTACCACCGGAGGATCGAACCGCCCAGCGCATTCGACACAACCATCCTGCCGAAAGACCCGAATCAATCCTTTGAACCCGAAGCCACCGAACCAACCGAAGACGAGCCAGAACAGCCCACGGATCCTTGGCCACCCGACATAGCCCCGCAGATCCGAGAATACCTGGACAAAGAACTACCAAAGATTGCTAATCTCCACGGGACACCAGACATCGCCGAGCAAACCATCTTCATATGGGATAATCGACCCATCCAGCAGCAATACGTCTCACGAAGCCCCTCAGAAAAGCAACCAGAACAGCAGGCAGAGTTCAACAGTCACAGGTGCAATGATCTTGCTAACGGAGCAAATCACCACTACTGACCCACATCCAAATTTAAACAAACGCAACAGCAGCACGACGCCCCTCTCAAGTGACGATGTCAATACCAACGAATTCAAAAACCCAGCACAGGCCAAAAGACAGGAGATCGTCACAAACAAAACCGAAACCTGAACGCCTCCACATCTCCACCACCTCCCGGAAGAAAGGGGGGGGGGGGGTGTAACGAACCATGGATCCCATGGTTCGTCACAAACAGACGACGCAGCCAAGCTCTCAAATGACGAGTTCAACACCCAGCCGACACATGCAGACGACGCAGCCAACGCTACTCCCAGGTGCAGATATCAACAACAACGAATTCGAAGATGCAGAACAGGCCGAAAAACGCTGACCCAAATTAAGTAACCAAAGCTCAACACCCAGCAACAAAAACTAAGCACATGCCAAAAGACCGGAGGCCTGCTTAAGTACCCGAAATAATATTAAATAAATTAATATTCCGAAAAGTACATTCCTTTCCCACGGTACCGGTGCACAGCGATCACCTTACCTGGTGATTGGACACTGTCTGGAGGGCTGATGGTTAGGTAACCATTACCGACCAATCGCCCGCTAACAATTTACTTAGAATTCAAGAATATATATGTCTCTTAGTAACATTAAGAACTTATGTAAGATATCGATCGATCGATGGTTGCAACTTCCCATATAAGGCACTGCCTTGCATGGCGAAAGGGGCAGTCCATCAGCCATAACTCCAGAGAAAGTACCTCACAAGTGGCGCCCGAACAGGGACTTTAAAGGATTTTTTAAGGAAACTTGAAGAAAACAACGGAAATCAGTAACTTCGTGGAGTAAAGACCCACGGCCATCAGAAGACAAATAGAATAGCCAAACTAAAACTCAACAATAATAACGCCAACTCAAAACAAAATCCGCGTACGTTCGTAGTCCGGGCGCGAAAACAGTCGCGAAAGTATACGCAGTGCCGATCCTAAACGTGCCGTTCAACAGTGACTCAGTGCTAAAACATCAACAGACAATCAACAAATCACCACCATGGAATCTCACGACGAGGAACAACTAGAAGAGGCCTACCCTGCGGGAAGCTTTTCCAATCCAGGAGTCAGCGTTGGCTGGATCCACAGACTTCGACAGGACGAGCTAGAAGCCCTCGCGGATGAATTTGGATTTGGTAACGAAGGAACCGTCGCGGACCGACGAAAGAGATTTGCCAACCTAGTCGCCGGGCCACTTGCGCAAGACGCCTGGGTTCGCCTAGGGGAGTTTGAGCGACACTATGCCAAACCAGCCGCACGCTCCAAGTCGCCTCTGCCCATTACTCCTGGACCCTCCAGCACTCGACACCAGGAACCCCAGATTGGATTACAGGTCCCCGTAACCACGGAATACGGCACACCTGCGCCATCAACCATCAAGCCGACAGCCCAGTTTCCGAGGCCTTCAGGTACGGAAAATTACCCAGCACCCATACCGAGAATCGTGCCAGCGACCGATCAACCCATGGAAGGGCACCACTACAACCACGCCGCGCCAATGGCAGAACGAATCCGAAAATGGGGAATCCAGTTCGACGGCCAGGATGACCCGCTATCGTTCATTGAACAGCTTGAGGAACGCGCTCTCTCGTATGGTGTGGATCCAAACCAACTGCCGCGAGCCATGGCCGAACTCCTCACAGACCGGGCCAATCGTTGGTTCCGCACCAGCCGGCTACAAAGTGCCTCATGGGAAAATTTCCGACAGGAATTCTTAACGTGCTTCTTGCCACCAAAGTATTTTGAACTACTAGAAGACCAGATACGAGCCTGCAAACAAGCGGTGGGTGAGTTGTTCAAAGATTTCCTCATCGAGATGCGGCTACTCATGCACCACGCTGGCTACGACGCAACTAAGGAGCTAAACAGAATTTATGACAACGCCCTGCCAGCATACCAGATGTACGTGAGGCGACATGAGCTGCAAAGCTTATCACAGTTAACACTGCTGGCTACGGAGCTCGAAAGCATTCAGGAGCGGACCATCCTGACCACCCTCGCACCCCCTCAGAGCAGAACGAGATACACAGGGCCGCCTACAGAGCAGAGGAGCGGAGACTCCAATCGGACACAATTTCATTGGAACTCGGCAGACTCACCAAGGAGACAGCCATCAAAGCCATCCAGTACTGCGAATCAAGACGTTGCCCACCGCATGATTACTACCTCCATCGCCGACCCACGCACATTCTGTCGCCGGTGTGGTGAATCCGGCCATGCCGCTTACAACTGTAATAATCCCTCGATCCTATTCTGCTGGGAATGTGGCGAACGCGGAACACGGACCATCGACTGCTGTCGCCGAGACACGTCGGGAAACGACACGCGTTCCCAACTGACACGGGATCAGTTGGAAACGACGCCTCCTTCGACCCGCGACTAAAAAATCCACTACACACGAACGAGAACCTGATAGTGGCAATGGTGACCATTGGAGGGCATATAACAGAAGCCACCGTCGACACAGGGGCTTCCCGAAGCTTCATAGCTGAAAACCTCGCCCGACAACTAAGCAACAACACCAACTTGAAAGAAACATGCACCCGCATACGCCTGGCCGACGGCTCGGTCAGAGAGATCACACAGACTCTACTGGCACGCATCAGGTTAGATCAAAGCGAGGTTCAAATACCCCTCCTGGTCCTACCCAACATGTTGGGACAAGTAATTGTCGGCATGGACTTTCTATGTGCCACCGAAACGATGATCCAATGCGGCACCACGCTGCTACAGCTATGAGATCACCGTCCAATGCCCACTGAACCCGTGCTTACTTCCACGTACAAGACGCCGAGCCCCGAAACAAGACACCCCAACAAATCGCAACGAACCAACGTCCCCAACCTATCAAAACGGTTTTGGCACCCAACAGAGCAATTATGACACCCATACCAACCACAGCAAACACACGTCCACGACCTACAACAACGAATACGGCAACAAATATCGCAACGAAGAACACGACACCTAGCCCAGCCCCAGCTAAGGCAAAGCACCGGCCCACAACGGAGAACACGAATCCGAAGCCAACCTCAAGAAACAACAAACAAGCAACCGGGAAAACGAGTCCCGCGGTCATTATGGAGCATCCGCGTCCTAGGCCAACCCCAGGGGACACATACCCCAAAAACATGACGACAACCTCACACACGAGACAAGCACTAACACTCTGGAACCCGGCGCTCGACACAGGAAGCCCAGGTCCCAGACAAGCAACAGAGCAAGCAAGCACAAGATCCTCAACGGAAAAATTGAACACAAGGACGCCCTCAGAGCCGACCACCAGCCCTGAACCAGAAAAACGACCACGACAGCCGCAGCTGTGCGACAGCCCAGCAACACGGGAAACAGACACGCTAACCCCACGCTGGTCGGGCCCATAATTGAACTGATATCCACAGAGCCTCTCAGCCAGCGCCCGGAAACTAGAACAATAACCCCCCGAAACACCAACTGCAGCCCTGCCGCATCCATGACCGACAACACACAGATCTTCGCCAACTCACTGGAGTACCTTCCGCGTACAGACGTGACCCCTAACGCCATGCACCAAGCCATGCCTGGGGTCAGGTCCGAAATCTTTGTCGCCCACACAAGTCGTTATTCCAACACCAGAGGCGTCGTTGAGACCAGCCAGTTCATGCACCAGTCTGGAGACAATGCAACCCAAGTATTGCATCAGAGAGACGAAATTTCTCCACCCATAACCAACAACACCCCGATCATCGCCCACAAAAGCGAGTACCAGCGGAGGATCGAACCGCCCAGCGCATTCGACACAACCATCCTGCCGAAAGACCCGAATCAATCCTTTGAACCCGAAGCCACCGAACCAACCGAAGACGAGCCAGAACAGCCCACGGATCCTTGGCCACCCGACATAGCCCCGCAGATCCGAGAATACCTGGACAAAGAACTACCAAAGATTGCTAATCTCCACGGGACACCAGACATCGCCGAGCAAACCATCTTCATATGGGATAATCGACCCATCCAGCAACAATACGTCTCACGAAGCCCCTCAGAAAAGCAACCAGAACAGCAGGCAGAGTTCAACAGTCACAGGTGCAATGATCTTGCTAACGGAGCAAATTACCACTACTGACCCACATCCAAATTTAAACAAACGCAACAGCAGCACGACGCCCCTCTCAAGTGACGATGTCAATACCAACGAACCTCTTAGTAACATTAAGAACTTATGTAAGATATCGATCGATCGATGGTTGCAACTTCCCATATAAGGCACTGCCTTGCATGGCGAAAGGGGCAGTCCATCAGCCATAACTCCAGAGAAATCCCATGGTTCGTCACAAACAGACGAGTCAGCCAAGCTCTCAAATGACGAGTTCAACACCCAGCCGACACATGCAGACGACGCAGCCAACGCTACTCCCAGGTGCAGATATCAACAACAACGAATTCGAAGATGCAGAACAGGCCGAAAAACGCTGACCCAAATTAAGTAACCAAAGCTCAACACCCAGCAACAAAAACTAAGCACATGCCAAAAGACCGGAGGCCTGCTTAAGTACCCGAAATAATATTAAATAAATTAATATTCCCAAAAGTACATTCCTTTCCCACGGTACCGGTGCACAGCGATCACCTTACCTGGTGATTGGACACTGTCTGGAGGGCTGATGGTTAGGTAACCATTACCGACCAATCGCCCGCTTACAATTTACGTAGAATTCAATAATATATATGTCTCTTAGTAACATTAAGAACTTATGTAAGATATCGATCGATCGATGGCTGCAACTTCCCATATAAGGCACTGCCTTGCATGGCGAAAGGGGCAGTCCATCAGCCATAACTCCAGAGAAATCCCATGGTTCGTCACAAACAGACGAGTCAGCCAAGCTCTCAAATGACGAGTTCAACACCCAGCCGACACATGCAGACGACGCAGCCAACGCTACTCCCAGGTGCAGATATCAACAACAACGAATTCGAAGATGCAGAACAGGCCGAAAAACGCTGACCCAAATTAAGTAACCAAAGCTCAACACCCAGCAACAAAAACTAAGCACATGCCAAAAGACCGGAGGCCTGCTTAAGTACCCGAAATAATATTAAATAAATTAATATTCCCAAAAGTACATTCCTTTCCCACGGTACCGGTGCACAGCGATCACCTTACCTGGTGATTGGACACTGTCTGGAGGGCTGATGGTTAGGTAACCATTACCGACCAATCCCCCGCTAACAATTTACTTAGAATTCAAGAATATATATGTCTCTTAGTAACATTAAGAACTTATGTAAGATATCGATCGATCGATGGTTGCAACTTCCCATATAAGGCACTGCCTTGCATGGCGAAAGGGGCAGTCCATCAGCCATAACTCCAGAGAAAGTACCTCACAAGTGGCGCCCGAACAGGGACTTTAAAGGATTTTTAAGGAAACTTGAAGAAAACAACGGAAATCAGTAACTTCGTGGAGTAAAGACCCACGGCCATCAGAAGACAAATAGAATAGCCAAACTAAAACTCAACAATAATAACGCCAACTCAAAACAAAATCCGCGTACGTTCGTAGTCCGGGCGCGAAAACAGTCGCGAAAGTATACGCAGTGCCGATCCTAAACGTGCCGTTCAACAGTGACTCAGTGCTAAAACATCAACAGACAATCAACAAATCACCACCATGGAATCTCACGACGAGGAACAACTAGAAGAGGCCTACCCTGCGGGAAGCTTTTCCAATCCAGGAGTCAGCGTTGGCTGGATCCACAGACTTCGACAGGACGAGCTAGAAGCCCTCGCGGATGAATTTGGATTTGGTAACGAAGGAACCGTCGCGGACCGACGAAAGAGATTTGCCAACCTAGTCGCCGGGCCACTTGCGCAAGACGCCTGGGTTCGCCTAGGGGAGTTTGAGCGACACTATGCCAAACCAGCCGCACGCTCCAAGTCGCCTCTGCCCATTACTCCTGGACCCTCCAGCACTCGACACCAGGAACCCCAGATTGGATTACAGGTCCCCGTAACCACGGAATACGGCACACCTGCGCCATCAACCATCAAGCTGACAGCCCAGTTTCCGAGGCCTTCAGGTACGGAAAATTACCCAGCACCCATACCGAGAATCGTGCCAGCGACCGATCAACCCATGGAAGGGCACCACTACAACCACGCCGCGCCAATGGCAGAACGAATCCGAAAATGGGGAATCCAGTTCGACGGCCAGGATGACCCGCTATCGTTCATTGAACAGCTTGAGGAACGCGCTCTCTCGTATGGTGTGGATCCAAACCAACTGCCGCGAGCCATGGCCGAACTCCTCACAGACCGGGCCAATCGTTGGTTCCGCACCAGCCGGCTACAAAGTGCCTCATGGGAAAATTTCCGACAGGAATTCTTAACGTGCTTCTTGCCACCAAAGTATTTTGAACTACTAGAAGACCAGATACGAGCCCGCAAACAAGCGGTGGGTGAGTTGTTCAAAGATTTCCTCATCGAGATGCGGCTAAGGAGCTAAACAGAATTTATGACAACGCCCTGCCAGCATACCAGATGTACGTGAGGCGACATGAGCTGCAAAGCTTATCACAGTTAACACTGCTGGCTACGGAGCTCGAAAGCATTCAGGAGCGGACCATCCTGACCACCCTCGGACCCCCTCAGAGCACAACGAGATACACAGGGCCGCCTACAGAGCAGAGGAGCGGAGACTCCAATCGGACACAATTTCATTGGAACTCGGCAGACTCACCAAGGAGACAGCCATCAAAGCCATCCAGTACTGCGAATCAAGACGTTGCCCACCGCATGATTACTACCTCCATCGCCGACCCACGCACATTCTGTCGCCGGTGTGGTGAATCCGGCCATGCCGCTTACAACTGTAATAATCCCTCGATCCTATTCTGCTGGGAATGTGGCGAACGCGGAACACGGACCATCGACTGCTGTCGCCGAGACACGTCGGGAAACGACACGCGTTCCCAACTGACACGGGATCAGTTGGAAACGACGCCTCCTTCGACCCGCGACTAAAAAATCCACTACACACGAACGAGAACCTGATAGTGGCAATGGTGACCATTGGAGGGCATATAACAGAAGCCACCGTCGACACAGGGGCATCCCGAAGCTTCATAGCTGAAAACCTCGCCCGACAACTTAGCAACAACACCAACTTGAAAGAAACATGCACCCGCATACGCCTGGCCGACGGCTCGGTCAGAGAGATCACACAGACTCTACTGGCACGCATCAGGTTAGATCAAAGCGAGGTTCAAATACCCCTCCTGGTCCTACCCAACATGTTGGGACAAGTAATTGTCGGCATGGACTTTCTATGTGCCACCGAAACGATGATCCAATGCGGCACCACGCTGCTACAGCTATGAGATCACCGTCCAATGCCCACTGAACCCGTGCTTACTTCCACGTACAAGACGCCGAGCCCCGAAACAAGACACCCCAACAAATCGCAACGAACCAACGTCCCCAACCTATCAAAACGGTTTTGGCACCCAACAGAGCAATCATGACACCCATACCAACCACAGCAAACACACGTCCACGACCTACAACAACGAATACGGCAACAAATATCGCAACGAAGAACACGACACCTAGCCCAGCCCCAGCTAAGGCAAAGCACCGGCCCACAACGGAGAACACGAATCCGAAGCCAACCTCAAGAAACAACAAACAAGCAACCGGGAAAACGAGTCCCGCGGTCATTATGGAGCATCCGCGTCCTAGGCCAACCCCAGGGGACACATACCCCAAAAACATGACGACAACCTCACACACGAGACAAGCACTAACACTCTGGAACCCGGCGCTCGACACAGGAAGCCCAGGTCCCAGACAAGCAACAGAGCAAGCAAGCACAAGATCCTCAACGGAAAAATTGAACACAAGGACGCCCTCAGAGCCGACCACCAGCCCTGAACCAGAAAAACGACCACGACAGCCGCAGCTGTGCGACAGCCCAGCAACACGGGAAACAGACACGCTAACCCCACGCTGGTCGGGCCCATAATTGAACTGATATCCACAGAGCCTCTCAGCCAGCGCCCGGAAACTAGAACAATAACCCCCCGAAACACCAACTGCAGCCCTGCCGCATCCATGACCGACAACACACAGATCTTCGCCAACTCACTGGAGTACCTTCCGCGTACAGACGTGACCCCTAACGCCATGCACCAAGCCATGCCTGGGGTCAGGTCCGAAATCTTTGTCGCCCACACAAGTCGTTCTTCCAACACCAGAGGCGTCGTTGAGACCAGCCAGTTCATGCACCAGTCTGGAGACAATGCAACCCAAGTATTGCATCAGAGAGACGAAATTTCTCCACCCATAACCAACAACACCCCGATCATCGCCCACAAAAGCGAGTACCACCGGAGGATCGAACCGCCCAGCGCATTCGACACAACCATCCTGCCGAAAGACCCGAATCAATCCTTTGAACCCGAAGCCACCGAACCAACCGAAGACGAGTCAGAACAGCCCACGGATCCTTGGCCACCCGACATAGCCCCGCAGATCCGAGAATACCTGGACAAAGAACTACCAAAGATTGCTAATCTCCACGGGACACCAGACATCGCCGAGCAAACCATCTTCATATGGGATAATCGACCCATCCAGCAGCAATACGTCTCACGAAGCCCCTCAGAAAAGCAACCAGAACAGCAGGCAGAGTTCAACAGTCACAGGTGCAATGATCTTGCTAACGGAGCAAATCACCACTACTGACCCACATCCAAATTTAAACAAACGCAACAGCAGCACGACGCCCCTCTCAAGTGACGATGTCAATACCAACGAATTCAAAAACCCAGCACAGGCCAAAAGACAGGAGATCGTCACAAACAAAACCGAGACCTGAACACCTCCACATCTCCACCACCACCCGGAAGAAAGGGGGGGGGGGGTGTAACGAACCATGGATCCCATGGTTCGTCACAAACAGACGACGCAGCCAAGCTCTCAAATGACGAGTTCAACACCCAGCACATGCCAAAAGACAGGAGACCTGCTTACGCAATAAGTACCCGAAATAATATTAAATAAATTAATATTCCGAAAAGTACATTCCTTTCCCACGGTACCGGTGCACAGCGATCACCTTACCTGGTGATTGGACACTGTCTGGAGGGCTGATGGTTAGGTAACCATTACCGACCAATCCCCCGCTAACAATTTACTTAGAATTCAAGAATATATATGTCTCTTAGTAACATTAAGAACTTATGTAAGATATCGATCGATCGATGGTTGCAACTTCCCATATAAGGCACTGCCTTGCATGGCGAAAGGGGCAGTCCATCAGCCATAACTCCAGAGAAAGTACCTCACAAGTGGCGCCCGAACAGGGACTTTAAAGGATTTTTTAAGGAAACTTGAAGAAAACAACGGAAATCAGTAACTTCGTGGAGTAAAGACCCACGGCCATCAGAAGACAAATAGAATAGCCAAACTAAAACTCAACAATAATAACGCCAACTCAAAACAAAATCCGCGTACGTTCGTAGTCCGGGCGCGAAAACAGTCGCGAAAGTATACGCAGTGCCGATCCTAAACGTGCCGTTCAACAGTGACTCAGTGCTAAAACATCAACAGACAATCAACAAATCACCACCATGGAATCTCACGACGAGGAACAACTAGAAGAGGCCTACCCTGCGGGAAGCTTTTCCAATCCAGGAGTCAGCGTTGGCTGGATCCACAGACTTCGACAGGACGAGCTAGAAGCCCTCGCGGATGAATTTGGATTTGGTAACGAAGGAACCGTCGCGGACCGACGAAAGAGATTTGCCAACCTAGTCGCCGGGCCACTTGCGCAAGACGCCTGGGTTCGCCTAGGGGAGTTTGAGCGACACTATGCCAAACCAGCCGCACGCTCCAAGTCGCCTCTGCCCATTACTCCTGGACCCTCCAGCACTCGACACCAGGAACCCCAGATTGGATTACAGGTCCCCGTAACCACGGAATACGGCACACCTGCGCCATCAACCATCAAGCTGACAGCCCAGTTTCCGAGGCCTTCAGGTACGGAAAATTACCCAGCACCCATACCGAGAATCGTGCCAGCGACCGATCAACCCATGGAAGGGCACCACTACAACCACGCCGCGCCAATGGCAGAACGAATCCGAAAATGGGGAATCCAGTTCGACGGCCAGGATGACCCGCTATCGTTCATTGAACAGCTTGAGGAACGCGCTCTCTCGTATGGTGTGGATCCAAACCAACTGCCGCGAGCCATGGCCGAACTCCTCACAGACCGGGCCAATCGTTGGTTCCGCACCAGCCGGCTACAAAGTGCCTCATGGGAAAATTTCCGACAGGAATTCTTAACGTGCTTCTTGCCACCAAAGTATTTTGAACTACTAGAAGACCAGATACGAGCCCGCAAACAAGCGGTGGGTGAGTTGTTCAAAGATTTCCTCATCGAGATGCGGCTAAGGAGCTAAACAGAATTTATGACAACGCCCTGCCAGCATACCAGATGTACGTGAGGCGACATGAGCTGCAAAGCTTATCACAGTTAACACTGCTGGCTACGGAGCTCGAAAGCATTCAGGAGCGGACCATCCTGACCACCCTCGGACCCCCTCAGAGCACAACGAGATACACAGGGCCGCCTACAGAGCAGAGGAGCGGAGACTCCAATCGGACACAATTTCATTGGAACTCGGCAGACTCACCAAGGAGACAGCCATCAAAGCCATCCAGTACTGCGAATCAAGACGTTGCCCACCGCATGATTACTACCTCCATCGCCGACCCACGCACATTCTGTCGCCGGTGTGGTGAATCCGGCCATGCCGCTTACAACTGTAATAATCCCTCGATCCTATTCTGCTGGGAATGTGGCGAACGCGGAACACGGACCATCGACTGCTGTCGCCGAGACACGTCGGGAAACGACACGCGTTCCCAACTGACACGGGATCAGTTGGAAACGACGCCTCCTTCGACCCGCGACTAAAAAATCCACTACACACGAACGAGAACCTGATAGTGGCAATGGTGACCATTGGAGGGCATATAACAGAAGCCACCGTCGACACAGGGGCATCCCGAAGCTTCATAGCTGAAAACCTCGCCCGACAACTTAGCAACAACACCAACTTGAAAGAAACATGCACCCGCATACGCCTGGCCGACGGCTCGGTCAGAGAGATCACACAGACTCTACTGGCACGCATCAGGTTAGATCAAAGCGAGGTTCAAATACCCCTCCTGGTCCTACCCAACATGTTGGGACAAGTAATTGTCGGCATGGACTTTCTATGTGCCACCGAAACGATGATCCAATGCGGCACCACGCTGCTACAGCTATGAGATCACCGTCCAATGCCCACTGAACCCGTGCTTACTTCCACGTACAAGACGCCGAGCCCCGAAACAAGACACCCCAACAAATCGCAACGAACCAACGTCCCCAACCTATCAAAACGGTTTTGGCACCCAACAGAGCAATCATGACACCCATACCAACCACAGCAAACACACGTCCACGACCTACAACAACGAATACGGCAACAAATATCGCAACGAAGAACACGACACCTAGCCCAGCCCCAGCTAAGGCAAAGCACCGGCCCACAACGGAGAACACGAATCCGAAGCCAACCTCAAGAAACAACAAACAAGCAACCGGGAAAACGAGTCCCGCGGTCATTATGGAGCATCCGCGTCCTAGGCCAACCCCAGGGGACACATACCCCAAAAACATGACGACAACCTCACACACGAGACAAGCACTAACACTCTGGAACCCGGCGCTCGACACAGGAAGCCCAGGTCCCAGACAAGCAACAGAGCAAGCAAGCACAAGATCCTCAACGGAAAAATTGAACACAAGGACGCCCTCAGAGCCGACCACCAGCCCTGAACCAGAAAAACGACCACGACAGCCGCAGCTGTGCGACAGCCCAGCAACACGGGAAACAGACACGCTAACCCCACGCTGGTCGGGCCCATAATTGAACTGATATCCACAGAGCCTCTCAGCCAGCGCCCGGAAACTAGAACAATAACCCCCCGAAACACCAACTGCAGCCCTGCCGCATCCATGACCGACAACACACAGATCTTCGCCAACTCACTGGAGTACCTTCCGCGTACAGACGTGACCCCTAACGCCATGCACCAAGCCATGCCTGGGGTCAGGTCCGAAATCTTTGTCGCCCACACAAGTCGTTCTTCCAACACCAGAGGCGTCGTTGAGACCAGCCAGTTCATGCACCAGTCTGGAGACAATGCAACCCAAGTATTGCATCAGAGAGACGAAATTTCTCCACCCATAACCAACAACACCCCGATCATCGCCCACAAAAGCGAGTACCACCGGAGGATCGAACCGCCCAGCGCATTCGACACAACCATCCTGCCGAAAGACCCGAATCAATCCTTTGAACCCGAAGCCACCGAACCAACCGAAGACGAGTCAGAACAGCCCACGGATCCTTGGCCACCCGACATAGCCCCGCAGATCCGAGAATACCTGGACAAAGAACTACCAAAGATTGCTAATCTCCACGGGACACCAGACATCGCCGAGCAAACCATCTTCATATGGGATAATCGACCCATCCAGCAGCAATACGTCTCACGAAGCCCCTCAGAAAAGCAACCAGAACAGCAGGCAGAGTTCAACAGTCACAGGTGCAATGATCTTGCTAACGGAGCAAATCACCACTACTGACCCACATCCAAATTTAAACAAACGCAACAGCAGCACGACGCCCCTCTCAAGTGACGATGTCAATACCAACGAATTCAAAAACCCAGCACAGGCCAAAAGACAGGAGATCGTCACAAACAAAACCGAGACCTGAACACCTCCACATCTCCACCACCACCCGGAAGAAAGGGGGGGGGTGTAACGAACCATGGATCCCATGGTTCGTCACAAACAGACGACGCAGCCAAGCTCTCAAATGACGAGTTCAACACCCAGCACATGCCAGAAGACAGGAGACCTGCTTACGCAATAAGTACCCGAAATAATATTAAATAAATTAATATTCCGAAAAGTACATTCCTTTCCCACGGTACCGGTGCACAGCGATCACCTTACCTGGTGATTGGACACTGTCTGGAGGGCTGATGGTTAGGTAACCATTACCGACCAATCGCCCGCTAACAATTTACTTAGAATTCAAGAATATATATGTCTCTTAGTAACATTAAGAACTTATGTAAGATATCGATCGATGGCTGCAACTTCCCATATAAGGCACTGCCTTGCATGGCGAAAGGGGCAGTCCATCAGCCATAACTCCAGAGAAAGTACCTGGACAGTCGGTCGGCGCGAATGAAAGTAGATTAAACCCCGCTATAAACTAAATCCGAGATAACCCAGCCTCGTACCAAAGCAAATAAAGAAACATAATAATAATCCAAAGCAAATCCCAAAGTGTTGTGCATTGGTAATTCATTCTATTTCAGCATTTGGCAGAGTTGCTGATCCACCTATAAAGATCCTAGCAAATCATAAATTTTCTTGTGATTTGGAACCCTGGACAGGACTGATGCATACCTCAGCCTGGAATAGGACCTCACAGTATGTAGGTATGTGTGGAAGTAAGTGTTATACCGCGGCTTGGGTTAACGAACCAACTATTTTGGCGAATTTCAAACAACGAGAGGGGAACGGGGGGCGACAGTGATTGCGGTAAACGATATATATAATTGTGCGTCCAAATAGCGGTTCAAATAGAGTATATATAGTATAAGTTTTGTATGTGTTATATTGTGCTATATAATGTATATAATGTATATATATATGTATATATGTTATATATGTGCACTAATAAATTAAATGCATGCAAATCAAACTCTACTATATCATACGTCTGTGCCAAGAATTGAAAGCGATGTGCAATTTTTCCAGCACAAGACAATTTATATATGTATGTACATATGTCTTCGGCTCTAGCTTTCGATTTTTTGCACAAATACCTCAGGCTCTGAGTGTGGATCTTTAAGTCCAGCTGCCACTTTCCTTTTGCAAACCGTGCAATCACAAGGGGCCATTCGTCCTCTCCTCTGGGTTTTTTGGCAACGGTGGCTGATGGTGGAGCAGCAGGCAATCAGCAGGGTAGCAGGAACGTTGAAGAAGCAGGCGGTGAGGGTATCGCGCGGCCGACACGTTAATTTTGGCAAGGCTTTTATGCTTTGAACACACCACGGGATCTAGGTTCGTAAGTACTCGCTCCCATCCCCTTCGTGCGGATATGTTCTTGGGGCACACGTTCAGCGACCTCAAATTAGTAAAAAACTTCATCACGCAAGTGAATGTATTCTTCTGATCGTAACATCGACTGATTAAAACGAATGAGATTGAGCCGCTCCATTTCGACCTTTACGTACATGTCGACGCATTACTGTTGAAACAACCGGCAATATCTAAACAGATGATTGTCAGCATCGCTGATGCCATCGCTACGGAAGGAAACGCCGCCAATATAGGATGTTTGACCATTCTCTCAGCTACTTATGTTGGGAGCCCGCGCCACATGCATTATTACGCTCAAGATGCAATGACGTATGCGCGGAATTACGGACGTCCGGATTTATTAATCACGTTCACTTGCTAATCTTACGAATCTGTTACTGACAGTACAAAATCCAGCGATCAACATGATATCACTGCACGAGTTTTCAAATATTGTGAGTGCCAGCGCCAAATCGATCGATGCACGATGCATTCCATCGCGACTTTCAACGGGTGCAAGACTATGATCGAGATGAGCTGGCCGAAAGAGAAGAACGTGTATGATTCGCTTATGAAGGTTGTTGACAAGGGAACGGGAGGCAGCTACTTTCTCGATGCTCCCGGAGGGACAGGCCAGACATTTGTCATTTCGTTGATTCTGGCAACAATTTTTGTCAAGATTTGAAATTGCATTGGATTTTTGGAAGGCGGTCGAACTGCACGTTCCACTTTGAAGCTGTCAATAAATAATCTCACGGTTGATCAGCCAACGTGCACATTCCCAAAGAACTCGGCGACAGCGAAACTAATGAGAGAATGCATAATTATTATTTGGGATGAATGCAATATGGCACATAACCGAGTTTTGGAGGCAGTTGATAGAACGATGAAGGATTTAGAAATCTACTGCTGCCGATGAACTAAATGCCTGCCTGAAATCATGTCTTTGTGGCAGCAAGTCAAGAAGTTGGAGTTGACCACAAGCATGTAAGAAGCGTTGCAGAACGACCCATCGGCTATTGAATTTTCGAGACAAGCGCTTGCGCTTGGCAACGGCCAAATTCCTGTTGATATTTTGACTAGATTAATATCCAGTTCCAGTCAAATTTTTTGCAAGTTTCCATCGTCGAAGGAGGAACTAATCACTAAAGTGTTCCCCGGCATTGTACAAAATTATAAAAATCTTGATTGGATTTGTGAACGGGCAAAACTAGCAGCAAAAAATAAGAATGTCGATAGCCTGAATTCCAGTATTCAACATCAAATCGCTGGAGAGCTGCATTCATACAAATCGGTTGACAACGTGACCGACAAGGATGACGCGACAAACTATCCCACGGAATTTGTAAACTGGCTTGATGCGCCGGGAACTTCTCCGCATAATTTACTGCTGAAGGTCCATCCATCCGAAATTGTGCAACGGTACGCGGTTGTCCGTCAAGAAACTGATGAACAATTTGATTCAAGCGACGATCATCAAAGGAAAATTTAAGGGAGAGGTAGTCTTTATCCAACGAATTCCACTTATTCCAACTTATCTTCCATTCCAATTCATGAGAATTCAGCTACCCGTTCGATTGGCTTTTGCGATGACAATCAATAAATCGCTAGGCCAATCTTTGTAAGTCTGTAGGATTAATCTCTAATTTCCCTGTTATTCGCACGGTGATCTGTACGTTGCCTGCTCGCGTGTTCTCAAACCGTCTTCGTTTTTCCGCCGAAAAAGAAATCGAAAATTATATATTTGCTCAAGTTTTGTTCAGTTGTTGCCAGGCAAATTGTATTACGAAAGAAAATTTTCGAAAAAACAACCCATCGCGAAAGTGAAGCTGATGCTCATAATTGCGTGCGGAAATTTGTGTACGTCTTTAATTAAAATGAATGTTAATAATATTGCATGGGTTGTAAATGTGATTCAACAGCAAAACATATTCTTGACCAAACTAATCATGCTGCTGGACATGGATGATGATGATGAGGACAAGTTTGACTAGGAGGAGATATTAGAATGGATATTTGTTTTGAAAAAACTGAGGCGTGGTCATTTACTGCTTCTACAAAATCCAATCAATGTTTTAAATACAAATATATATGCTATGTCTTTCGGATCGTGACATTTTGGGAGAAAGATGTAGCCGAAAACAAAGATGCGCTATTTAATGAAAATTTTATATCGCCATAGAATTTTATACTTTGGGCTGTTTTTCTGAGTACAGAATAGTCGGAGGGCTGTTAGCCAACAGCGTGTGCAATTTCCTGCATGAGTTTTGCAAAACACTCCTCATAAACAAATTCCCAGAGGATAGTCCACAAACTATCTCACTTCTGAGTTTTTGTGCCTGAGAATATTTTGACATCAGATGTTTTGTTGTTGTATTTTCCATTTTCCTGTCTGTCATTATTTACGTTTTCGTAGTGAATTCCGATTTTTCGTTGTGAATGTCTACTACTTATGGTTGCATATGACAAATATCGAAAAAATACCGCACGGAAACGTGCGAATTAGGAACATCCCAGATAACTGGGAAATTTCCGGAACGGCAAAACCTTACGGACCATCCCAGATATGGATGGGGGATGGTCGCCAATGTGAAAAGGCTACTTCGACCATTAGACCTGAATCGCGCTGCTTTCGAATAAGATTGCGCAGTAGCCTACCTACGCGTTATCCTCACGCGTTATTGCCACTTCATACAAAAAGGCCTCTGTTATGTTTAACAGAGATTTATCGAAAGCCAAATCGGGCTGCCACAGCTGTTAAGATGAATTAATATTTGTATCTTCCCAAGACCAATTTTTTCAGATCCAATTTTGAGGTTTGGTTAAACAAAAATTGTTTAAAAAAGAGGCACAAGCACAATCGCCCAGGTAATGGTGTCAAATTGATATCAATTCACAATCCGCCCTCCTGCGAAAACAATAAGAATCCAAATTATCCAGAGCACCATATTGTGTGCATCTGCTGTTTTTAATATATGGTGCCAATGTTTTTTAGTTTCACCTCTGATTTAAATTCCCACCGTTCCACAAAGATGGAATGTGTGGAAAATTATAGATAGGCATCGATGAAATCGATGATTCTCTAGCTCTATCTTTGATATGCTTTGATGCCATACCTAGTAAATATTTGGTTGAAAATAAAAACTTGGGTTTGTTTGTGGGCAATAACAATACAGATCTGTAATGAATTATAATAAAAGTAAATATAATTTATATCATTAAATGAAATTATTTAGATAACCTACATATGTAACTGTTTTCATGAAATACTGTTCCTTCATATTGTTCTGTTTAATATACATATGTATGTGTGCGTGTGAAACCATGTTCAACTTCGTAAGTTATGTATTATGTTGATTTATTTATACATTAATTTACTATATTGTAATAGTAAATCATTTTTGTGGTTACCTACAAAAATTTGTATATTAAAAAACATTCCAGTAGTTTCTACAGATATACATACATATGTTTGTACATATGAATGCTTGTTAAACTGTTTAGCGTTATATTTTAAGATTTCTTACGATAATATACCATTCAGTTGCGTCCACAATCACATGTGAGCATCTGCTTTTTAATATGCGCGTGTTTTATTCAAACGTGAAGACACATATTACACACGCATTTCCAAAGTGTTACAATGTCACTGTTTACCCTATAAATAGTTCCGAATAACACTATAAAATAAAACTAAACAAAAAGTCTTCATAGCAAACGTTTCTGATTATTTTGTAAATATTTAATTGAAAACTAGTAATCATGTACACATAACATATCTAAATAAAAAACAGATACATATGTACATATGTACGTAGGTTGTCTATTATGTTAAAACCCCAGTAGAGAAAAGACATCAACATATTTAAAATGGTTGTTTAGTTTTTAAAACTATTTTACAGAAAGATGAATATCTATTTTAAAAACGTTTTAATTTATTGTAACTACATGTGTATGTACATACAACGTATGAAACTGTATTTGGCTTTGACAACTGCTCATGAGCACAAACAAACAAAAAGACGAAGGAACGTGAGTCGCTTCTAGTCGCGACTCTACTTTTATACCCGTACTCAGTCAGTATATAAATTTGTGAGATTATGATTGAAATTTTAAAAGAAAATTTTACATTTTAAATTTTTTTGCTACATATGTTAACTACATCTACATCTAAAATGTAGATTGTACATCTAGAACAAATATTCTACATCTACCATTTAGATTCTACATCTCCTCCTCGAGGGGGTGCTCGCGCTTTGCACAGGACAGAGTGTGTGCGAGCGAAAAAGAGAATGAATACCGTCAGCAACGCCAGAGGAGGTGGGTGAAGCAACTGAAAATTAATTTCTTCATTCTGGCTATAATAATAATCCGATCTGATTCAGATTCGGCAATATGATAGATATGGTCATTCTCTACGTTTTTAGTTTTATCGTATCTTCAAAATCGTGGCTGCCACAGATTTTCGTCCTTTGAATGGGTGTGATATCACATGAGTGGAAACAAAATTTCGTTGCTCTAGCTTTTATAGTCTCTGAGATCTAGGCGCTCATCGGGACGGACAGACGGACGGTCAGACAGACATGGCTCTATCGACTCGGCTATTGATGCTGATCAAGAATATATATACTTTATGGGGTCGGAAAAATTTCCTTCTCTGCGTTACACACATCCACTTTTACCTACTGTATTTTATTGTATTTACCCCTTAACTTTTTGAGTACGGGTATAAAAATTGATGATCATTTGCTACCACAACCTTAGTGGGATTTATTTATTTCTACTCGTCAACAGATAAAATATTCTCAACTGGTTAAACTAACTTAATTCTATCTTAAATTATAACAAAAAACAAAATATATCAAATCAAACATGAAAAATAAAAAAGTTGGATAGTATCCGTCTGACGGCTTCCTTCCCCTGGCAAAAGTCAAACCGCATCCCTGCTGGCAGAGCATTATGCTCGCGGAGAGCCCTGGGGATGGGCTCTTTATTGCCATAGTTGGTTCGATACCGATCAACCACAAAAAGTGCATGCGCCAATCAATGTTACCCACTAGTATGTCATACAGTAATATCTGTGCCGCGATGGTCCTACGATCCTCGACAGAGAAGTGGTGCACGAGGCGACATCTAGGGTCATATGATGGCAAGGGGAGAGAAAAGTGCAAGGGTTGAGTGGAAACTTCAGAAACTTTCTTTGCAGTCTTTGCACGACCCCGGTGGGGCTCAAACAACGGAAGCGTACTCGAGCCGCAAGCGTCGTACAAGGAACGAGTACAGACATAGCCACGTATATGGGTCTCTGAACTGGGATACACTGCGCTTAACAAAGCCGAACATAGCGTAAGATTTTGGCAGAATAAAATTCAAATGCTCGATAAATAGAAGTTTTGAGTCAAACAGACCCCTAGGTCAAGTATCTCCGTCTGCTTTACAAGTGGAAGGCCATCTATTGAATATGAGGCCAGAACATTGAAGACACACATTTGTTAATGTTTGAGAGGGAGCGAGTTAAGTCTGCACCACCGAGCAACTCCATCCAGATCTCGCTGCAGCAGGATACTGTCGCCTACGGTTTTAGCAGCCCGGAAAATTTTCAAATCATCACCAAAAAGCAGATACTCAGAGATTTGAATGCTGAGACATATGTCATTGATAAATATTAAGAACAGCAGGCGACCAAGTGCACTTCCCTGTGGAAGGCCGGAAGTAGCCACATATGGGTCCGAATGCTTTCCATTTATCAACACCACATACTCCCGTCTCAAGATATGAACTAAACCAACCGAGTAGGCAGGAATGAATCCCTAGTTAATATAGCTTGGCTATCAGGGCACTGTGAGAAACTTTGGCAAAGTCAGTATACACAACTCAAGTGTGCAACTCAAAGACGGGAGTGCAAAAATTACTAAAAGCGACAAGATTAGTGGTCGTGGAAATACCCGCCATCAACCCTTGTTGATTTGGGCTGATATACGACTTCATGAGGAAAGTGATCTTTTTGGCTAGGATTCGCTCAAAAAGCTTCGACACATTACAAAGTTTGGCAATTGGTCTATAATTGGAGATCACATTCTTATCACCTTTTTTAAAAGAGGGCGTAATCGTGGCATCCTTCCACCTCTCACAGAAACGACCCGTGGCAAGAGACCTTTTGAAGAGTATTTTGAGAGGATCACAAAAAGCAACATAACAGTTGCGAAGAAGGAAGGGAGAAATGCCATCACTGTCGGGCTTACTAGAATTATCGAAATCGGCAATAGCCTCTAAGATGTCAGCGTCAGATATAGCCAGTGCACCAATATTTACCACCGAAGGGATAGAATTTAGTATACCTACATAAGTTATTCCAAACTGCATACGGTTCAAAATTTGATCTGAAAAAGAAGCAAACAAATTAGCTATGCCACTATCAGTATTTGCGGTCAAATTACATAAGCTCATAACAGACGTAAGAGAGCGCGTTGATCTTTTGGAACTTACAAAGCGCCAAAACGACCTGGGATTGATTTTAAGTCCCCTCCCAACGTCAGAAACGTACTGATTATATAAAAATTTACTCAGAAAGGTAAACTCGCGCTTATGCTACTCATACCTCGCCCAGTCAACAGGGTCACGCGTCTTACCAAAACGTTTATAGAATTTGTTACGTAGATTTTTATATCTCCCTAGACCAGTGGTCGGCAAACCGCGGCTCGCGAGCCGCATGCGGCTCTTTCGCGGCTCTCCAGTTCCATTAATAGATATTAATAAAAGTATTACATTTTCAAAACTCCGAAAAAAAATATCTTTTGAGCGAAAAGTTTGTATGTTTTTATATCAATGAATATTATTTCTTTTTAAAAGCTATTAATTGAAAAAAAAAAAAAAATAAAAAATCCTTATCAAATACCTTGATATTAGCTCAAACATTTGAGTGGCTCTTTGAAATATGTAAATTTTGTAAATTGTGAATTTTGGTTTTTTCGTCTTAAAAGGTTGCGGCTCGCAAGCCGCATGCGGCTCTTTTGCTGTAAAGATGCGGCTCTCCTGTTTCATTAATAAATATTAATAATTATATTAAATTTTTAAATCTCTGAAACAATAAATATTTTTTGAGCGAAATATGTGTATGTTTTTATATCAATGAATATTATTTTTTTATTAAAAGCTATTAATCGAAACAAAAAACGAGAAGGAACGTGAGTCGCTTCTAGTCGCGACTCTACTTTTATACCCATACTCAGTCAGTATATAAATTTGTGAGATTATGATTGAAATTTTAAAAGAAAATTTTACATTTTAAATTTTTTGCTACATTTGTTAACTACATCTACATATAAAATGTAGATTATACATTTAGAACAGATATTCTACATCTACCATTTAGATTCTACATCTCCTCCGCTAGGGGTTGCTCGCGCATTGCACAGGGCAGAGTGTGTGCGAGGGAGAAAGATAATGAATACCGTCAGCAGCGCCAGAGGAGGTGGGGGAAGCAACTGAAAATTAATTTCTTCATTTTGCCCATAATAATAATCCGATCTGTACCAGATTTGGCAATCTGGTAGATATGGTCATTCCTTACGATACTGCGTTTTTAGTTTTATCGTATCTTCAAAATTGTGGCTGCCACAGATTTTCGTCTTTTGTGAAGGCAGAGGGGGCGTGGCACAATTTGGAAAGAAACTTGATTCAGTGTGATATCACATGAGTCTGGAAACAAAATTTGGTTACTCTAGCTTTTATAGTCTCTGAGAACGAGGCGTCAAACAAGACGGACAGACGGACGGACAGACAGAGATGGCTCTATCGACTCGGCTATTGATACTGATCAAGAATATATATACTTTATGGGGTCGGAAAATTTTCCTTCTCTGCGTTACACACATCCACTTTTACCACAAATACAGTATACCCCTTAACTCTTTTTGAGTACGGGTATAATTAAATAAAGATCTCTTCAAATACCATGATATTAACTCAAACTTGTGGCCCTTTGAAAAATGTGAAATTTTGTAAATTGTGAATTTTGGCTCTTTCGTCTCAAAGGGCTGCCCTAGACCCTTAGTATACCACGGTAGACTGTAGGAGCCATGCACTCTTTTGGAGGCAGTATTATCAATGCGAGAAACCAGAAACGTAGTTTATGTTTGACATTTCATCCCGAATAACATTTAGACTTATATCAGTAAAAAAATATTCAGAAAATCGTTCCGCCCAGGGCGAATACCGATGGAATTTAGCCGAAACTACCAACGGCATATGATGCATGTCGCATTCTGCAATAGGCAGTTCGCAACATGTAACACAGCAGTCGATATCCGAACTAACAAAAACTAAGTCTAGAATCTTATTTAACCTATTTAATACATTATTTACTTGGGATAAGCCCATACTAAAGCAGTCATCTATAAAAATCATTTCTTGCGGAAAGTGCACATTGCTCGGCATCAAAGCCGACGATTGAGGATCGGGGGTCCGTATCAGCGAACCCAGATTAAAGTCGCCAACAACGCAGAGCTGCTGACGGTCTCGAAGATTGGTATAAACGTTAAAAATATTATGCGTGTGCGCTTTGTAGATTTCATACCCACTATTAGGTGGGATATACGATATAGCGACTCCGACTGACCGGCCACCGACACCCCAATCTGATCCAAAGAGAGAGTCGTCTTGCAGCAGGCGAACCGGATCACAGCGCAGGGTGCGTCTAACAGCCATAACGACCCCACTTCCTCTGCACCGCTTGGTTTTGTCCTTACGAAACACCTGAAAAAGTTTCAACCAAAATGATGATATCGAAGTCGCACGTAGAGGTTCCAAAGGTTCCAAGACAGTCTGGGCCTTGGTGCCCATACCAGCTTTATTTTAGAAATATATGCGTAGGGATTTAGCACGGTCCATCGGCACGGTCGCAGCACCTCCACGGGAGGAGGCTCCAGAGAAGCACCAGGCGATTCCCACTGAGCAACAGTGGCCAGACCCGCATGTAAAATCTGCCGAATCGTCACCGTGCGGAACAGCGGCCTATCACCCTCATCCAGAAGATAAAGCGGGAACGCGGCGGGGAGATCCAATCTTGTCGATAGTGCTGAAAGTGTAGGCGAAGAGAGTACTCCACAAAAGAGCGAGCGCCGGGCTGCTGACTCTCCCCATGTTCATAGCAAAGAGGGGAATAAGTGCAGGTACAATATTTTGTGTAGAAGCGGCGATAATGAACCCAGAGGCGCCTCTCACTGGGGGTTTTTTGACGTGGACGGAACTGGACCTTCCTGGGTGAACGTGGACGCTCGCAACGGTACAATTCCTCGCAGATCAACTGCAAAGCGGGAAACCCATACAGGCTACAGGAAAAAAACTTCAACGCAGATAAATCGGCATCTCGCTTGACCAGCTTCGCACAAGAAATTTTCGATTCAGGCACCTCAAGTTTTTTCGGCAACAAATTTCACCACCGCCTCTGGTTCCGTCGCGGTTAAAAATTAACCGATATGCAAGTATGTGCTGCTCTGCATAACGTTTAACTGCTGACAGCTCGGAGCATTACCAACACTTAGTGTTTTTGTTTCTGTTTTTTATCTCCTTCTTCCTGACTGTGACAAAGCCATCCAAATCATAAGGGAAAGCAGCATCTGATTCTGATTCAATGACCGCAGTGGCGGCCACTAATCGCAGAGACATCAAATCAGTCGTTGGCAAGGGCTTATTGGCCTCCTTCCTAGGAGGCTTCACACGCTTAGGATTGACAGAAAGTGCCTGAAAGTCCGACTTCAGATCTTCATAAAGGCTTTCAAGCTTCAGAACCTTATCATTAATCTCGTCAATTTTTGAATTCGAGTCATTTGCAACCACCCAGTAATCACACTGCCATAGCAAGTTAGGCTGATTTATTAAAAGTTTAACAGAATCTGAATGCAAATCAATGCACGTCAAATGAAACGCACGGCGGCATATAGATGAACACCGAAAAGCATCAAAGCATGGAAGCTGAGCGGCAGTGACGTCCGAATTACAATCCGAGCAATGATGAAGCGACATAGGGAAAACACGTCCGAACGTAGTGAGAGCTGATTGATCACTGCTTCGAATCAATTTCAATTTTGTTTTGGGCTCAAATTCATACATATCAGGCAGGCTCCGGTTTTCACTTTCACCTAATAATATGATTTACTTTTCAAAACGAAAAGTCAGGCGCTCCCGCACTCGTGAAATGCAAGACTTTTCGGTTTTCAAAACGGCAACAAATTCCTCGCCGAAATTAAAAGTAAACGGCATTTTATACAACTAAACAAATCTTACTTGCAAAAGGAAAAAAATAGATGACTTAATGACATGAATACGACACCCTTACCAGGGCAATTGAGCTTGTGCTCTTTTTATAAATAATTTTTAGTTAAGCCAAACCCAAAATTGGATCTGCAAAATTGGTCAAGCCAAAAACAAAAAAGTGAATTGCTTCGAACAGCTGTGGCAGCCCGATTTGGCTATCGATAAGTCTCTGTTAAACATAACAGACGCCTTTTTGTATCAGCTGGCACTAACGTGTGGGTCTTACAGCAGTACATTTCGCGCTTAACAGTACAAAGAGTAAACGAATTCATAAAAGTGATTCCAAGGCGCCTTGAAATGAAAAGTATGACTTTTTGCTGAAAAGTAAAACGCAAAGTGAATGTGAAAACTCCGGCCTGCCTGATATATTCATGATTCTTTACGTTTAAATATGTCAAAAAAGTGACTTGAGTACCCAAGGCTGTTAGTATAAAAAGCTTCGTCTTAGGTAATAAAAGGTAGTCTTTGTAAAGATGCTCCTGACGCTTAGAAGCCTAGTGCAAGTCGTGCAAAAAATAATCTCGGATTGTGGCACGCAGACATTTTCAGAATAATGAATAAAAAAAAATTTTAAGACAGTCGAAGTCTTGGTCAAGTTCAAATATTTGTGGAAAATCAATCGGGAAAAAAATTTGGTACTCTTACAAAGGACGTGACCGTGCAGAATCTTCAACGTTACCTGGCACCTTCTGAATTAGGGACTGTAACGACGCCCTATGTCAGCCACATGCGGATCTTTAGTGGAATGGGATTTTTTTTACATAAAACGCAAGGCAAATAATATCGAGCAAACACTAACGCAATGAACATTTAGTCGGTAACTCTAAAACAACAAAATATATGCTATTTAATACAGAAAAACAGAGAGTGAACCCTGTATACGCCAGGCTTCGACAAGTGCTGCTGAATCTGTGCAGCCGCAACTTGTAGAATTCCAAGAGCATAAGCAATATTCTATTCCGGACAAACATGCTTTGGAAATGGCTAGTTGAGATTAATATATACTTAATGTTTGCGAAATGCACAACACGAGAGGAGCCAGAAGGTCAAAATCTAGTTCACAATTACAATTACGAAGAGGTCGCAAACTAAAAAGGTTTATGCTGGTCGGTCTGGACGCCCAGCGAAGGCATATCACCTGCTGAATACCACATCAACTGATGATATTATGGTCCCTGATAATGCAGAAAATGAATTGACGACAAATCATGCAGTGGACTGGCGTGCTTCAATGGAAAAGTGGTTGTACGTACTAAATAATGACAAGAATGGCAATGGCGAGCGCTTCCAAGATTTTTTCACCTGTTGCCAGATACTGAAGAGTTCGGATGGTCATAGCAATGGTCATCACGGTGGTATTTGCATCCAATGCACTTTTCTTCTCAGCTGGAGGAGCCATAGCGTGTGCCGAAGTTGCAAAAATCTTTGTATGGGCTGAAACAGCGCGTCAGATTACACCACCCGATACGATTTTTTTCTGAAGGAAAAGAGTACTAAATTAGTGTTACAGTTTTGCTCGTCAGTGTGAGTAACTTACGTCTGGTTGTAAAGAACTTTGCTATTCTGAAAAGATAATAAAGACAGCTAGAAATTAAACCCCAAAATTTTGTGATTTCAGCTTCTAGCCTTTTTACACTGGGCGCATCATTGGATTTTTCCGTTAAATGGAACATGTGACAATGATGCCCATAAGAACCCTGTGGATAGAAGAAGACAATGCTGCGGCGCGTCTTAAATCGTGCGACGCATCATTGGCAAGTGTTGCCGTATTCTGTCTAGTATTTTTACAAAATACTGCATTTATATGGGGTATCGAAAGCAAACAGCTGTTTCTATCGTTTTTTGTTTTTGCGTTTTTGTAGAAAAATGCTACGAAAAATTATGCGGCTTTGGTGTAAACGCCTCGCATCATTTTTTCGCACCTTCGACAATGATGCGTCAGTGTAACAAGGCTATTACCGTCTGGGAAATATAAAGCTTTAAAATGCAAAAATTTTTGTGCGGTATTTTTTACGAAGTTTTGACTTTAAAAACTCAGTAAAAGTCAAAAACAAAACAAAAACAAATATTCTGTTTCCTCAAAGAGTTAAGTATTTGTGGTAAAAGTGATTGTGTGTAACGCAGAGAAGGAAACATTTCCGACCCCATAAAGTATATACACATATTCTTGATCAGCACCAATAGCCGATAGTCGGTAGAGCCATGTCTGTCTGTCCGTCCGTCTGTCCGTCCGTCTGTCTGTCCGTCCGTCTGTCCGTCTTGATGAGCGCCTAGATCTCAGAGACTATACGAGATAGAGCAACCCACAAAGGACGCAGTATCGTAGAGAATGACCATGGCTACCAGACTGCCGAATCTGAGTCAAATCAGATCATTATTATAGCCAGGGTAAAGAAATTAATTTTCAGTGGCTTCCCCCACCTCCTCTCAGCATTGCTGTCGTTACTTATTATCTTTCTCGCTCGCACACACTCTGCCCTGTGCAGTGCGCGGAAGTTGCGAAGATGTAGAATCTCGTTACATACGCAATGCAGAATAAAGATTTTTAGATGTATGTATAATCGATATAGTAGATGAAGTAAAAAATGTAATATGTAAAATATTTTAAAATTCTCACAAATTTATATACTGGGTATGGGTATAAAAGAAGAGTCGCGTCCAGAAGCGACTCACCCGTTCCTTTTCGTTTTTCCCATCATAGTCATACACTAAGAAAACAATTATTTTTAAAATACTACTTGTGTAACGCCTTTTTCGTAATTTCAAACAAACAAAAGAAAACATTTAATTTAAATAGAAAAAACGACTTGGTAACCAAAACTAACTTTTTTCCAATAAGTTAATTTAATTCCTATAAGATAATAAAAAAAAAACCTTTGGCAAAGGGGTAAGGAAAGGGCGTTATGCACCATGTCATTGGACGCGGTCTGCAAGTGATTCTTTGACATTGTGCTTATTTTCATAATCTCATCCGAGAATATAATGCGTGAGCACTCTGAATCACCTCAATTTGATTGTTTCTTCGACCAATTTAAGATATTTGTTTCTTAGTGTATGACTATGATAGGAAAAAAACTTAGTATGTACTTTTGTTTGAAATTGTCTTAGCTACAAGAAAAAACGAGAAGGAACGTGTGAGTCGCTTCTAGTCGCGACTCTACTTTTATACCCGTACTCAGTCAGTATATAAATTTGTGAGAATTTTAAAATATTTTACATTTTACATTTTTTTTCTACATTTGTTAACTACATCTACATATAAAATGTAGATTATACATTTAGAACAGATATTCTACATCTACCATTTAGATTCTACATCTCCTCCGCTAGGGGTTGCTCGCGCATTGCACAGGGCAGAGTGTGTGCGAGCGAGACAGAGAATGAATAGCGTCAGCAACGCCAGAGGAGGTGGGGAAGCAACTGAAAATTATTTTCTTTGTTCTGGCTAAATTAATGATCCGATCTGATTCAGATTCGGCAATCTGATAGATATGGTCATTCTCTACGATACTGCGTTTTTAGTTTTTTCGTATCTTCATAATTGTGGATGCCACAGATTTTCGTCTTTTGTGAAAGCGGAGGGGGGCGTGGCAAAATTTTGAAATTTACTTGTAGCAGTGTGATATCACATGAGTCTCGAAACAAAATTTGGTTGCTCTAGCTCTTAAGGTCTCTGAGATCTAGGCGCTCATCAAGACGGACAGACAGACAGACGGACAGACAGACAGACGGACGGACAGACAGACATGGCTCTATCGACTCGGCTATTGATACTGATCAAGAATATATATACTTTATGGGGTCGGAAAATTTTCCTTCTCTGCGTTACACGCATCCACTTTACCACAAATACAGTATACCCTTAACTCTTTTTGAGTACGGGTATAATAAAAACGAGAAGGAACGTGAGTCGCTTTTGATCGCGACTCTACTTTTATACCCGTACTCAGTCAGTATATAAATTTATGAGCTTATGATTGAAATTAAAAAAAAAATTTTTAATTTTACATTTTAAATTTTTTGCTACATATGTTAACTACATCTACATGTAAAATGTAGATAATACATGTAGAACAAATATTCTACATCTACCATTTATATTCTACATCTCCTCCGCTAGGGTTGCTCGCGCATTGCACAGGGCAGAGTGTGTGCGAGCGAGAAAGAGAATGAATATCGTCAGCAACGCCAGAGGAGGTGGGGGAAGCAACTGAAAATTAATTTCTTTATTCTGGCTATAATAATGATCCGATCTGGTTCAGATTCGGCAATCTGATAGATATGGTCATTCTTTACGATACTGCGCTTTTAGTTTTATCTTATGTTTAAAATTGTGGATGCCACAGATTTTTGTCCTTAGTGGAGGCGGAAGTGGGCGGGGCGAAATTCTGAAATACACTTGTAACAGTGTGATATCACATGAGTCTGGAAACAAAATTTGGTTGATCTAGCTCTTAAGGTCTCTGAGATCTAGGCGCTCATCAAGACGGACAGACAGACAGACGGACAGACAGACAGACGGACGGACAGACAGACATGGCTCTATCGACTCGGCTATTGATACTGATCAAGAATATATATACTTTATGGGGTCGGAAAATTTTCCTTCTCTGCGTTACACGCATCCACTTTTACCACAAATACAGTATACCCCTTAACTCTTTTTGAGTACGGGTATAATTAGACGAATCGTTTAACATTTGCGAAAACCAACGACTAGAGAAGTCCCAAATGCATGAAATTTCAAAGTGCGGCTTTTTGTTTGTCGCTGGGTGTATGTACATTAGTTTGAGCCAAAAAAATTGTTTTCTCGAAATTCAAACGGGGGACCACTTATTTTTGTTATCTTGGGTTGGATAGTAATATTAATGTTTTTATTTTAATCATACAACATTTTGAAGGGATTGCTACCGATTAAACAAAAATTTTTAACAAGAAAAATAAAAAAAATTTTTGGACCAATAGATTGGATATGGGCTATTTCGAAAAATTTTAAACCAAAGGCAGAAATTGAAAGTTGTCCAAAATCCAAATGATTTTTTTGGAATAATAGGATACATATTCTTGGCAGAAGCTAGCCTACACGTACCTCTTGCTTTCAATTATTCTTGTAAAAAAAAGGTATTTTCCATGGTACAAAAAAGTGGGTGAAACAGTCGTTACAGTATTTAGCGCTTAGCCAATCTTAAAATTTGTCCCATTTTCTATTATTTAAGATACAAATCATACTTGTAAGTTATCTAATATATATTAAAAAATTTGAACTAAAAATGGGTACACTGTGACACAGTGACACTGTGTAACGTGCGTGACGGAAATAAGGGTTTTTTAATTTAACAGAATAATTTTTAGCAATTTTGTTTTCCAAAAAAACTTTATAAAAAGATTTTTGTATGCACTTCAATCTATAAAAAAAATATCTTAATTACACATTATTTTGAAAAATACTGCATAACACGGCTTGAACTGTATTTTAATATTATGAGGTGAAAGTAGGTGTTTGCACTGCCGGTCACTTGAATAAGAACACCGTTTTTCGTTTACACTTTGTGATTTTGCAAATGTCCCTTAACTGCTAGAGCATCGATTCTATTTTTCCATCAAAGAACCATTCATTAAGCTCTGTTTAAAACAAAAATTAAGACAAACGATTACCGTTCTTTTTTAATTGCGCTTTACAAACAAATATTCTGTTTCCTCAAAGAGTTAAGTATTTGTGGTAAAAGTGATTGTGTGTAACGCAGAGAAGGAAACATTTCCGACCCCATAAAGTATATACACATATTCTTGATCAGCACCAATAGCCGATAGTCGGTAGAGCCATGTCTGTCTGTCCGTCCGTCTGTCCGTCCGTCTGTCTGTCCGTCCGTCTGTCCGTCTTGATGAGCGCCTAGATCTCAGAGACTATACGAGATAGAGCAACCCACAAAGGACGCAGTATCGTAGAGAATGACCATGGCTACCAGACTGCCGAATCTGAGTCAAATCAGATCATTATTATAGCCAGGGTAAAGAAATTAATTTTCAGTGGCTTCCCCCACCTCCTCTCAGCATTGCTGTCGTTACTTATTATCTTTCTCGCTCGCACACACTCTGCCCTGTGCAGTGCGCGGAAGTTGCGAAGATGTAGAATCTCGTTACATACGCAATGCAGAATAAAGATTTTTAGATGTATGTATAATCGATATAGTAGATGAAGTAAAAAATGTAATATGTAAAATATTTTAAAATTCTCACAAATTTATATACTGGGTATGGGTATAAAAGAAGAGTCGCGTCCAGAAGCGACTCACCCGTTCCTTTTCGTTTTTCCCATCATAGTCATACACTAAGAAAACAATTATTTTTAAAATACTACTTGTGTAACGCCTTTTTCGTAATTTCAAACAAACAAAAGAAAACATTTAATTTAAATAGAAAAAACGACTTGGTAACCAAAACTAACTTTTTTCCAATAAGTTAATTTAATTCCTATAAGATAATAAAAAAAAAACCTTTGGCAAAGGGGTAAGGAAAGGGCGTTATGCACCATGTCATTGGACGCGGTCTGCAAGTGATTCTTTGACATTGTGCTTATTTTCATAATCTCATCCGAGAATATAATGCGTGAGCACTCTGAATCACCTCAATTTGATTGTTTCTTCGACCAATTTAAGATATTTGTTTCTTAGTGTATGACTATGATAGGAAAAAAACTTAGTATGTACTTTTGTTTGAAATTGTCTTAGCTACAAGAAAAAACGAGAAGGAACGTGTGAGTCGCTTCTAGTCGCGTCTCTACTTTTATACCCGTACTCAGTCAGTATATAAATTTGTGAGAATTTTAAAATATTTTACATTTTACATTTTTTTTCTACATTTGTTAACTACATCTACATATAAAATGTAGATTATACATTTAGAACAAATATTCTACATCTACCATTTATATTCTACATCTCCTCCGCTAGGGGTTGCTCGCGCATTGCACAGGGCAGAGTGTGTGCGAGCGAGAAAGAGAATGAATATCGTCAGCAACGCCAGAGGAGGTGGGGGAAGCAACTGAAAATTAATTTCTTTATTCTGGCTATAATAATGATCCGATCTGGTTCAGATTCGGCAATCTGATAGATATGGTCATTCTTTACGATACTGCGCTTTTAGTTTTATCTTATGTTTAAAATTGTGGATGCCACAGATTTTTGTCCTTTGTGGAGGCGGAAGTGGGCGGGGCGAAATTCTGAAATACACTTGTAACAGTGTGATATCACATGAGTCTGGAAACAAAATTTGGTTGATCTAGCTCTTAAGGTCTCTGAGATCTAGGCGCTCATCAAGACGGACAGACAGACAGACGGACAGACAGACAGACGGACGGACAGACAGACATGGCTCTATCGACTCGGCTATTGATACTGATCAAGAATATATATACTTTATGGGGTCGGAAAATTTTCCTTCTCTGCGTTACACGCATCCACTTTTACCACAAATACAGTATACCCCTTAACTCTTTTTGAGTACGGGTATAATTAGACGAATCGTTTAACATTTGCGAAAACCAACGACTAGAGAAGTCCCAAATGCATGAAATTTCAAAGTGCGGCTTTTTGTTTGTCGCTGGGTGTATGTACATTAGTTTGAGCCAAAAAAATTGTTTTCTCGAAATTCAAACGGGGGACCACTTATTTTTGTTATCTTGGGTTGGATAGTAATATTAATGTTTTTATTTTAATCATACAACATTTTGAAGGGATTGCTACCGATTAAACAAAAATTTTTAACAAGAAAAATAAAAAAAATTTTTGGACCAATAGATTGGATATGGGCTATTTCGAAAAATTTTAAACCAAAGGCAGAAATTGAAAGTTGTCCAAAATCCAAATGATTTTTTTGGAATAATAGGATACATATTCTTGGCAGAAGCTAGCCTACACGTACCTCTTGCTTTCAATTATTCTTGTAAAAAAAAGGTATTTTCCATGGTACAAAAAAGTGGGTGAAACAGTCGTTACAGTATTTAGCGCTTAGCCAATCTTAAAATTTGTCCCATTTTCTATTATTTAAGATACAAATCATACTTGTAAGTTATCTAATATATATTAAAAAATTTGAACTAAAAATGGGTACACTGTGACACAGTGACTGTGTGTAACGTGCGTGACGGAAATAAGGGTTTTTTAATTTAACAGAATAATTTTTAGCAATTTTGTTTTCCAAAAAAACTTTATAAAAAGATTTTTGTATGCACTTCAATCTATAAAAAAAATATCTTAATTACACATTATTTTGAAAAATACTGCATAACACGGCTTGAACTGTATTTTAATATTATGAGGTGAAAGTAGGTGTTTGCACTGCCGGTCACTTGAATAAGAACACCGTTTTTCGTTTACACTTTGTGATTTTGCAAATGTCCCTTAACTGCTAGAGCATCGATTCTATTTTTCCATCAAAGAACCATTCATTAAGCTCTGTTTAAAACAAAAATTAAGACAAACGATTACCGTTCTTTTTTAATTGCGCTTTACAAACAAATATTCTGTTTCCTCAAAGAGTTAAGTATTTGTGGTAAAAGTGATTGTGTATAACGCAGAGAAGGAAACATTTCCGACCCAATAAAGTATATACATATATTCTTGATCAGCACCAATAGCCGATAGTCGGTAGAGCCATGTCTGTCTGTCCGTCCGTCTGTCCGTCCGTCTGTCCGTCTTGATGAGCGCCTAGATCTCAGAGACTATATGAGATAGAGCAACCCACAAAGGACGCAGTATCGTAGAGAATGACCATGGCTACCAGACTGCCGAATCTGAGTCAAATCAGATCATTATTATAGCCAGGGTAAAGAAATTAATTTTCAGTGGCTTCCCCCACCTCCTCTCAGCATTGCTGTCGTTACTTATTATCTTTCTCGCTCGCACACACTCTGCCCTGTGCAGTGCGCGGAAGTTGCGAAGATGTAGAATCTCGTTACATACACAATGCAGAATAAAGATTTTTAGATGTATGTATAATCGATATAGTAGATGAAGTAAAAAATGTAATATGTAAAATATTTTAAAATTCTCACAAATTTATATACTGGGTATGGGTATAAAAGAAGAGTCGCGTCCAGAAGCGACTCACCCGTTCCTTTTCATTTACATTTCTACATTTGTTAACTACATCTACATATAAAATGTAGATTATACATTTAGAACAAATATTCTACATCTACCATTTATATTCTACATCTCCTCCGCTAGGGGTTGCTCGCGCATTGCACAGGGCAGAGTGTGTGCGAGCGAGAAAGAGAATGAATATCGTCAGCAACGCCAGAGGAGGTGGGGGAAGCAACTGAAAATTAATTTCTTTATTCTGGCTATAATAATGATCCGATCTGGTTCAGATTCGGCAATCTGATAGATATGGTCATTCTTTACGATACTGCGCTTTTAGTTTTATCTTATGTTTAAAATTGTGGATGCCACAGATTTTTGTCCTTTGTGGAGGCGGAAGTGGGCGGGGCGAAATTCTGAAATACACTTGTAACAGTGTGATATCACATGAGTCTGGAAACAAAATTTGGTTGATCTAGCTCTTAAGGTCTCTGAGATCTAGGCGCTCATCAAGACGGACAGACAGACAGACGGACAGACAGACAGACGGACGGACAGACAGACATGGCTCTATCGACTCGGCTATTGATACTGATCAAGAATATATATACTTTATGGGGTCGGAAAATTTTCCTTCTCTGCGTTACACGCATCCACTTTTACCACAAATACAGTATACCCCTTAACTCTTTTTGAGTACGGGTATAATTAGACGAATCGTTTAACATTTGCGAAAACCAACGACTAGAGAAGTCCCAAATGCATGAAATTTCAAAGTGCGGCTTTTTGTTTGTCGCTGGGTGTATGTACATTAGTTTGAGCCAAAAAAATTGTTTTCTCGAAATTCAAACGGGGGACCACTTATTTTTGTTATCTTGGGTTGGATAGTAATATTAATGTTTTTATTTTAATCATACAACATTTTTAAGGGATTGCTACCGATTAAACAAAAATTTTTAACAAGAAAAATAAAAAAAATTTTTGGACCAATAGATTGGATATGGGCTATTTCGAAAAATTTTAAACCAAAGGCAGAAATTGAAAGTTGTCCAAAATCCAAATGATTTTTTTTGAATAATAGGATACATATTCTTGGCAGAAGCTAGCCTACACGTACCTCTTGCTTTCAATTATTCTTGTAAAAAAAAGGTATTTTCCATGGTACAAAAAAGTGGGTGAAACAGTCGTTACAGTATTTAGCGCTTAGCCAATCTTAAAATTTGTCCCATTTTCTATTATTTAAGATACAAATCATACTTGTAAGTTATCTAATATATATTAAAAAATTTGAACTAAAAATGGGTACACTGTGACACAGTGACTGTGTGTAACGTGCGTGACGGAAATAAGGGTTTTTTAATTTAACAGAATAATTTTTAGCAATTTTGTTTTCCAAAAAAACTTTATAAAAAGATTTTTGTATGCACTTCAATCTATAAAAAAAATATCTTAATTACACATTATTTTGAAAAATACTGCATAACACGGCTTGAACTGTATTTTAATATTATGAGGTGTTTGCACTGCCGGTCACTTGAATAAGAACACCGTTTTTCGTTTACACTTTGTGATTTTGCAAATGTCCCTTAACTGCTAGAGCATCGATTCTATTTTTCCATCAAAGAACCATTCATTAAGCTTTGTTTAAAATTAAGACTTAAACGATTACCGTTCTTTTTTAATTGCGCTTTATTGTAAAGCTCCTCGAAATATGGCAACTTTTTTTGGGTCACTTGAATAAGAACAGCATCTTTTGCGCTGGTTTTTAAGCAGATTTTGGAACCGAATCGGTTCGCAAAAATATTGTAAAATTAGTTTGTGGTATCTAGTTAATATTTTAGTCAAAATTGGGACAAAAATCATATCAACATTCGAAGAAAAAACTAAAATGTCTACATGTAGGGAGCCCAACCTTTTTTAAATGGAAATTATAGAAATAATCGGAAGGAGCTCTTCTTTTGAGCTGATTTATATTCAAAATAAACTAGAATATGTCAAAAACATAAAGAGTTTCACTAAAAAGGCAACTACCGAAGACTGGGCTAAAATTGGCCATGACTATACGAAAAAAAAATAAAAAATATGCCAAAACTTTTAAAGGATACCACAAAACATAATGTGTATCATACAAAATATATGAGTACGTTTTTTTTCTAGATAAAATAGGTATTTTGTAGGTTAATAAGATAAAACCGAAAATTAAAGTAATGCAAATTTACTTTTAATTTTAAATAAAATCTTTATAATATATACCTCTATGAAAAGTTAATATTACAAGCTTTAATATACCATTTTTAAATTTTTTGTTTCTTGTAAGTTTATTTATATTATGTGCGTTTGAAGTAGAAAAAAAAACCGAATATTTATGTTATCTACTGTACACTAATGGACACAATAATAGGTGTGCATTTCTTTTCTTTTTTAACTTTTTTTTTTTTAATTCATATCTTCTCTTATCTTAACAAATCAAATTTGTTTTAAAACTTATATCAATTGTCTTTAAACAAAAAGTAAAAACAGTTTCACAAACCCTTTAATTTTTAACAAAATATTTAATTTTTCCCTAAATCCGCAAATTTTGACTGTATATAATAATAGGTGTACGAAGATAAATGCTTAAATATATCGATATTCTACTGTTTTTGGTCTTGTTTTATATTAAATTGAGTATCTGGCAGCTAATACCCGGTATATCCGCCATTATTTTGCATGACTTTCTCCATTCGTCTTGGCATGGAGGATATTAACTTGCGACAAGTTCCAAGTAGAATGTTATACCATTGCTCTTTGGACAATATACCGAAGTTAAATTTTTTTTGACAAAATTGTTTCCGACCTCTCTTTTGAGTTTACCCCAGAGATTCTCGATGGGATTGAGGTCCGGGGAATGACTTGGCCACTCAAGAACATCCACATTTTGCTCTCGGAACCAATCCTTTACTACTCGAGAGGCGTGCTTCGGGTCATTATCCTGTTGGAACTTCCATAAAAGTGGCATATTATCCTCGGCATATGGTAGCAACACCTTCTTCAATAGATCCTTGTACACGAATCTGTCCATTATTCCGTCAATACGATGAATCGGACCAACACCATACCATGAAAAGCAGCCCCATACCATTAGGCTACCACCTCCATGTTTCATAGTTTTACATGTGTACCTGGGATCAAATTCTTTGCCTTTCGGACGACGAAAATTCCTTTTAACATCATTTCCAAATAAATTTGTCTTGGTTTCGTCACTCCAGAGGATATTACGCCATTTTTTCTCACCCTCCGGTCCGCACCAGGTTCTACGATCTAGTGCAAATTTTTTCCTCATCTGTAAATTTGCCGACCGAAGCAAAGGAACCCTGCGAATCCTACCTGGTAGGTTTGCTATTGCCAATCGTCGCCGAACGGTCCGTGATGACACAATATTCCCAATTTCGTTGGCAATCGTCCTGGAAGACTTGAATGGGTCGCGCTTAACCAACTAAACCATGCGATCATTGGTCTTAGATGATGATTTTCTAGGTGCTCCCCGAGTTTCACCTATTTTTTCCGGTTTTAAGGCGTTGGTTACGAAGATTTGAGATCGTTTAAAAACCCTAACAATAGATTTCTAAGTTTTTCCTTCATCTCGGAGTCGTCAAATGAGCCTTCTCTCCTCCCCACTGCAGTGACGCCCACGGCCCATCTAATACAATTTTAATAGTTTTTAAGTCCCCATTTTGTTATATTACCCTAATACGTAACCTTCTGCAACCAAATAATAATCTTAACGAGAAGGAACGTGAGTCGCTTCTAGTCGCGACTCTACTTTTATACCCGTACTCAGTCAGTATATAAATTTATGAGCTTATGATTGAAATTTTAAAAAAAATTTTAAATTTTACATTTTACATTTTTTGCTACATTTGTTAACTACATCTACATGTAAAATGTAGATAATACATCTAGAACAAATATTCTACATCTACCATTTAGATTCTACATCTCCTTCGCTAGGGGTTGCTCGCGCATTGCACAGGGCAGAGTGTGTGCGAGCGAGACAGAGAATGAATAGCGTAAGCAGCGCCAGAGGAGGTGGGGAAGCAACTGAAAATTAATTTCTTTATTCTGGCTATAATAATGATCCGATCTGGTTCAGATTCGGCAATCTGATAGATATGGTCATTCTCTACGATACTGCGTTTTTAGTTTTATCGTATCTTCAAAATTGTGGATGCCACAGATTTTCGTCCTTTGTGAAGGCGGAAGGGGGCGGGGCGAAATTTTGAAATACACTTGTAACAGTGTGATATCACATGAGTCTGGAAAAAAATTTCGTTGCTCTAGCTTCTATAGTCTCTGAGAACGAGGCGCTCATCAAGACGGACAGACGGACAGACGGACAGACAGACAGACAGACAGAGACTCGGCTATTGATGCTGATCAAGAATATATATACTTTATGGGGTCGGAAAATTTTCCTTCTCTGCGTTACACACATCGACTTTTACCACAAATACAGTATACCCCTTAACTCTTTTTGAGTACGGGTATAAAAAGAGCACAAACTCAATTGCCCTGGTAAGGGTGTCAAATTCATGTCAATGCTTCAATAATTTTTTTTCTTTTCCTTTTGCAATTAAGATTTGTTTAGTTGTATAAAAAGCCGTTTACTTTTCATTTCGGCAAGGAATTTGTTGCCTTTTTAAGTGCGGGAGCGCCTGAATTTTTTTTTTGAAATTTGTTTGGTGAAAGTGAAAACCGGAGCCTGTCTGTATATTGATTTTTTAAGCTCAAACATACTTCTGATCTATATTATAAATATGTAGAAAAAATCGTGTGTGTAAGCGTCTACCTCCTAATAGCCTGCTTACACTGAGGCGTATCATTGGATTTTTCCGTTAAATGGAACATGCGAAAATGATGCCCATGCGACGCATCATTGGCAAGTGTTGCCGTATTCTGTCTAGTATTTTTACAAAATACTGCGTTTATATGGGGTATCGATAGCAAACCGTTTCTATGGTTTTTTGTTTTTGTGTTTTTGTAGAAAAATGATGCGGCTTTGGTGTAAACGCCTCGCATTATTTTTCCGCACCTTCGACAGTGATGCGGCAGTGTAAAAAGGCTACAAACACGTGCACACAATTGCAATCTGTTTTTTTTAATGATAGCCAGAGAATGTGGCCTGGTTTTTACAAACTAATTTGTACTTTTCTATAAATACGTTCCTCAAGAATATCTTAAATTTTGTCCAAAAGTGTGTGTTTGAATGCCTATTCATATCATTTCTCCGCAACGCGCGCACCAAATTGCATGCAGTTTAAATGATAGCTAGAGTATGTGGCTTTGTTTTTATACAAAAGTTTGTACTTTTCTTTAAATAGGTTGCTCGAAAATAAAAAATAAATCAGAAAAAAATTTTAAAATTTTGGTATAAAAATGTGTGTGAACGACTATTTCATTTCAATTTGTGTCATTCTGAAACTTGTGTGAAATATTGTTTTCTAAAAAAATTGCAATTTCTGTAAGTATATTTGTTGCTTTTGAAAATGTGTGCGTTTTAAAGTGTAGTCTTAAAAGTTAAATGTCGAGACGGTCAAATTTTGGCCGGCGAACGCGAAATGCGTCACAAGTTGTGGCTTCGAAGAGCCGTGAAAGTAGCCAAGACATTACTCATCGCAATGAAAATAATCGTCTACGCACAGCAAGGTCCCGTTTAAATCAACGGAACAATGAGGCAACAACAACGGCAAATGAACGTCGTGATATACAAAATCTGCAAGGTGTTGCGTTCGCGTACAATAGTGTCACCGATTACACCGATTGCCAAATTATAGGAAAATTATAATTGGTCCAATGAACGACCGTTGTCGCCATTGTCAGGCATATCAATTTAAATGTGAAGCAGATGGGATGTGCTATGCGAGTGGTTAAGTGAAATTGCCTGAATTGGGGAGCCCACCACAACAATTGAGCACATTAATTAATCGATTGACACCTGAGTCTAATAATTTTTAAACAATATACGAAAGTATATTTCGAGTTTTCAAATGACATATTTTGGGACCACAAATATCATAAGAGACAACTTTATGCCAACGTTCAAGGTAATTAAATAGTTTTGTTTATACAAATTGAACTTTGGTCTCATTCTTATTTTATTAAGATTCAATGGCAAATATACCATCGAGCTGGCCCTTTGTTACCTTTCGACAAAGCAGACCACCAATTTTTGCAATTATATTTTATCGGGAACGCGGAAGACGAAGCTGATCGTCGGTGTGCCATTACTACCAACACGCGAAGAAAAATTATTTTCGATTTGTAAGATATGGTCCAGTTATTTAAAACGTCGCTTGATCGAATGCCATCTGACGATCATAAAATTGTTATTCGAGCTGACAAAACACCGGTTGGCGAACATGCAATGCGTTTCAATGCACAAACAGTTGACGAAGTGGCAATAGTCATAGTTGGTGAGCAATTTAATAATCGTGATATTGTGCTTCATCGTAGAAATGAACAACTTGAACGTGTATCCGAGACGCATCGCTGTTATGATGCACTACAATATCCCATATTGTTTTGGAGCGGCCAAGATGGCTATAATTTCAACATTAAAATGATAAATCCAGTAAACGGTAAATTGATAAATAATTTATGATTGATTTTTATCAGGGACTGTAATCATTATAAGTTTTATCCAAAAAATTATACAATAATGATTAATTTTAATTTTTATTGACTCACTCACAATATAATGATTAATTATACCCGTACTCAAAAAGAGTTAAGGGGTATACTGTATTTGTGGTAAAAGTGGATGTGTGTAACGCAGAGAAGGAAAATTTTCCGACCCCATAAAGTTTATATATTCTTGATCAGTATTAATAGCCGAGTCGATAGAGCCATGTCTGTCTGTCCGTCCGTCCGTCTGTCCGTCTATCCATCTTGATGAGCGCCTAGTTCTCAGAGACTATAAGAGCTAGAGCAACCAAATTTTGTTTCGAGACTCATGTGATATCACACTGCTACAAGTAAATTTCAAAATTTTGCCACGCCCCCCTCCGCTTTCACAAAAGACGAAAATCTGTGGCATCCACAATTATGAAGATACGAAAAAACTAAAAACGCAGTATCGTAGAGAATGACCATATCTATCAGATTGCCGAATCTGAATCAGATCGGATCATTAATTTAGCCAGAACAAAGAAATTAATTTTCAGTTGCTTCCCCACCTCCTCTGGCGCTGCTGACGCTATTCATTCTCTGTCTCGCTCGCACACACTCTGCCCTGTGCAATGCGCGAGCAACCCCTAGCGGAGGAGATGTAGAATCTAAATGGTAGATGTAGAATATCTGTTCTAAATGTATAATCTACATTTTATATGTAGATGTAGTTAACAAATGTAGAAAAAAAATGTAAAATGTAAAATATTTTAAAATTCTCACAAATTTATATACTGACTGAGTACGGGTATAAAAGTAGAGTCGCGACTAGAAGCGACTCACACGTTCCTTCTCGTTTTTTCTTGTAGCTAAGACAATTTCAAACAAAAGTACATACTAAGTTTTTTTCCTATCATAGTCATACACTAAGAAACAAATATCTTAAATTGGTCGAAGAAACAATCAAATTGAGGTGATTCAGAGTGCTCACCCATTATATTCTCGGATGAGATTATGAAAATAAGCACAATGTCAAAGAATCACTTGCAGACCGCGTCCAATGACATGGTGCATAACGCCCTTTCCTTACCCCTTTGACAAAGGTGGTACCACATAATATTATATCATTACTAATTTTAAAAAAAGTTGCAATTATATATTATTTTTTTTATTATCTTATAGGAATTAAATTAACTTATTGGAAAAAATTTAGTTTTGGTTACCAAGTCGTTTTTTCTATTTAAATTAAATGTTTTCTTTTGTTTGTTTGAAATTATTATTTTAAAAATAATTGTTTTCTTAGTGTATGACTATGATGGGAAAAACGAAAAGGAACGGGTGAGTCGCTTCTGGACGCGACTCTTCTTTTATACCCATACCCAGTATATAAATTTGTGAGAATTTTAAAATATTTTACATATTACATTTTTTACTTCATCTACTATATCGATTATACATACATCTAAAATCTTTATTCTGCATTGTGTATGTAACGAGATTCTACATCTTCGCAACTTCCGCGCACTGCACAGGGCAGAGTGTGTGCGAGCGAGAAAGATAATAAGTAACGACAGCAATGCTGAGAGGAGGTGGGGGAAGCCACTGAAAATTAATTTCTTTACTCTGGCTATAATAATGATCTGATTTGACTCAGATTCGGTAGTCTGGTAGCCATGGTCATTCTCTACGATACTGCGTCCTTTGTGGGTTGCTCTATCTCATATAGTATCTGAGATCTAGGCGCTCATCAAGACGGACAGACGGACGGACAGACAGACGGACGGACAGACGGACGGACAGACAGACAGGCAGATAGACAGACCGGACTATATCGGTCTATATATACTTTATGGGGTCTGAAACGATTGTGTAAGGTAAAATTTGAGGTGTGATTAGACATCTATCTATATACACTACTGGTCAAAATAATAAGTACAGAGGCATGGTGCTGATTTGTTATGAAATATCTCGAATGTTTTTGAATGTTTGACTGCCAATTGTTTATATATTTAAAGATTACAGTTTTGGCAAACATTTAAATCAAAAATGAAAGTTGGTTGCACCTTTAATTCAATTCTAACTTTAATTTGTCCTGGATGGGCATTTTTGGTGTGGTCAAAATAATAATTACACTGTAGGTATTTTTAAATTTTTAAAGATTTTATCAGGATTTAGTCAAAGGATTGTTGGTTTTTATTGACGCCTTGCATATAAAGGTACATGAGAGTTTAAAAAATGTCCTTTTATGGGTCGAAAGAACCATTGTTCTGCCCGAGAAATTAAGATTGCCTTGAATCTTAAAAACTAAGGAAAAGTCTTCGGGAAATTGCAAAAAGTCTGAACGCTCGGTATATATTGATCAAAATGACTTAAATTTAAGATGTCTTACTGAAAATCGAAGACGGAAGAAGAAATCTTCATAAATCTCGTCAAAAAAGTGAAATAATATATTATGGAGCGACAAAACAAAACCAAATATTTTTGGTAATGTCTCCCGGGGATATGTACGATGCGCCAAAGACAAAGAATTCGACTTCCAGTACACAAAAAAATGTTTAAGCATTGAGGCGGTTGCCTCATGGTCTGGGCTGTATTTTTTTTGCATGGCGTTGAGCCGATACATCGTAAAACTGATCATAAGCCCAATTTCAGGCATAAAAACATATTGACTGGCAATATGCATCCATGTGCTAAGGAAAACATTTCCTTGAGATGGGCCTTTCAATTGGACAACGACTCAAAACACACTTCAAGGCTGGTCAAGGCTTGGTTTACGGAGAAATTGGTATACATTTTGAGTTGGCCGATTCAATCTCATGACTAAAACCAAAAAAATAACCTATGGGGAGACTTGAAATATCGTGTTGGCACAAATACGTTTCGAAACTCCGAAGAATTGTTTGAATTGGTTCGAAAAACTTGGTATAAGATTTCAGTAGAGACTTGGCGCATACTTATTGCTGGTATGCCAAAAATAATAGCCAAAGTCATGGCAAAAAAGGGTGGCTATATCAGATACAAGCTTAAGATTACTAATAATAAGAAAAAAGTGAAAGAATTTTGATACGCTTTGAGTATTTGGCTTTGTAGAATTGCTGTACTTATTATTTTGACCACCCCTTATTTATGTTTTTTAGTTATAATCGATCACAAACTTTATATTTGAAGCGAAAAATGAATATGTTAAATATATTTATAATCTACTGTAGGTTAGTAAAGTAAAAGTTAATTGGTTTTTTTCCTATATGCTTGCTCAAAAAGTTTTACGAGACGTGAAAGTAATCTCATACGCGTGTACTTATTATTTTGACCAGTAGTGTACATATATAAAACAAAAGTGAAAAGTGTTACATAAATAAAAAAATAAATTGAGTTTTAGTCGGCTTAGAGTTCTTATAGAGTACATATGAAAAAATCTGTTTAGACCGATTTGGCTAATTGTCGAAAAGACCAACAAATAGTTTAAAAGTGCCTGTTTGTTGAAAAAGACTGAAAATTGTGTTCTGATTTGAAAATTGTTTTGTGTGAGTACTATCATAATTAATATATGTATACAGATTAATAAAGATGCCGCGACCAAGAATATATAATCTTTCCCCACGGTGCCGTAAAGCTATAAGGCTACGGAACAGTCCGAACCACTTGATGAAGAACAACAAAGTGGACGAGAAGAACGCCGCGTTGATGTGTCACGAAAGTTTGCTTTTGGATTGCGGGTCATTAAAGTTTTCTGGAGAAACGCCTGGATTATGCTGCCTTAATGGCAAAGTGAAATTATTAATCAATCTTAATCGTTAGTCTAAATAGTACAAGAAGATGGTATTCGAATATGAATGGGGAAGAACGGGAATCCGTACAAGAGATAATAACACGAAGCATCCATATGCGTAGCGGGAGACGGAATGAGTGTCGATCAACTGAAGCTGACGGAAAAGGATATGGAATATTGGGTATTTTACATCCTTAAATATTGCAAAAATAAATTTATATTGAACGTATTAATTGACTCACTTCTCAACCATGCAACCATAATATGCAACACTGAAGCGTAGCCTGGTACAACTTGTAAATTTAACAAATAGATAATGTATACATAAATGAATGTTTAAGTATATACAGTGGTGAGCAAAAGTGAGCGCGTGTTAACGACACTGACTTTCATCACCCATATAAAATTAACGAAACAAGATAATCAAACAAATTAAATTATTGTATACTTATCATTCAATTCTTAACAAATTGGAGTACAAAACACTAATATGTGAGATGAAAGTTTGAAGCTAGAAACCAAAATAACCCGCATACACGCACTTTTGCACGTTTAATGACTTGTGCCAATTTTAGCTCTCCCACTTCTCTTATCAGCAAAATCAGGCAGATTTATGTTTATGTTTCTTCTTATGCTATTCTTAATGTTCGTAGTGCAGTTTAAAACATATTTCGTTAGAATCAAAGCAACATTTTTCCATTTATATCATATGAAAAAAAAATTGATGAATTTCAACTGTTAAAAAAACAAACCTGCATTGTCCGATAAGAACGATAAAGTATTGCTTTCTATCTGACTGAAAACAGTTTAATTTGAACTAATCAGACCAGATAACACGTTTCCGATCATCAGTGGTCCAATATTTGTGTTCCCTTGCAATAATAAGATAATTAAAATAAGTTTGATTATCTTGTTTCGTTAATTTTTTATGTGTGATTTACATGCAAACATGTATTTATGTGCTATGTCTTACTCCTTTTGGAAACCGCGAAAACCAGAGCATGCATTTTTGCGAACAGGAGCAATATGCATACATATAAATTAAATATATGTCATAATTAGTATATGAAATGAGTAAGTATATACATACATATATAATAAAAGTAAAAACTCGAAAATAGCAAACAAAAATATTACCACCAATCTACTTATATCTACTTCTTATATTTCAGGTTATAAACATTGAAAAAATGGCTTCAACATCGGATGATGGATTAGTGCTAAGTGGCTACCAAAAAAAACTAAAAACAATGAAAAAAAAATTTTTTGTTTTGTATGAAAAAACGAACAATGCAGCTGCACGTTTAGAATATTACGATACAGAGAAAAAATTTATGCAAAAAGCAGAACCAAAACGAGTTATTTATTTAAGTAGCTGCTTTAATATTAATCCTCGTTTTGATACAAAACATAGGTTTGTTATTGTATTATCCTCAAGAGAAGGCGGATTTGGAATTGTGCTCGAATCTGAAAATGATTTACGTAAATGGCTAGAAAAATTATTATTCTTGCAACGGCATCAGGCAAATATAAATGGTCAAATGCAATCAACATATGGTATGTATAATTCAAATAATTTTTTTTATTATATGAAATTTTTTGTTTTGACTGACTTGTGACTAATTTCAATCAACCTAAAAACATAACTTCTAGGAAAATAAGAACGTACCTAGTTATCTCTTTAAAACTCGGTAACCGTTTGGGATGACAGAAAAGGGGAAACTCAAATTACACTGCAAAAAATTCGTTATTTTATAACCGGAACGAAACAGACTTTTTTGATCAATTTAGGACTCAAAACATTTACAATAGGAGACGGGCAAACGTTGCTCTGCCATTTAAATTCTTTATTATTTTAAATCAAGTTATATTTTCTTTGCTTTATTCAAAAGAAAAAAAAATGTTAATAGGAATATTTTTTTTTCTTACAGACCATGTCTGGCAAGTTTTTATTCAAAAAAAAGGAATGTCAGAAAAAGTAGGAATTACTGGAACCTATCACTGCTGCCTAACCGCAAAATCCCTAACACTCGTTTGCATAGGTCCGGAAAAAACAACAAATGGCGATAATCGAATCTCTAGTATTGAGATTCTTTTGACAACAATACGTCGGTAAGTTTCTCCAATTTTGATTTGGTTATACTGCTCCTGCTGTTTCATAAAACACAATGACCAACACGATACCTATTGATAGTTTCGAAAATTTTCACTTCTTCGGTCGCATCGAAGAGAGTATAAATTAATAAAAACATGGCACGTAGCAAAAAGGCTTGTAATATTAAAACAAAATTTTTGTTTACTTGCTCATAAACATTTTTGAGTAGAATTATGTTATTAGAAAGTAACCTAATGAAATATTTGACAGAAAAAATGGCTGCCTTTGTAATGAAAAAGAATTCTACCACAATTTTTGGTATAACGTAACAGTCACAGATTATTAAAAATTTTTGTATGTAAATCGATATTTTTCTCCAAGCATTTTTAACCTAGTTTTCAAATAAAACAATAAATCAGCAATATTGGTCTGTCTTTGTTCTGAGACGAATTCGGTATGTAACGTAACAGTCTTTTTCATCAATAATCAAATATTTTGATATTATCAGGCAGGCTCCGGTTTTCACATTCACTTTGCGTTTTACTTTTCAGCAAAACGTACTTTTCATTTCGAGGCCCTCTGGAATCTACTTTTATGAATTCGTTTTCTTTTTGTACTGTTAAGCGCGAAATATACTGCTGTTATACCCACGCGTTAGTGCCAGCTCATACAAAAATACCTCTGTTAAGTTTAACAGAGATTTATCGATAGCAAAATTGGGCTTCCACAGCTGTTGGAGCAATTCAATTTTTGTTTTTGCCCTTACTAATTTAGCAGATCCAATTTTGAGGTTGGCTTAACTAAAAATTATTTATAACGAGAAGGAACGTGAGTCGCTTCTGGTCGCGACTCTACTTTTATACCCGTACTCAGTCAGTATATAAATTTGTGAGCTTATTTGAAACTAATAAAAAAAAATTTTTAATTTTACATTTTTTGCTACATTTTTTAACTACATCTACATGTAAAATGTAGATAATACATCTAGAACAAATATTCTACATCTACCATTTAGATTCTACATCTCCTCCGCTAGGGGTTGCTCGCGCATTGCACAGGGCAGTGGAGGAGGTGGGGAAGCAACTGAAAATTAGTATCTTCATTCTGGCTATAATAAAGATCCGATCTGACTCAGATTCGGCAGTCTGATAGATACAGTCATTCTTTACGATGCTGCGTTTTTAGTTTTATCGTATCTTTAAAACTGTAGATGCCACAGATTTTCGTCCTTTGTGAAGGCGGAAGGGGGCGGGGCGAAATTTTGAAATACACAGTGTGATATCACATGAGTCTGGAACCAAAATTTCCTTGCTCTAGCTTTTATAGTCTCTGAGATCTAGGCGCTCATCGGGACGGACAGACAGACAGACATGGCTCTATCGACTCGGCTATTGATACTGATCAAGAATATATATACTTTATGGGGTCGGAAAATTTTCCTTCTCTGCGTTACACACATCCACTTTTACCACAAATACAGTATACCCCTTAACTCTTTTTGAGTACGGGTATAAAAAGAGCATAAACTCAATTGCCCTAGTAACGGTGTCAAATTCATGACAATGCTTCAATAATTTTTTTCTTTTCCTTTTGCAATTAAGATTTGTTTAGTTGTATAAAAAGCCGTTTACTTTTCATTTCGGCAAGGAATTTGTTGCCTTTTTAAGTGCGGGAGCGCCTGAATTTTTTTTTGAAATTTGTTTGGTGAAAGTGAAAACCGGAGCCTGCCTGTATATTGATTTTTTAAGCTCAAACATACTTCTGATCTATATTATAAATATGTAGAAAAAATCGTGTGTGTAAGCGTCTACCTCCTAATAGCCTGCTTACACTGAGGCGTATCATTGGATTTTTCCGTTAAATGGAACATGCGAAAATGATGCCCATAAGAACCCTGTGGATAGAAGAAGACAATGATGCGGCGCATCTTAAATCATGCGACGCATCATTGGCAAGTGTTGCCGTATTCTGTCTAGTATTTTTACAAAATACTGCGTTTATATGGGGTATCGATAGCAAACCGTTTCTATGGTTTTTGTTTTTGTGTTTTTGTAGAAAAATGATGCGGCTTTGGTGTAAACGCCTCGCATTATTTTTCCGCACCTTCGACAGTGATGCGGCAGTGTAAAAAGGCTACAAACACGTGCACACAATTGCAATCTGTTTTTTTTAATGATAGCCAGAGAATGTGGCCTGGTTTTTACAAACTAATTTGTACTTTTCTATAAATACGTTCCTCAAGAATATCTTAAATTTTGTCCAAAAGTGTGTGTTTGAATGCCTATTCATATCATTTCTCCGCAACGCGCGCACCAAATTGCATGCAGTTTAAATGATAGCTAGAGTATGTGGCTTTGTTTTTATACAAAAGTTTGTACTTTTCTTTAAATAGGTTGCTCGAAAATAAAAAATAAATCAGAAAAAAATTTTAAAATTTTGGTATAAAAATGTGTGTGAACGACTATTTCATTTCAATTTGTGTCATTCTGAAACTTGTGTGAAATATTGTTTTCTAAAAAAATTGCAATTTCTGTAAGTATATTTGTTGCTTTTGAAAATGTGTGCGTTTTAAAGTGTAGTCTTAAAAGTTAAATGTCGAGACGGTCAAATTTTGGCCGGCGAACGCGAAATGCGTCACAAGTTGTGGCTTCGAAGAGCCGTGAAAGTAGCCAAGACATTACTCATCGCAATGAAAATAATCGTCTACGCACAGCAAGGTCCCGTTTAAATCAACGGAACAATGAGGCAACAACAACGGCAAATGAACGTCGTGATATACAAAATCTGCAAGGTGTTGCGTTCGCGTACAATAGTGTCACCGATTACACCGATTGCCAAATTATAGGAAAATTATAATTGGTCCAATGAACGACCGTTGTCGCCATTGTCAGGCATATCAATTTAAATGTGAAGCAGATGGGATGTGCTATGCGAGTGGTTAAGTGAAATTGCCTGAATTGGGGAGCCCACCACAACAATTGAGCACATTAATTAATCGATTGACACCTGAGTCTAATAATTTTTAAACAATATACGAAAGTATATTTCGAGTTTTCAAATGACATATTTTGGGACCACAAATATCATAAGAGACAACTTTATGCCAACGTTCAAGGTAATTAAATAGTTTTGTTTATACAAATTGAACTTTGGTCTCATTCTTATTTTATTAAGATTCAATGGCAAATATACCATCGAGCTGGCCCTTTGTTACCTTTCGACAAAGCAGACCACCAATTTTTGCAATTATATTTTATCGGGAACGCGGAAGACGAAGCTGATCGTCGGTGTGCCATTACTACCAACACGCGAAGAAAAATTATTTTCGATTTGTAAGATATGGTCCAGTTATTTAAAACGTCGCTTGATCGAATGCCATCTGACGATCATAAAATTGTTATTCGAGCTGACAAAACACCGGTTGGCGAACATGCAATGCGTTTCAATGCACAAACAGTTGACGAAGTGGCAATAGTCATAGTTGGTGAGCAATTTAATAATCGTGATATTGTGCTTCATCGTAGAAATAAACAACTTGAACGTGTATCCGAGACGCATCGCTGTTATGATGCACTACAATATCCCATATTGTTTTGGAGCGGCCAAGATGGCTATAATTTCAACATTAAAATGATAAATCCAGTAAACGGTAAATTGATAAATAATTTATGATTGATTTTTATCAGGGACTGTAATCATTATAAGTTTTATCCAAAAAATTATACAATAATGATTAATTTTAATTTTTATTGACTCACTCACAATATAATGATTAATTATACCCGTACTCAAAAAGAGTTAAGGGGTATACTGTATTTGTGGTAAAAGTGGATGTGTGTAACGCAGAGAAGGAAAATTTTCCGACCCCATAAAGTATATATATTCTTGATCAGTATCAATAGCCGAGTCGATAGAGCCATGTCTGTCTGTCCGTCCGTCTGTCCGTCTGTCTGTCTGTCCGTCTTGATGAGCGCCTAGATCTCAGAGACCTTAAGAGCTAGATCAACCAAATTTTGTTTCCAGACTCATGTGATATCACACTGTTACAAGTGTATTTCAGAATTTCGCCCCGCCCACTTCCGCCTCCACAAAGGACAAAAATCTGTGGCATCCACAATTTTAAACATAAGATAAAACTAAAAGCGCAGTATCGTAAAAAATGACCATATCTATCAGATTGCCGAATCTGAACCATATCGGATCATTATTATAGCCAGAATAAAGAAATTAATTTTCAGTTGCTTCCCCCACCTCCTCTGGCGTTGCTGATGATATTCATTCTCTTTCTCTCTCGCACACACTCTGCCCTGTGCAATGCGCGAGCAACCCCTAGCGGAGGAGATGTAGAATATAAATGGTAGATGTAGAATATTTGTTCTACATGTATTATCTACATTTTACATGTAGATGTAGTTAAAATATGTAGCAAAAAAATGTAAAATTAAAAATTTTTTTTTTAAATTTCAATCATAAGCTCATAAATTTATATACTGACTGAGTACGGGTATAAAAGTAGAGTCGCGTCCAAAAGCGACTCACGTTCCTTCTCGTTTTGAGTTATACTTTATAACTCAGAAAATAATCATTATTCATTGAGTTTTATTTTTGCTCAGAAATAAAACTCAAGTTGTAATTTCGGCTTTTCCTTAGGGAATAAATTAATATATTATATTTATTCTTACTCAATACGAAAACCACAACAACCAACTTTTTTATAACATATTTATTTAAACAAAAAGTTTTTAATAAATTTATTTATGTATATACTTTTTTACAAAAAGTAGCTTCTCTGAAAACTCCGAAGACAGGTTGCCCCTCAGATCCGATAATATCAATCGGAGGGCAGAAAACGCTCTTTCGACACTGACTTGCGTTGCAGGAGCAGAATGCACAACTTTGGCCAGTTGATATAAATTAGGATACTGCAATTTTTTTCGTTCCCAATATTGCATAGTATTCGAATTTATATCAATTGGCTTTGGCGCGGTCAGACGCAAAGTATAGCCGAAAAGAAAATGAACGAGACTCATACCCAGACTTCAAATGCAGAAGCTGCACGTGTTTATGAACATTAAGTTCGTTTGCATATTTTTGGCATATATTTATACCCGTACTCAAAAAGAGTTAAGGGGTATACTGTATTTGTGGTAAAAGTGGATGTGTGTAACGCAGAGAAGGAACATTTTCCGACCCCATAAAGTATATATATTCTTGATCAGTATCAATAGCCGAGTCGATAGAGCCATGTCTGTCTGTCCGTCCGTCTGGCCGTCTGTCCGTCTGTCTGTCTTGATGAGCGCCTAGATCTCAGAGACTATAAGAGTTAGAGCAACCAAATTTTGTTTCGAGACTCATGTGATATCACACTGCTACAAGTGTATTTCAAAATTTCGCCCCGCCCACTTCCGCCTCCACAAAGGACGAAAATCTGTGGCAGCCACAATTTTGAAGATACGATAAAACTAAAAATGCAGTATCGTAGAGAATGACCATATCTATCATTTTTTTTTAAATTTCAATCATAAGCTCATAAATTTATATACTGACTGAGTACGGGTATAAAAGTAGAGTCGCGACTAGAAGCGACTCACGTTCCTTCTCGTTTTTGCATATTTTTATACCCGTACTCAAAAGAGTTAAGGGGTATACTGTATTTGTGGTAAAAGTGGATGTGTGTAACGCAGAGAAGGAAAATTTTCCGACCCCATAAAGCATATATATTCTTGACCAGTATCAATAGCCGCGTCGATAGAGCCATGTCTGTCTGTCCGTCCGTCTGTCCGTCTTGATGAGCGCCTAGATCTCAGCGACTATAAGAGTTAGAGCAACCAAATTTTGTTTCGAGACTCATGTGATATCACACTGTTACAAGTGTATTTCAAAATTTCGCCCCGGCCCTTTCCGCCCTCACAAAGAACGAAAATCTGTGGCATCCACAATTTTAAAGATACGATAAAACTAAAAATGCAGTATCGTAGAGAATGGCCATATCCATCAGATTTCCGAATCTGAATCGGATCGGATCATTATTATAGCCAGAACAAAGAAATTAATTTTCAGTTGCTTCCCCCACCTCCTCTGGCGCTGCTGACGCTATTCATTCTCTGTCTCGCTCGCACACACTCTGCCCTGTGCAATGCGCGAGCAACCCCTAGCGGAGGAGATGTAGAATCTAAATGGTAGATGTAGAATATTTGTTCTACATGTATAATCTACATTTTAGATGTAGATGTAGTTAACAAATGTAGCAAAAAAATTTAAAATGTATCTGTATACCAATCAGATGAAAACTCACAGATATGCAAAGTAGTAATTAGTTATTTTTACTTTGAAAAAAAAACATTCATGTAGTCAAACTAGGAACTGCTGCTGATGAAATTAATGCGTGTTTGAAAACATTTAATTTGTGGCGCTCTGTGAAAACACTTATGTTGACTACAAATGTACGTGTTCAATTGCAAAGCGATGCTTCAGCAGATGTTTTTTTCAGACTACTGTTAGACATTGGCAATGGCATACTTCCCGTCGACAATTCTGGCTTCATAACGCTTCCAAATAATTTTTGCTCTTTTGTATCGTCGAAGGAAGGCTTGATTCAGAGTGTGTTTCCAAATATTGTACAAAATTATAGAAACCATGACTGGTTGAGGGAAAGAGTAATTCCATGAATTCCATCCCAGAAGAAATAGTTGCGTATAGGTCAATTGATACAATTATCAATCAATCAATTATCCAGTAGAATTTCTAAATTCATTGGATTGCCGCCATACTATCTAGATGTAAATGTTGGAGCCACTATAATTATGCTGCGGAATCTTAATCCACCACAACTTTGCACTGGTACAAGACTTGCTGTAAAAAAAATTATGACTAATTTACTTAAAGCAACTATTTTGACTGGGAAATTTTGTGGTGAACACGTTTTAATTCCTAGAATTCCGATTGTTTCGTCATGTCGTTGTAATATTACATGTTCTTTGTTTTTGTTAAGATTTTGTTGAAATTGATTTGAAGTTTGAAGTCTAGTGTAAGTAGGTTAGGGCAAGGCGGGAGCGAAATGAAAGCTCTCTCTTTCGCTCAAGGCGAATTCGCCCCGCTTTGCCACCGTAGGTTAGCTAGGCTTAGAATGCAATGTATTGAATTTGAAATAATAATGTTTAATTGAAGTCGATCGAGTACGCACGTTCCTTTTTCGCCCCGCCTAAATAAATAAAGTCTTTACTCCACCAAAGTTCTCGGTTTTTTCGTATTAGAAAAACTCTTCTAATTTTTCACCGATGATTCCGACTGACATGCCATTTGATTTCAAAAAACTACAATTTCCTATTCGTCTTGCTTTTGCAAGAGTAGGCAAACCTTCGGCGTTAATTATTCATTGTACCGACGGAAAAACAAATAATGCTTTTTCACAAAGCATTGCAATAAAAAAAAAAGTTGTTACATCAAAAATATCATTGTTTAATTTCTATGAATTCCTAAACATTAAATTAGTAAGCAGCAAAGCCGCGTGTCTGCTAGTGCTTATTTAAAAATAAACTAGGCTCGAACGAATAAAAATTCGAAATTAAAATCGACTGGAACTATTTTGCGATTTCCCACAGGAAATGTTGTATCGGCGGGTATAGGCCCAGCTACCAACATAATTGTGGGGAAGTATATATTGTCTTGTGAATGCATCGTCAAATGCTTTTTAGACTTTGTAGCTACATTAAATCGTTTATAATCGAAAATCACCATCGAAGAGGTTACTGATTGTGATTTTTCGGATATAAATTACATTTTGAACACACCTGCGATGTCAGTAGCGCGAAAAGTGTCAATGATATAAGGACTCAGCGTAACAGTGTGCACCTTTTTGCTTGTCAAAAAAAAAAGAAAAGTTTTTGGCATAAATAAAATTTACTTTGTACTACTCGTATAAAATAGTCGACCAGAAGAGCAGACTTTTTCAAAAGTGTTGCGCAACTTGAAAACCTACTTCCAAATTTGTGTAACGTAATTTGAGACGTTCATAACTCTTAAATAACAACGCGTACAAAAAAATCTATATGAACACAAAATCTCAATACAGGTTTTAAATTTTGAATGCAAATAAGAAAAATATTAAAAGTACACAATTTGCGACAATATCCGTCAAAATATGAGTGCGAATGTAACGTAACAGTGCGCGATGTTGTGGTAAAAGTGGATGTTTGTAACGCAGAGAAGGAAACGTTTTCGACCACGTAAAGTATATATATTCTTGAACAGTATCAATAGCCGAGTCGATAGAGCCATGTCTGTCTGTCCGTCCGTCTGGCCGTCTGTCCGTCTGTCTGTCTTGATGAGCGCCTAGATCTCAGAGACTATAAGAGTTAGAGCACTAACCATACAGTATATAGATGTGCCAGTTCATACAACGAATGTGTTACAGAAAAATTTGCAGGTCCAGGTCCTATGCTCTCACGGCCTGCTCTCAGTAGGACCTGAGAGAGGAAGACTATGCTCTCAGTAGGACCTGAGAGAGTAAGAGAGAGCACGGCCGTGGTGCAACAATAACTATTTGCCAGTCGTTTGTCAAACGGCGTCGAAAGAGGTTGTGTAGCGCACGATTTTTTTCTGTAATTTTTGTCTTCTTCTTCCTCACAAATAAAAATCTTTCTATTACCATAAATATTTTTTTAAAATTTTTTTTTATTTTCTTAAACATTTTTCTGAATTACGAATAAAATGTCAGTATTTGATTTTCATTATTTCGATTTATTATTATTTATATTTATTTATTAGAGAACAAATGTTCTCGCCTGCCAGCAGGGAGAAGTAAACACTTTTCTGTCTTCTTCTTCCTCACAAATAAAATTTTTTATTATTTTCTTAAACATTTTTCTGAATTACGAATTAAATGTCAGTATTTGTTTTTCATTATTTCGATTTATTATTATTCATTTTTATTTATTTATTAGCGAAAAAGTGTTCTCGCCTGTCAGCGGAGAAGTAAAACACTTGCTATCTCTTTCTAGCGCGTGCTTGTCTCTGGTGGCGAGATATTAGGGTTGAAAATATTTATGGAGCATTTTTCTTGTGGAGGGGGGTGGCGGGAATTCGGCATGTATGTGTGTGTGTACACAGACACGACAAAATTTTGCCAATGTTTACGTTTCGAATCCGAGGTCGGTTATGATTTTTGAATTTTTTGGAGTTTCCAGGTTACGTACATAAATGTGTGTGTGCCACGTATTCACACATACTGTGCTTGTGTGTGGGTTCTAAAATTTTGGCCGCCTGAACTGAAATTTGTTTTTTTTGCAGCCAGCGACCGAGCTGACCTTCCGCATCATATTTGAGGAATGGGCAGAGTGGGTGGGGTTGGGCGTGGGAAATAAATAAAATATAAAAATAAAAGCTGATATTTGTTTTATTTACTTGAAATAGCACATTTATTTACGTATACATATCTCTATTTTAGACTTGTTTTATTCTCAAAATGACGACAAAAAAATGAAAAAGTGCCGTCGGCTTTCCAATTTTCAATTTTGTCAATAAATTTATATATTTTAGATTCTATATAAATACAATGTAAAATGAAGGTACATATAGGTACATATGTGTGAACAAAATTGAAAATTGGAAAGCCGACGGCACTTTTTCATTTTTTTGTCGTCATTTTGAGAATAAAACAAGTCTAAAATAGGGATATGTATACGTAAATAAATGTGCTATTTCAAGTAAATAAAACAAATATCAGCTTTTATTTTATATTTTATTTATTTCCCACGCCCAACCCCACCCCTCTGCCCATTCCTCAAATATGATGCGGAAGGTCAGCTCGGTCGCTGGCTGCAAACAAATTTCAGTTCAGGCGCCAAAAATTTTAGAACCCAAGCCATTGTGTACGTGGCACACAGTGATGTACGTAACCTGAAACTCAAATCAAAATCAAAACCGACCTCGGTTTCGAAACGTAAACATTGGCAATTTTGTCGTGTCTGTGTACACACACACATGGATTCCCCACCCTCCACCAAAAAATGCTCCATAAATATTTTCAACCCTAATATCGCCACCAGAGACAACACGCGCTAGAAAGAGATAGCAAGTGTTTTACTTCCGCCAGGCGAGAACACTTTTTCGCTAATAAATAAATATAAATAATAATAAATCGAAATAATGAAAATCAAATACTGACATTTAATTCAATTCAGAAAAATGTTTAAGAAAATAAAAAAAAATTAAAAAAAAATATTTATGGTAATAGAAAGATTTTTATTTGTGAGGAAGAAGAAGACAAAAATTACAGAAAAAAATCGTGCGCTACACAACCTCTTTCGACGCCGTTTGACAAACGACTGGCAAAGAGTTATTGTTGCACCACGGCCGTGCTCTCTCTTACTCTCTCAGGTCCTACTGAGAGCATAGTCTTCCTCTCTCAGGTCCTACTGAGAGCAGGCCGTGAGAGCATAGGACCTGGACCTGCAAATTTTTCTGTAACACATTCGTTGTATGAACTGGCACATCTATATACTGTATGGTTAGTGGTTAGAGCAACCAAATTTTGTTTCGAGACTCATGTGATATCACACTGCTACAAGTGTATTTCAAAATTTCGCCCCGCCCACTTCCGCCTCCACAAAGGACGAAAATCTGTGGCAGCCACAATTTTGAAGATGCGATAAAAGTAAAAGCGCAGTATCGTAGAGAATGACTATATCTATCAGATTGCCGAATCTGAATCAGATCGGATCATTATTATAGCCAGAATGAAGAAATAAATTTTCAGTTGCTTCCCCCACCTCCTCTGGCGATGCTGACGCTATTCATTTTCTTTCTCGCTCGCACACACTCTGCCCTGTGCAATGTGCGAGCGCCCTCTCGCGGAGGAGATGTAGAGTCTAAATGGTAGATGTAGAATATTTGTTCTAGATGTATAATCTACATTTAAGATGTAGATGTAGTTAACAGATGTAGCAAAAAAATTTAAAATGTAAAATATTAAAATTTTTTAAAATTTTAATCATAATCTCATAAATTTATATACTGAATGAGTACGGGTATAAAAGTAGAGTCGCGACTAAAAGCGACTCACGTTCCTTCTCGTTTTTTCTACATCTGTTATCTACATCTACAATGTCGATTATTAATCTAAAATGTATATTTTACATTGTGTATTTAATGAATATTCTACATCTTCTTTGCAACGGTCGCGCACTGAACAGGGCAGAGTGTGTGGAGGTGGGGGAAGCAACTGAAAATTAATTTTTTTACTCTGGCTATAATGATCCGATCTGACTCAGATTCGTCGAAATTTTGAAATACACTTGTTTCAATGTGATATCACATGAGTCTGAAAACAAAATTTGGTTGCTCTAGCTTTTATAGTCTCTGAGATCTAGGCACTCATCAAGACGGACAGACAGACGGACAGACAGACGGACAGACAGACATGGCTATAACGACTCGGCTATTGATGCTGATAACAAATATATATACTTTATGGGGTCGGAAACGTTTCCTTATATTCGTTACACACATCCACTTTTACCACAAATACAATATACCCCTTAACTCCTTGAGTACGGGCATAAAAATGCATGCCAAGAAATATGTTTTTCGACTTTTCCTGAGTTTTTAAAGTAAAAATTTCGGAAAAATATATCTAAAAAAAATGTTCGAAATTGAATTTGAAAGCTTAATATCTTCCAGACGTTAAGCTGCAGCTACAAAGTGTCTGGGTATAACTTCATAACTTTAAAGTTATATGCAACCAGATGTAAGATACTTAAGTTATGTTACAAATTGCAGAATTACCTCTAAAAAAAATATTTTTTAATTCTTGAAAAAAAAAAACTAAACCATAAAAAAGGTCGTTAAAAAAAATGTAAATTCCGAAATCGATCAGAAAATTTAATTTTGGCTTAAGTCATCTTTATTTGCTTTACCTAATAATTCAGATATTTGTTTACGCCTATGCACGGAGAGTTGCCAGACAACTGCTAGAGTTGTCGAGTACATTTTTGTTTGACGTGCTCGATACGAACAAATTTGATTGATATGTATGATAAAATCAATAAAACTGCAAAATAAACCCTATTCGAATTGAATCTTTGAAGGATGTCAGCACTAGCCTTAGTTCGAATTTGTTTTGTGAAAATGCTAAGAATAATAAAATCGCTCGGAATTCTGTGGCGGAAATTTGTATTCCCATTTCACACCGTTTCTCTATAGATTTTCATCTTCAAAGGACACAGGATATACTTTTTTTCGACTTTTTCTGAGTTTTTAAAGTACAAATTTTGTTTAAAATACCCCACAAAAATTTTAGAATAGTAGAGCAACCAGACGTAAGAACTTATGTTATGTGAAAAAAAGGCGCTACCTCTGAAAAAAGATTAAACAAAAATTCTAGTTTTCAAAAATTCTTTAAAAAAAAGTTCTGCCATGGAAAAAAACAATTCCTTAAAAAAAAAGTTCTGCGATGGAAAGAGAAACATAATTCTTTAAAAAAATTTAAAGCTACAAATCTATCAGAAAAAGTCAATTTGCATCCTTAAAAAAATAGAGTTCGATTTAGTCGAGTAGTGTAACAGAAAGATGATTTGTCTACTTTTTTAAATACCCTAATCTGACGGCTATATCTCCCACTGTGTGGCGGTAGGGAGTAGTCTCTGACAATGGCGGGCAGACGGATATAGCATATCGACTCGGCTTTTGACGTAATCAAAAAAATATATCTATAAGGTGTCGGAAAAACTAAACTAATACATGTATACGGAGGGAGGAAAAATATTATTAGCTGAAAATTGCATATCATATCGACTGTATCGTTCTTTATTTATTTTTATAACATTACATTTTTTGTTTCTAGATGCGGCCATGCATCTCCTCAATGCATTTTCTATATGGAACTTGGCCGTCAGAGTGTTTTGGGCTGCGGTGAATTATGGATGGAAACGGATAATGCTGCTGTCGCTACAAATATGCATAATATAATATTGAGGTAATTATCATTTGTGTTCATATCTACCTCAGAGAAAGAAGCATATGTACACTTTTAAATTTGCTTATATTTTCTATAAAGGTAACGGTACATTTTTTGGAGGTATGTAAGTTTGTACTCCTATCTATCTATGAAGATCTCCCACTCCAATGTTCCTCTTTGCTCTTCATAGCAACTCGTGGTTTTCAAAGACAATAAGTATATGTGCAAGCTGAGATTATTGTTCTATCGCGTGTGGGTTAGCTAAGAAGTGTGATCCAAAAAGGTTATTTAATCAGCAGAAAGTAACGAAAATTGTCTGTTTACGTTTGGAGAAATTATTGTTTGTTGTAATTTTGATTTTACGGTATAATGCCACGTGGAACACTTGTCGGAGGAAGATCGCGGTCTGATTAAAGGGGTGGCCGAATCTGGCAAGAACATTTCTTAAATTGTCGCCAGACTAAATCGGCATAGAAACACAATTACAAACTTTCGCAAAAATCCGGAAATGTATGTAAAAATAAAGCGAAGCGGCACACCTACTGAAATAGATACACGGTGCAAGAGGCAAATTCGTCGTCTAGCCATTCAAAACAACAAGTCTTGCATGGAGATCAAAGGTCAACTGAAGCCTTACATATGCAAACGACGTATAAATTCAATTTTTAACCGAAATGGTTACATATGCTTCCCGCCACGCTGTACCGAGTTTATTAAAGCGCCATATACCCGCCCGACTAGAGTTTGTTGAGAAGTACAAATTTTTGGTCAGAGGAGTTCACTTAAGTTATATTTTCGGACGAAACTAAATTTAACTTGGACGGTCCTGACTCCTACCAAAAGGCAACCACGGCAGCACTGCCATAAACGAAACCACGGTGGAGGATCATTAATGGTTTGGGATGGATTTAGTCATGCTGGGAAGTCTTCACTTTGTTTTATACCAACGAGAACAAATTCAGAAATGTATGTAGAGTTGTTGGAAATAACTGGAGACCTTTACGGGCATGAGAATAGTTAGTGTCAGCAGCGCCGTAGGTGGTGAGGGGAAGGTTAGGTTAACCCGGACCCTCACGGGGCCACGCATAGGCCAATATGGCCCTTAGTTATCCGGATGTGGGGGTGTATGAACCTTCTCGAGTGTATTTATGAGGTTTCGAAATCCTTGAAGATCGAAGTGTTCCTGACAAAGGCTAACAGTTCCCCTGGCGTCCTCTTGGAGGCATCTTCCAGTGATGCCAGTACCGGGGCGCCCATGTATATTCTCCAAGCCCGTGAGAGAGCCGGGCATTTGCAGGTGAGATGTTCCAGGGTTTTAATAGCCCCGGATTCATCGCATTTCCTGCAGCTGCCACTGTTGGTGATGCCTAGTTTGACGGCATGTGCCACAGCCAGACAGTGACCTGTAAGTATTCCCACTAGCATTCTGCAGTCCTTTCGTGGTAGGTGCAGTATGTAGTGGCTGAGTTTTCTGTTGCGCTCCTTGCACATGGTTTTTGAGGTTTTGTAGGTGGTTGTGTTGCTCCAACTGTTCTTTGCGTGAGTGTCTGCCTGTTTCTCTAAATCGCTTTGGAGCGTTCTAAGGGAGACAGAGACGTTCTCAGTTCTGTCGTTTTCCAGCCCAACGCCGTCCTTTGCCAGAATGTCCGCCATCTCGTTACCATCAATGCCTTGATGGCTGGGAACCCAGTAGATCCGCACTGACTTAGTCGTGCTTAGGATTTCTAGTGCCTCCCTGCTTGCCAAGACATTTTTGGAACTGACCGCTGACGACTGCATGGATCTTATCGCCGCCTGGCTGTCCACGAACAGATTGATCACGTCGTGTGGGCAATCCGTAGAATAAGCAGCCTCCGCCGCTTTCCGTATAGCGAAAACTTCCGCCTGGAATATGCTGCATTGGTCCGGTAGCTTATAGGACAGCTTTATCTCAGGGTCTGTACAGTATATGCCCACTCCTACTCCTCCTTCCATCTTGGAGCCGTCTAAGTAGACGTTGAGGTGGTGAGTCTGGTCCCGACCCTCTTTCCAGTCGTCGGGTCCCATAAATGAGGTTGTTTTGACATTCAGGCAAGTTCTGGGGATCATGTAGTCAGTTGTACTGATCATGTCTCGACCAATTGAACTGTGCCCGAATCCGTGCAGCGACATGTTTCCTGATGCGACTAGGCGTTGTGCTGCCTTTCCTGCAATCAGTTGCGCGTGGATGTCCAGGGGGTCAATTCCGAGCAATGTTTCGAGAGCTTTTGTTGGGGTTGATCTCAGCGCCCCTGTAATGCAAAGCATTGCCTGCCGCTGAGTTCTTTCCATAAGCTTGTTGTATGTCTTTTTTTCCGTAGCCTGCCACCACACTAAGACTCCATACAGCAGAGTCGTTCGCACCACGAGATGTAGATCCAGTGCATTAGAGCAGGTGACAGGCTCCATGTGCTGCTAAGCATCTTCTTGGATGCGTATAGCGCAATGGTAGCCTTTTTCACCCTTTCCAATACATTGGGTCTCCATGCCAGCTTGCTGTCCAATACTATGCCGAGGTATTTGACTTGTGTTTTTGGTGTCAGTCTGGTTCTGTCAATTTTCGGGGGATCCATATCGGCACCTTATATCTCTTGGTAAAGAGGATGAGGTCCGTCTTGTCCGCGTTGATACTGAGTCCTACTTGTTCCGCCCACTCACATATCTCCCTGAGTGTTGATTCCATTATAGAGCTAAGGGTCGATGGACATACTCCCGTAATAATTATGCTTATGTCGTCCGCATAAGCCGTTATTTTTGGGGCTCTCCTCGAATCTCTTTATTAGGTCGTCAACCACCAGATTCCATAGGAGGGGCGACAGGACCCCACCCTGAGGTGTGCCTCTGTGCGCCCCTTTCACCAAGGAAGCGGTGCCCCACTCTGAATACACCCGTCTGCAACTTAGCAGGTTCTTAATCCAGAGGTTGATGGCGGGATGTGTGTTGGTCTCTTCTAGGCGATCCATTATCTCGGTCGTATTCACGTTGTTGAATGCTCCGGATATGTCTACGAACACTTCTAGTGCATACTTTTTATTATGAGGGCTCTCTGGATGGTGGCTACTAGCGAATGCAGTGCCGTCTCTACCGATTTCCCTTTCGTGTAGGCGTGCTGGTTGGTTGACATCTGTCCCCCTACATCATTCCTGATGTGTAAATCCAGCAGCTTTTCTAGAGTTTTGAGTAGAAAGGAGGTGAGGCTTATCGGTCTATAATCCTTGGGGCTCATATGTCTGCACTTTCCTGCCTTTGGTAGGAAGATAATCCTCGAGGTCCTCCATTGGATAGGGATATAGCCTGTGCTCACGCAAGCTGAGTATATTGCGGAGAGCCATGGGGTGATCACGTCTTTGGTCACCTGTAGCATGGCTGGAAATATACCGTATAGTCCAGGTGCTTTTATACCCACAAAGGAGTCTATAGCCCAGTGGATTCTCTTAGACGATATGAGGTCTGTTGGGGGATGTTGTTCCTCGGTTGCTAGGTCCTGATGCGTTGTAGCGTCGGCAACCTCGGTGCAGCCTGGGAAGTGAGCTTCCATTAGTGCTGTTAGGGCTTCCTCACTGCCCTCAGTCCACTGTCCATCGCTTCGCTTCAGCTGACTCTGTATGGTAGGTTGCTTCGATAGCAACTTCCGAAGTCTAGCCGTTTCTGGGACTTTCTCGATATTGGAGCAGAAGTTCCTCCACGAGTTTCTTTGTGCCTTGCGTATTTCCTTCTTGTACTCCCTGAGCAGGGTTTTGTATTCCTCATTGATTATCTCATCGTTCGCCAGTTTGGCTATTTTGAAGAAGTCTTTGAGGTTGTTTCTTTGAAGCGATAGGTCCCGGTTCCACCAAAGTGGTTTGGTCCTCTTCTTCGTTCTCGGGGGTGGGCATGATGCGTGGTACGCATCCAGTAGTTCCTTAGATAGTGTCTCTAGGGACGTCTCTATGTCTTCCGGAGATTTCACTGTGCCCGGCCGAGTCGCGAGCTTCGAGGTAACTGTCTTTTTAAACTTTTCCCAGTTTGTGTTCCGGGGGTTTCTATAGACAGTTATCTTCGGAGAGTGTTTAAATTCGCACTTGAACTGAATGTACTTGTGGTCTGAGAAGGATGGTCTTTCAAGGACTCTCCATTCAGAAACCAAAGTACTCTTTCCCGTTACGAGTGTTAGATCTAGCACGTTAGATGAGGTGGGACCTACGTAGGTATATTCCTCCCCCACGTTTGCTACATCTAGGTTAGTTGAAAGTATAAAGTCTAGAAGTGACTCACCTCTGTCGTTGATATCGGGGTTCTGGTCCTGCTTACCGATGGTGAGTAAAAACAGTTATAATTGGAGGACTTCAGTCCGGCCACAGAATTGCCAGAGGCAATCCATGGCTCCTGGACCAAAGCTATGTCGACGGGGCCTTGCTCCAAGGCTATAAGGAGCTCCGCCGACGCGAGTTTGCTTTTATGTTGATTTAGCTGCAGCACCCTCACTGTCATGAGTGGCTGGCTCAACCTCCCTCGACGGGTTGACTATGACACTCAGGTCACCGTCCTCTTCCTCTTCAGAGTCGTCCAGCGCAAGCACCTGGGCGGCCTCCAAGATGGACTCCAGACCGAGGTCCTTTTCCACCTCGCCTACCTGGAGGGTGTGCACGTCCGTGTCTTCGGGGTGGCGCTTCTTGAGGCGGAGGGGCACTCCCCATGCCCCATGCCATCTTCCCGAATCGGGAAGCCTCCTTGCTGATCTGGAGGATCGCACTCTGGCCCCCCTCATTGGGTAGTGGGCTGCCAATGTGCAAAATCCTCCAATTCGCCGTTGGCACGTCTGGATTCTGCTGCTGTTGCAGCTTCAGCGCACGGTCCCCTTGGATTGCGATGGGGAAGAGTACCTTCGCCTTCGGTATGGACGGGATTAGCTCCCTGTCCACCACCTCCAGTCTGGCCCCCTCCCACAACTCCTCCAGTTGGCAGACCGTTTGCGTCAGCCACTTGAGTGTGGGGTCGTCCATACATTTGAGTATTTTGACCCCGTTCAGCCACCCAGCATCATCGAACGTGGGCATGGGGGCCGTTGGGTCCTCCTCCAATCTCCCGAACAGCGATTCTACGAGCTGCTCGTGCACCATCTTCCACCGCGCCGCCGTCATCTTGCCGTTCTCGTCGCTTCGGTCAATGAGTGCCACGATCAGGTGTCGTTTGGTCACCTCACTGACCTTCGGCTTCTTTGCCTTTTTGGGTGGAGGTCCCGCCACCTTAGGCCCGCGTTGCCGCTTGCTCGCCGGAGTGTCGTTAATGGCGCTCTCGGTCGAGCGTTGCCTTTTGGTGGCGAGAATCTCCTCCACCTTATTGGCAAATTCTTCCTTCGACGCCTTCATCTGCGGCATCTGCGCAAAGTGTCGGCGGCTTTCCTCAACCTTCAGCTCGGCCCAGGCTAGCTTGGACTTCTCCTCTTGGGAGAGGTCCTCTCTGCCTTGGAGCCGGCTTCTAATCTTGAGCGCCGCCTTATATTGCGCCTTCGCCTTCATTCCCTCCCGCGAACGCTTCGGCCCTTCCCTACGCAGGGAGCTGGAACCAGGTTCGGGCGAGCGAAGAAGGCTTTCTTCCTCCGTCTTGCTGACCGAGAGCACGCTCTCCAGGTCCGAGTCTGATTCGACTGCGGCACCTGTGCGGCTCAGCCTGGAGTGAGTCCGTGTTTTGGCAGTAGCATTATAACTGACATGACCTGCTCCCGCCATGTCCGAGGTGTGACCGCTGGCGACACGCAGAGAGGATTGCTCCTTCCCGTGCCCGCCGGTGGTAGCAGTCACGCTTTCCACCGACGTTTGGGTTGACATCCCAACCCGTGTTTGACCGTCTGTCCGCTCCATTGTTGGCCCGAGGGTCCATACCGGATGATGTTTTTCGGGGGGACCACCCCCTAGCGTTTTATGCCTGCCCGCCAGGCACCTCCAGCCATGGCCATGGTTCAGTTCCCCCAATTTTTGGTCGGGAAGACCTGGACCTGGCCTTGGCTAGACACTGCATTGCCACGGACAGAGCAAGCGCCAATGCATTACCCGACCCGGGATAATGCAGTGCCCATTGCCCAGCCGGCACCCTCGGGGAGGGTTCAGCTGGAGGATTTTTGCCAGCCTGGTGAGGGGAAGCAACTGAAAATTAATTTCTTTACTCTGGCAATAATAATGATCCGATTCGACTTTGATTCGGTCATCTGGTAGATATGGTCATTCTCTACGACACTGCGTTTTTAGTTTCATCGTATCTTTTGTGGCTGCCACAGATTTTCGTCCTTTATGGGAGCGGGGTGAAATTTGGAAATTCACTTGTAGCAGTGTAATATCACATAAGTCTCGTGAGTCTCGTGAACGTGAGTCGCTTCTAGTCGCGACTCTCTTTATACCCGTGCTCAGTCAGTATATAAATTTGTGAGCTTAAGATTGAAATTTAAATATAAATTTTAAAATTATAGATTATAAATCTAGAACAAATATTCTACGTCTGCCATTTAGATTCTACTTCTCCGCGAGGGGTGCTCGCGCAGTGCACAGGGCAGAGTGTGTGCAAGCGAGAAAGACAATGAATAGCGTCAGCAGCGCCAGAGGAGGTAGGGGAAGCAACTGAAAATTAATTTCTTCATTCTGGCTATAATAATGATCCGATTTGGCAATCTGGTAGATATGGTCATTCTCTACGATACTGCGTTCTTAGTTTTATCGTATCTTCAAAATTGTGGATGCCACAGATTTTCGTCCTTTTTGTTGGCGTGGCAAAATTTTGAAAGAAACTTGAGTCAGTGTGATATCACATTAGTCTGGAAAAAAAATTTCGTTGCTCTTGCTTTTATAGTTTCTGAGAACGAGGCGTCAAACAAGACGGACAGACAGACATGGCTCTATCGACTCGGCTATTGATGCTGGTCAAGAATATTATACTTTATGGGGTCGGAAAATTTTTCTTCTCTGCGTTACGCACATCCACTTTTACCACAAATACAATATACCGCTTTACTCTTTTTGAGTACGGGTATAATAAAGAACACAGGATATAATTTTTGCATTTGAATGCCATATATTTCCCAGACGTTAAGCTGAAATCACATAGTGTTTGGGCTTTACTTCTAGCTTTTTAAATTATCTATCCAGAATAGAAAAGACGTAAGATACTTGAGTTATGTGAAAAAAGAAGCGCTATATAAGAAAAAAGCTTAAAAGCTTATTTACCAGTTTTAAAAACTCTTCAAAAAAAGGTTTTGCCAGAAAAAAAAATATCAAACCATTTCTAAGCCCCAAATTAGGTTTTGTTCCCTGAGGAAAAATCGTGTCGGACAGTGATATGGGACCCCAACTAGGCGTCTAGGATGTGCGGCATCGTTTGTGCTTGTACGCGCACAACGAAATACAGTAAACCAATTTTTGCAATTGCAATCGATGGAAAAAAGATCCCAAAATGTTTATCAAGCTTTTCCTTGGTTTCAGTGGTGTGTTTTTTCAGCACACGAAATTTAATTTTTCCTTTTTTCTTCAATTGAAAAAGTGACAATGCTTAAACTCCCGCAAAAAATTATTATCCTTGACAAAATCGCCTGAAATTTTTTCAACAATCAGCTGATAGAAAATACTGATCGAATAAAATATTAATGGGTTGTTAGAAATTTTTTCTTTTGTAAGACTGATTACTCAGCCTTAAGCATAGAATGTAGTGGGTCGTGCTCATGTTGATGGAGTTCTTTAATTTTGACTTAACCTAGATCAACATGGCTTAAAACCCGCTAAATTTACGCGTTTCACCACGGCAATGATAACATTTTGAGGCTAAAAGCTGTCAGATAACGAATTCTGCGGTTGCCACCAGAATATTTATAATAGTAAACCTTGGTCGAAAAATTTGTGGTGTCACTGTTATTTTCCCAGTTGAATATATTTGTGAATAAATAAATACTCGACTAAATCGAACTCTTTTTTTTTTAAGGATGCAAATTGACTTTTTCTGATAGCTTTGTAGCTTTAAATTTTTAAAGAATTATGTTTCTTTTTCCATCGCAGAACTTTTTTTTAAGGAATTATGTTTTTTTTTCAATGGCAGAACTTTTTTTTAAAGAATTTTTGAAAACTAGAATTTTTTGTTTAATCTTTTTTCAGAGGTAGCGCTTTTTTCACATAACATAAGATCTTACGTCTGGTTGCTCTACTATTCTAAAATTTTTGTGGGGTATTTTAAACAAAATTTGTACTTTAAAAACTCAGAAAAAGTCGAAAAAAAGTGTATCCTGTGTCCTTTGAAGATGAAAATCTATAGAGAAACGGTGTGAAATGGGAATACTAATTTCCGCCACAGAATTCCGAGCGATTTTATTATTCTTAGCATTTTCACAAACAAATTCGAACTAAGGCTAGTGCTGACATCCTTCAAAGATTCAATTCGAATAGGGTTTATTTTGCAGTTTTATTGATTTTATCATACATATCAATCAAATTTGTTCGTATCGTGCACGTCAAACAAAAAATGTACTCGACAACTCTAGCAGTTGTCTGGCAACTCTACGTGCATAGGCGTAAAATTTTTCCGAAATTTTTACTTTAAAAACTCAGGAAAAGTTGAAAAACATATTTCTTGGCATGCATTTTTATGCCCGTACTCAAAGAGTTAAGGGGTATATTGTATTTGTGGTAAAAGTGGATGTGTGTAACGAAGATAAGGAAACGTTTCCGACCCCATAAAGTATATATATTTGTGATCAGCATCAATAGCCGAGTCGTTATAGCCATGTTTGTCTGTCCGTCTTGATGAGTGCCTAGATCTCAGAGACTATAAAAGCTAGAGCAACCAAATTTTGTTTTCAGACTCATGTGATATCACATTGAAACAAGTGTATTTCAAAATTTCGACGAATCTGAGTCAGATCGGATCATTATAGCCAGAGTAAAAAAATTAATTTTCAGTTGCTTCCCCCCCTCCACACACTCTGCCCTGTGCAGTGCGCGACCGTTGCAAAGAAGATGTAGAATATTGTAACGAACCATGGGAACCTACACCCTAATATAAGAAGCACCGTATATTTAGAATAATCCCCTGCCAAGAAGAGTTGGAAGAACCCTCGTTGCACTTCCCGTATCACGTGTCGCACAATCGACAGTTCAATACGTTTTTGCAAACAGCAAAATTAAAGCACCTCACCCATTGCGTTGTTTCGCAATGAGGCAAGTAGGCCAATTCTCGGTCTTCCCACTCTTAAGATATTTCACAATCGCCAGCGTCAGTTGACCTGCATCAGAAATATCATGGCACGATTGCACAAGAAGGCAAGCCAGCATAAACAGCTCACGCCAAATTCTCACAACTAATAACCCACATTAATTTAACATACGATTTCCGGAGTGCAGACGCCACAGAAATCACTCCTAAACCCACTGACCCATCTTTATGGAAGTGGTACACCATGTTCTACTAAGTAAGCATACAATTGTAACATACGACCAAAGCAGAAATCAATCAAAACCCACTGACCCACCTTTATGGAAGTGGTACAATATCTTTTACCGATTAAGCATAAAAATAAGTAACACCCGATCGTTTAACAAACAAGCGGAAATCAATGTAAAAAGTCGCTGACGCCGGGATCTGACGTACGATGTTACCCGCCGGCGAATGACATAAAAAGCGCAAGAATCACCGAAGAAAGGGCAGTCCATCAGCCAGAAACCTAGAGACAATACCTGGGCAGTACACCAGCCAGCAAGTCTAAGCGCACACCTGGCAGCTTTACCCCGGTCAGCAAAACACAAGACACCGCGATAATCCAAGAAAACTTACACTAACAAATCCACCAAGGTCATATATAAAAGCCATTTAATAAAGAAAGAAATATTACAGACAAAACCAAAACAACAAGCTTTGAGTCATTCTTGATAGTAAGAATTATACGATTTCTTCAGCACACCTTACTCTCACAATTCAAAGGCGAGTCCGGAACTTTAAAGTCCTTACCAAATACAAATTCCTTGTAACGAACCCTGGACAGGACTGAAGCATATCCCAGCCTGAAATAGGATCTCACAAGTGGCGCCCGAGCAGGGACTTTAAAGGACTTTTTGGAAACTTAAAAGGACTTCGTGGATTAAAGACCCACTGCCGACCGAAAAGGACGAGATAGTAAGGACCAATAACCGTGAGACCTAAAATCGTGCCCCCGCGAAAATCCGAACAAGTATACGCGGCGAACAAAAGTGAGAAAGTGTAACACAACAAGTAAGTCAAGTGCCAAAGAATACAGAAGTACAACATGGAGGGATACAGGCACGAACCACTCGTCGATCTCTACCCGGAAGGACACCTCACCAATCCAGGGGTCTCCACCAGCTGGATTTACAAACTCCGGAAAGACGAGCTCGAAACTCTCGCTGAGGAGTTCGGATTTGGTAACGAGGGAACAGTCGAGGATCGACGAAGGAGATTTGCCGAATTAGTCGCCGGGACACTCTCCCAGGATGCCTGGGCTCGACTAGGAAACCTTGAGCGGATCTACACCAAGCGCAGGACGCCCCAGGTCACCCATGCCAGGCACGCCTGGGCCCTCAGCCAGACGGAAAACGGACACCGGGGCAGGATTGCAAGTACCCGCAGCCGCCGAATACAGCACGCCAGCCCCACCCGTCGTAGTAACGGCCGCCGAGTTGCCAAGGCCGCCAGTTACCGAGACCAGCCGATCGCCCACCCAAAGGATCGTGCCAGTCAACGACGCACCCATGGAGGGATACTACCACAGCCACGGCCCACCCATGGCGGAACGAATCCGGAAATGGGGAATCAGGTTCGACGGACAAGATGACCCACTGTCATTCCTAGAACTTCTCGAGGAACGTGCACTTTCATATGGGGTGGACACCAATCAACTGCCACGGGCTATGACGGAGCTTCTCACCGATCGGGCCAGCCGCTGGTACCGTACCAGTCAACTGCAAGGCAGCTCATGGGCCTATTTTCGCCAGGAATTTTTAACAGTTCTTTTTGCCACCGCGGTATTTCGAACAATTGGAGGACCAGATCCGAGCCCGCAAACAGGCGACAGGAGAATTATTCAAGGATTACCTTATAGAAATACGGCTTCTCATGCACCATGCCGGGTATGATGCATCCAAGGAACTGACAAGGATCTATGACAATGCCCTGCCAGCCTACCAAATGTACGTGCGGCGACACGAACTACAAAGCTTGTCGCAACTGACACTTTTGGCCACGGAACTCGAAAGTATTCAAGAGCGGACCATTTCTATCCCTCTCGCACCCCCGCAGCATACGCAAAGATACGCAAGACCGGCTCCAGAACATAGGAACGGAGATTCAAACCGAGTGCAGTTTCGGAGACCCCACTGGGAGTCGGGAGACGCACCAGAGAGACCGCCAGCTAATCCAACCAGTACGATGAATCCCGATATCGCCCATCACATGATCACGACCCCCATTGCCAACCCACGCGCAGCCTGTCGCAGGTGTGGTGAAGCCGGTCATGCGGCATACGACTGCCAAAATCCTTCCATCCTATTCTGCTGGGAATGTGGCAAACGCGGCACACGAACCGTCGATTGCTGCCGCCAACACACGTCGGGAAACGACACGCGTCCCCAACTGACACGGGATCAGCCGGGAACGACGCCTCCTCCGACCCGCAACTAAAGAATTCCCTACACGTGAACAACGGCCGGATAGTGGCGATGGTGACCATAGAAGGATACACAACGGAAGCCACAATCGACACAGGGGCATCCAGAAGCTTTATCAGTGAAAACCTCGCCCGACAACTAGACAACAACACCAACCTGCAAGATGCATGCGTCCGCATACGCCTGGCCGATGGCTCGGTCAGAGAGATCACACAAGTTCTACTGGCGCACATCAAGCTGGATCAACGAGAGGTTCAAATCCCGCTCCTGGTCTTGCCAAACATGTTGGGACAAGTAATTGTCGGCATGGACTTCCTAGGTGCCACTGAAACGACGATCCAATTCGGAACCACGCGGCTACAGCTACGAGACCGCCGTCCCATGCCCACTGAACCCGTGCTTACTACCATCCACGTACAAGACACCGAACCCCGATGCAAGAAAACCGAGCAAATCGCAACGAACCTACGTCCACGACCTACCACAATGAATACGGCACCCAATAACGCAACGCAGCACTTGACACCCAAACCAATCGGAACGAACACAAAGCACCGGCACACAACGGAGAACACGAACCGACCCAGCACAAACAAATAGCAACGCAGCAATCGGGAAAACGAGTCCCACGGTCACTACGGAGCAACCGCGTCCAAGGCCGAACACAGGGAACACGCATCCCAAACAAACCACGAGGATCTCACACACGAGACAAACACACTTGAACCCGGCGCTCGACACAGGAAGCCCAGGTACAAGACAAGCAACAGAACAAGCAAGCACAGGATCCACAACGAAGAGAGTGAACACACAGACTGCCTCAGAGCCGACCACCAGCACCGAACAAGGACAACAATCCAACAACCCAGCAACACGGGAAACAGCCACGCTAACCCCACGCTGGTCGGGGCCAACAATCGAACTAATATCCACAGCGCCTCTCTGCCAGGACCCGGAAACCAGGACGATGACCCCCCGAAACACCGACCGCAGCCCGGTCGTAACCATGGCCGACGCCACCACGATCCTCGCCAACACAATGGAGATACCTTCCGCGTACCGACATGACTGCTAGCGCCATGCACCGAGCCATGCCTAGAGCCACGTCCGAGATCTTCGTCGCCCATACAAGTCGTTGTTCCGACACCAGAGGCATCTTCGAGACTCACCTGTTCATGCACCAGTCTGGAGACAATGCAACCCAAGTATTGCATCAGAGACACGAAACTTCTCCACCCAACACCAACGACGCACCGATCATCGCCCACATAAGCGATTACCACCGTAGGATCGAACCGCCCAGCGTATTCGACACAACCATCCTGCCGAAAGACCCGAATCAAACCTTTGACCCCGAAGCCACCGAACCAACCGAAGACGAGCCAGAACAGCCCACGGATCCTTGGCCACCCGACAAAGCACCACCGATCAGAGAATACCAGGATGAAGAACTACCAAAGATTGCTAATCTCCACGGGACATCAGACATCGCCGAGCAAACCATCTTCATATGGGATAATCGACCCATCAAGCAGCAATACGCCTGACGAAGCCCCCACAGCGCCCCAATCGCACTCGCCCGTGAAAATACTAGAGCTAACTAGAACACATGGTCAACGATCTTGCAAGCACCAGCCTAATTCACATCCACCCGGAAGAAAGGGGGGGGTGTAACGAACCATGGGAACCATGGATCGCTACATTTCCTTAGGCTATACTATCTACACCCTAATATAAGAAGCACCGTATATCTAGAATAATCCCCTGCCAAGAAGAGTTGGAAGAACCCTCGTTGCACTTTCCATATCACGTGTCGCACAATCGCCAAGTCAATACGTTTTTGCAAACAGCAAAATTAAATCACCGAACCCATTGCGTTGTTCGCAATGAGGCAAGTAGACAAATTCTAGATCTTATGATATTTCACAATCGCCAGCGTCAGTTGACCTGCATAAGAAATATCATGCCATGATTGCACAAGAAGGCAAGCCAGCATAAACAGCTCACGCCAAATTCTCACAACTAATAACCCACATAATCACATTTCCGAGTGCAGCGCAACCTCAAAACTGACCCATCTTTATGGAAGTGGTACGCAGTTTACTAAGTAAGCAAAAATGTAACACAGACAAAGCAGAAACCAACCCAAACCCACTGACCCACCTTTATGGAAGTGGTACAATATCTTTTACCGATTAAGCATAAAAATAAGTAACACCCGATCGTTTAACAAACAAGCGGAAATCAATGTAAAAAGTCGCTGACGCCGGGATCTGACGTACGATATCACCCGCCGGCGAATGACATAAAAAGCGCAAGAATCACCGAAGAAAGGGCAGTCCATCAGCCAGAAACCTAGAGACAATACCTGGGCAGTACACCAGCCAGCAAGTCTAAGCGCACACCTGGCAGCTTTACCCCGGTCAGCAAAACACAAGACACCGCGATAATCCAAGAAAACTTACACTAACAAATCCACCAAGGTCATATATAAAAGCCATTTAATAAAGAAAGAAATATTACAGACAAAACCAAAACAACAAGCTTTGAGTCATTCTTGATAGTAAGAATTATACGATTTCTTCAGCACACCTTACTCTCACAATTCAAAGGCGAGTCCGGAACTTTAAAGTCCTTACCAAATACAAATTCCTTGTAACGGACCCTGGACAGGACTGAAGCATATCCCAGCCTGAAATAGGATCTCACAATATTCATTAAATACACAATGTAAAATATACATTTTAGATTAATTATCGACATTGTAGATGTACATAGATAACAGATGTAGAAAAAACGAGAAGGAACGTGAGTCGCTTTTAGTCGCGACTCTACTTTTATACCCGTACTCAGTCAATATATAAATTTGTGAGCTAATAATTAAAATAAAAAAAAAATTTTTAATTTTACATTTTTTACATTTTTTGCTACATCAGCTAACAACATCTACATCTAAAATGTAGATTATACATGTAGAACAGCTATTCTACATCTTCCATTTAGATTCTACATCTCCTCCGCTAGGGGTTGCTCACGCATTGCACAGGGCAGAGTGTGTGCGAGCGAGACAGAGAATGAATATCGTCAGCAACGCCAGAGGAGGTGAGGGAAGCAACTGAAAATTAATTTCTTATTCTGGCCATAATAATGATCCGATCTGTACCAGATTTGCCTCTCTGGTAGATATGGTCATTCATTACGATACTGCGTTTTTAGTTTTATCGTATCTTCCAAATTGTAGATGCCACAGATTTTCGTTCTTTGTGTGGGCGGAAGGGGGCGGGGCGAAATTTTTAAATACACTTGTAGCAGTGTGATATCACATGAGTCTCGAAACAAAATTTGGTTGCTCTAACTCTTATAGTCGCTGAGATCTAGGCGCTCATCAAGACGGACAGACGGACGGACAGACAGACATGGCTCTATCGACGATGCTATTGATACTGATCAAGAATATATATACTTTATGGGGTCGGAAAATTTTCCTTCTCTGCGTTACACACATCCACTTTACCACAAATACAGTATACCCCTTAACTCTTTTGAGTACGGGTATAAAAATGTAACATGTAAAATATTTTAAAATGAAAAAATACTGTATAGTACTTTGCTGGTCCAACTTCCCATAGGTAGCTGAGATATAGGATTTCATACAACCATCAGTAATTTTCAGTCTTTTCAGCAAGTTTTAATAAAATAAAGTAATTTTTATTCAAGTGTTATGCTATTACAATATTTTAAGATAAGTGATGTTTGTTACTGCTTTTTACTATTTCTAAAATGGTAACTTGGCTTTCTTCATTTGTCTTCCTTTGTCATTAGAATCTGATTCCCTTATGAGAGTCCCCACATAGTCGCCCAAACATTTTTAAATCCATCATCTTTTAGTAGTTTTTTATTTGGGGACCATTGAATACTCCTTCTTTCACTTTTGCCAGCGGTAGACGTGAAAAACAGCTTTTAGATAACGCATTGATTCGCCTTCCTTATCCAGTGCTTTAACAACATTTTTCATTAGTCTTCTTCAACCTTCACGAGAGCTGCATTTTGTATGTTGTAATTTTCCAATGTATTTTCTTCCCTTTTAACCAGAGTTTTCTTGAGTAATGCTTAGTTCTAGCTGTACTATCCCATAGTTACGTGCATCAGTATTTTGTGTAACCACCTTCCAATCCCGTTAACATGGTTACGTCGCACAGTGGGGCCTCAGCCGCAAAGAGGTGGCAAAAGTCAAACGAAAAACGGAAAAAAACGGGCTGTCGCAGCTCAAATTCACATACAAAATCCAAATTTTGACGTTTTTCGTGCGAGGTAGCGTCACTGTTATCGATGTAGAAGCCAAAACCCAAGACTGGACCTTTGATTTCGGTAAAGAAATATGCAAAAGAGCCCGTATACAAAATATTTCGGGAATACAAAAATGTAGTTTTTTTTAATTCAGGTCAATGTTGAAAAAAAAAATTAGGTACTTATGTACTAATGAAACTATACACTCAGGTACACTCAATAATTTAACCATTTTTAAGTTTTCGCTACCTAAATTATGTTGTTAGCTATTAATCCATTTGCAGGTAAGTCTTATTAACTTCGACCTACCTTTTTCAAAACTATTTTAGCATTGCACATGCAGGCTGGCCGTTATAATTGACCTGAATTTGACCAAGTTTTTTAACCTGCTTTTTTATTTTGCCAAAGGGTGGTATATGCATATGTATATATATTGCAGTCCTTTTTTGTATAGCTCCATAGTTATATTTTGACTTCTAAACCATTAAGTTGTGTATAAACAGTGAAAATGGCGATGGAAAATATAAAATTGTTTGAGATATTTAGAACTTCAAACAACTTCAACGAATTTAAGGAAGCTGTTCTCGTTGAATTAAATGTAGAATCGGACAACCCAGAGAAGCATACAAGTATAATACATAATATTAATCTTGTATATGCTAGAATTGAAGCTAAATGGAAGATCTCACATCGTAATACTACATTGTTCAATAGCAAAAACGCAACCTGGTTAGTTGGAAAGCAGATGATAGATGAAGGACCCCCCACGTCCACAGGACGATGCTCAGGAAGACCAATTTAAATCCTGGAAGAGTGTTCAGCTTATACAAGAAAGAGAAAACTTTCAGATGCAACTTGTCATATAGCTACGGATCACTTATCGGAGGCGCAATCAATCAAATATACGAACGACAAGGAAAACAAGAGGTCACATATCACAAAAGCTGTTTCAAAGGCAAGCCCGGATAGACTTGAAAGGATAAACAAGAGCATCGTCACGCCGCCAAATTCACAACCAAGGCCGTACACCGTTGAAGAGGCTTTGGCATTGTTTATAGATTTGGGAATGTCTAAGGACAAATATTCAATATTGCGACATTCCTTGAAGCAGCATAATGTCGACGTTCTGCCAGGATAAAAACAAATTGGAGAAGCTAAAAAGAAGGCAGGACTCCACATGTGACAGAGGTATCAGCGGAAGTAAAACTTCAAGACCTGGTTGACCACACTGCGAAAAGGCTCATTGAAAGTTTACCTCACCATCAGATTGAGAATCTTCCGCAAAATCTCACATTGATCAGCAAGTGGGGATGTGATGGATCTTCAGGACAAAGTGCATATAAGCAAATAATAGAAACGGATGGTAAATCCATTACAGATGCCAACATGTTTATGGCTTCTCTTGTCCCTCTGAGGCTAAAATCGGATACTTCAGAACATTGGAAAAATCCCCGACCTTCGTCTGCTCACTATTGCCGCCCTATATTATTTAAATACGCCAAGGAATCTTCTGAATTGATAAAGTCCACAGTGACTGATATTAAGAATCAGATTAAAAATATAAACCTAGGATTATTGGAATTCAAGGATGGTCCAACTATTACTGTTAACTATGAATTTGCCCTTACTATGATCGATGGAAAAGTTCTAAACGAACTAACAAATACAAAATCGACCTTAACATGCGCCTTTTGCAAAAAAACATAGAAGGACTTTCAAAACTTTGATGATTCCTTAATTGAAGAGGAAAATTTGGAATATGGCATTTCACCATTGCATGCAAGAATAAGATGTATGGAGTTTATTTTAAAACTTGCATATACCATCCCGGGAACGGAAGAATCTTTTGACGATAGCATGCCAGCCAAAGAGAAACATAAACACAGGAAAAAATGATTCAAGACGAATTCTTTTCGAAACTTGGACTGATGGTCGACTGCCCCAAATATGGATACGGGAACACAAACGATGGAAACTCATCCCGGAAATTCTTTAAGGAACACGAATAACTGGAGTGGATGAAGGCATTATCCAAAGATTGGCTGTAATTTTGAATATTTTAAACTGCAAGGACAAAATTAACACCCGCAAATTTGGCGAATATGCCTCGAAGACTGTAGAGTTGTTATTTGAAAAGTATCCAGAAAAGAAGCTTACTCCAACGCTTCATAAAATTTTGGCGCACGGTCAAATTTTAATAGAACATCAGAGCCTTCCAATAGGAGAGATGTCAGAGGAGGCCCAGGAAACGAGAAACAAGGATTACAAGAAATTCAGGTACATGAATATTTGTAAAATATCACGAACAAGGCAAAACCAGGATCTTTTCAACATGTTGGCAGCCTCTTCAGATCCATTTGTTTCATCTATTAGACATGTGAAATCCAAAAAAGAATTAGAAAGTATTTATTCTTCAGAAATGTTAAGATTATTGGATATTCCTAACGATCCATCGGAAATAGATGCATGTTTTATAGTAAACCAAAAATAAAAACAATTAAAAAATTTGTTTCTTTCTTTTTTGTAAATTCTGTTTAAGTTAAAAATTAAATGTAAAATAACTTTTTTTTAGTATAATAGGCCATTAAAAATTCTTTATCGATCCGAAAAACTTGGAATTTATCATTTTTCATAGGAAAATATGCACTGGTAACAAAGTTCAACATTGGCTATTTATTGTAAAGCTTCTAAATATTGTACTTGTATGTACTTTTGCAGACTAAATTCGGAAAGTTTTTTCTTTTAAGCGCAATTTATTTCATGAAGATATCTTGATTCGTTCGGAAGTTATTAATTTAGCAAGCTGAAATGGCCAAAGGCCCCACTGTGCGACGCCTAAATAATGAACCTATACAAAAAAAAATAAAAAACAGGATATTATTATACCCGTACTCAAAAAGAGTTAAGGGGTATACTGTATTTGTGGTAAAAGTGGATGTGTGTAACGCAGAGAAGGAACATTTTCCGACCCCATAAAGTATATATATTCTTGATCAGTATCAATAGCCGAGTCGATAGAGCCATGTCTGTCTGTCCGTCCGTCTGTCCGTCTGTCCGTCTGTCCTTCTGTCCGTCTGTCCGTCCCCATGAGCGCCTCGTTCTCAGAGACTATAAAAGCTAGAGCAACGAAATTTTTTTCCAGACTCATGTGATATCACACTGTTACAAGTGTATTTCAAAATTTCGCCCCGCCCCCTTCCGCCTTCACAAAGGACGAAAATCTGTGGCATCCACAATTTTGAAGATACGATAAAACTAAAAACGCAGTATCGTAGAGAATGATCATATCTATCAGATTGCCGAATCTGAACCAGATCGGATCATTATTATAGCCAGAATAAAGAAATTCATTTTCAGTTGCTTCCCCCACCTCCTCTGGCGCTGCTGACGCTATTCATTCTCTTTCTCGCTCGCACACACTCTGCCCTGTGCAATGCGCCAGCAACCCCTAGCGGAGGAGATGTAGAATCTAAATGGTATATGTAGAATATTTGTTCTAGATGTATTATCTACATTTTACATGTAGATGTAGTTAACAAATGTAGCAAAAAAATGTAAAATGTAAAATTAAAAATTTTTCTTTTTAATTTCATAAATTTATATACTGACTGAGTACGGGTATAAAAGTAGAGTCGCGACTAGAAGCGACTCACGTTCCTTCTCGTTTTTTTTCGACTTGTCCTGAGTTTTTAAAGTAAAAAATTTCGTAAAAAATACTGCACAAAAATCATAATTTTTGCATTTTAATGCTTTATATTTCCCAGACGGTAAGCTGAAAGCACAAAATGTTTGGGTTTTACTTCTATCTTTCCAGAATAGAAAAGTTCTTCACAACCAGACGTAAGATACTTGAGTTATGGGAAAAAAGAAGCGCTACCTCTGAAAAAATCTTTAAAAAAATACCAGTTTTCAAAAAACCTTCAAAAAAAAGTTCTGCCATAGAAAACAAAAAATGTCATCAAACCATTTCTAAGCCCCAAATCTTTAAGAAAAATTTGGTTTTGTTTCTTGAGGAAAAATCGTGTCGGATAGTGTTATTGTTGGTCTTCTTTGTATTTGTATGAGCGCCAAAATCACTTAGATTTGCTGTGATATTGATTTTGCAATAACTACAGTACATGCTCATGCGTTGCATCTGAGCCAATCTTTGGCTACGGCCAAAAAAGGTGACAAAAGTCACCTAAGTTAGAGCTTTGGTTAATTTAAATGTCTGATAGAGAATAGTCCAGTGCGTGTAAAAATGGAATCTCCGGAATATTTTCATTGAGAAACAAGTAACTTCATTTTGTGGCCCATACTGAATCTTTAATCTTCTGTATACGCTACTGGTCAAAATAGGAAGTACACGCGTATGAGATTTCTTTCAAGTATCGTAAGACTTTTAAACAAAAATATAGGAAAAAACCAATTAACTTTTAGTTTACTAACCTACGGTAGATTATCTGAATATTTATCATAATAATTTTTTTTCGCTTCAAATATAAATTTTGTGATCGATTATATTTAAAAAACATGCAATCTTTTCTAATTTGTAATAATCTTACGGTAGTAGTATCTAATATAGTCACCTTTTTTTTCCATTACTTTGGCGAATATTTTTGACATACCAGCAATGAGTTTGCGCCAAGTATTTACTGAAATCTCATACCAAGTTTTTTGGAAAAATTCAAACAATTTTTCGGAGTTTCGAAACGTATATGTGCCAACACGACGCACAGTGGATCGTTTGCTGAACGTTGCAAAATTAATAACTTTTGAATTATAGAAGTTATCTACTTATGTTTTATACCCGTACTCCAAAAGAGTTAAGGGGTATACTGTATTTGTGGTAAAAGTGGATGTGTGTAACGCAGAGAAGGAAAATTTTCCGACCCCATAAAGTATATATATTCTTGATCAATAGCCGAGTCGATAGAGCCATGTCTGTCTGTCCGTCTGTCCGTCTTGATGAGCGCCTGGATCTCAGAGACTATAAAAGCTATAGCCACCAAATTTTGTTTCGAGACTCATGTGATATCCCACTGCTACAAGTGTATTTCAAAATTTCGCCCCGCCCCCTTCCGCCCTCACAAAGAACGAAAATCTGTAGCATCCACAATTTTAAAGATACGATAAAACTAAAAACGCAGTATCGTAGAGAATGACCATATCTATCAGATTGCCGAATCTGAATAAGATCGGATCATTATTATAGCCAGAATGAAGAAATTAATTTTCAGTTGCTTCCTCCACCTCCTCTGGCCATTCTGACGATATTCATTCTCTTTCTCGCTCGCACACACTCTGCCCTGTGCAATGCGCGAGCAACCCCTAGCGGAGGAGATGTAGAATCTAAATGGTAGATGTAGAATATTTGTTCTAGATGTATTATCTACATTTTAGAAGTAGATGTAGTTAACAGATGTAGCAAAAAAATGTAAAAAGTAAAATTCTAACATTTCTAATTAAATTTCAATCATAATCTTATAAATTTATATACTGACTGAGTACGGGTATAAAAGTAGAGTCGCGACTAGAAGCGACTCACGTTCCTTCTCGTTTTTTATAATAATGTGCAAAGCTCCATGATTTTTTGATGTTACATTTATTAAGTTACGCCTACTAAAGGGGCGTAAACTAAAACTTTGGATTTTTTACTCAAAATTTACGATTTTTATAAGAATCATTGAAAATAAAACTTAAATTGATATATTATATTCTCAACTACTCATTATTAAAATTTAAAAAAAAACATTAAAAAAATAGTTATAAGAAAATTTAGGAAAAAATATACAACTTTTTAGCCGATAACAAAATTGTCTACTACTACATTTTTTTATATGCCGCTACAAAGTGAAAATAGTGAACAATGATATTTCTTAAAAAATCGAATAAAATATAATCGCAACAAATATTTCTTTTTTTTAAATTCATATATAATATTTTTTCTTAAATTAGGAAAAACTAGTTTTTCTCCTACCTTGAGTACTTTTTGCGAAAAATGCCTTTCACTTTGCTTTTTATGTACGTTTTTCTTCATTTTATTCAAAACAGAAAAATAGTCCAACTTTGAACAACGATTATAAATATTAAAATTTGTTTCTAATTTATAAAATTTTGGTTTTGAATTACTTGATTAATTCTTAACTGAAGTGTAACAAAAGATAAGCCAAATTAAAAAAAAAACGCTATATCCGACGATCCACTGTGCGCCGCACAGTGGGGCCTTTGGCCATTTCAGCTTTCTAAATTAATAACTTCCGAACGCATCAAGATATCTTCATGAAATAAATTGCGCTTAAAAGAAAAAACTTTCAGAATTTAGTCTGCAAAAGTACATACAAGTACAATATTTAGAAGCTTTACAATAAATAGCCAATGTTGAACTTTGTTACCAGTGCATATTTTCCTATGAAAAATGATAAATTCCAAGTTTTTCGGATCGATAAAGAATTTTTAATGGCCTATTATACTATAAAAAGTTATTTTAAATTAAATTTTTAACTTAAACAGAATTTAAAAGAAATTTTGAATATTTTAAACTGCAAGGACAAAATTTACACCCGCAAATTTTGCGAATATGCCTCGAAGACTGCAGAGTTGTTATTTGAAAAGTATCCAGAAAAGAAGCTTACTCCAACGCTTCATAAAATTTTGGCACACGGTCAAATTTTAATAGAACATCAGAGCCTTCCAATAGGAGAGATGTCAAAGGAGGCCCAGGAAACGAGAAACAAGGATTACAAGAAATTCAGGTACATGAATACGTGTAAAATATCACGAACAAGGCAAAACCAGGATCTTTTCAACATGTTGGCAGCCTCTTCAGATCCATTTATTTCATCTATTGGACATGTGAAATCCAAAAAAGACTTGGAATGTATTTATTCTTCAGAAATGTTAAGATTATTGGATATTCCTAACGATCCATCGGAAATAGATGCATGTTTTATAGTAAACCAAAAATAAGAACAATTAAAAAAATTTTTTTTTCATTTTTGTAAATTCTGTTTAAGTTAAAAATTAAATGTAAAATAACTTTTTTTATAAATATAAATATTAAAATTTGTTTCTAATTTATAAAATTTTGGTTTTGAATTACTTGATTAATTCTTAACTGAAGTGTAACAAAAGATAAGCCAAATTAAAAAAAAAACGCTATATCCGACGATCCACTGTGCGACGCACAGTGACCTTTGGCCATTTCAGCTTTCTAAATTAATAACTTCCGAACGCATCAAGATATCTTCATGAAATAAATTGCGTTAAAAGAAAAAACTTTCAGAATTTAGTCTGCAAAAGTACATACAAGTACAATATTTAGAAGCTTTACAATAAATAGCCAATGTTGAACTTTGTTACCAGTGCATATTTTCCTATGAAAAATGATAAATTCCAAGTTTTTCGGATCGATAAAGAATTTTTAATGGCCTATTATACTATAAAAAGTTATTTTAAATTAAATTTTTAACTTAAACAGAATTTAAAAGAAAAGAAAAAAAAATTTTTTTTTAATTGGTTTTATTTTTGGTTTACTATAAAACATGCATATATTTCCGATGGATCGTTAGGAATATCCAATAATCCTAACATTTCTGAAGAATGGATCATCCAGATTCCTGAATTGAAGAGGAAATTTTTGAATATGGCATTTCCCCATTGCATGCAAGAATAAGATGTATGGAGTTTATTAAAAATTAAATGTAAAATAACTTTTTTTTAGTATAATAGGCCATTAAAAATTCTTTATTGATCCGAAAAACTTGGAATTTATCATTTTTCATAGGAAAATATGCACTGGTAACAAAGTTCAACATTGGCTATTTATTGTAAAGCTTCTAAATATTGTACTTGTATGTACTTTTGCAGACTAAATTCGAAAGTTTTTTCTTTTAAGCGCAATTTATTTCATGAAGATATCTTGATTCGTTCGGAAGTTATTAATTTAGCAAGCTGAAATGGCCAAAGGCCCCTCTGTGCGACGCAAGCACCGTTTTTGTTGCTTGTGAACAGCCGAATACCGAAAAAACCGTGGTTCAATGCGCATCAAACAAACGACAAAAACGACTAAAAGACGATGATTATTCAGTATGTATATATTAACAGTTTATTGTAGTGTAGTAGATTCGAAGGGATAGTTAGCTGGATTCAAGACGGGGTCAGATAGAAGACGCGGGGGTCGGTTCAAGACGGTGTCGGATTGAATAGCTCGATTCCAAGACGATGTGCAAGAAGTGATTGCAAGATCAAGACTAAAAGAGGGCAGGCGGAGCGTGCCCTAATGCAAGCGAGAGAGAGAACGAAAGAAGCGCTACTAAGCCGAGTACGAGCCATTGATAGACAGAGAGAGTGGTAGCGAAGGCGAAAGAAAGAAAGGTGCGAGATGAAGAAGCGAGAGAACGTCTGCATAAGCATGCTGCGGTGCGGGAGCATGAATGTTTACATATGTTTGTAGGTAGATGAAAATTTAATACAGTGGGTAGTGCAAACAACGAACAATAATAAGGATTTACTCTACTGCTGCACCACTGTCTAGAATCTATGTATTTGGCTGCATAACCAAACAGCATCTATACACAAAAAATATAAGAACAATGGGTATAATTTTTTTTTGAGATTTCCTGAGTCTTTAAAATTAAAATTTTGAAAAACGTACTGAAAAAACGATAAATTTTGACTTTGAAAGCCTAATATTTCCCAGACGGTAAGGTGAAATCACAAAGTGTTTAGGTCTGCCCCATAGATGCTTTTCAGAATGTCAAAGTTTATTAAAACCAAATGTAAGATTCTGTGAAGATAAGATATTGTGAAAAATAAAAGTCAATAATCAGGTATCCTGATTAAAATTTGTGTGAAAAAGCTTTTATTATTTTGACAGAGTAGTGTACATATTAGACATTTGCATGAATGTATCCAAAAGGGCAAATGAATCATTCATACTGACAGCTAGTGTTCCCACTCACTCCCTAGTTGTACAGTAGTTAGTGAGTACAGTAAAATTGGTGTACAGTATACATACTGTACAGTGAGTCGAAACAGGAAAAAATCAGATATGTCATAAGCAAGAAAAACAAAATACAATAAATATAAATTGGTGTTGCCTATGCACAGTGTATATGACGCTGCCGACCTCTGCTGTACAGTCAAAAACCTGTACCCATTTGCAGAATGAATGTTTTATTTGCCCTTTTGGATACATTCATGCATATGCCTATTATGTACAATATTTTACTTAAAACTCATTATTTAAATTCTAATTTATCAATATTTGAGTGTAAAAACATAATTTTATCAACCATATCCTCGGTGGTGGCTACTTACATTTACACACATCTACTTTAACAAAAACTTACATTTTCTTGTGAATTCATTGCACCTGCGTCGTTTTCTTTACAAGCCATGTCAACTTTTTGCAAACTACTGCTACACAGAAAGTGTTAGAACGATACAAAACTAGGAGAGTACAACTGTCATTTGCACTCACTTCACTTTTAGTGTGGTACACTTTTTCTAGGATATAGAATATACTAGACAGCAATAAATAAGTATACTGTTTTTGAGTACAGTACACTACTGTACAGTACTGTCAAGTAGGAAATGAATGTAATCATGCAGATCTCTAGTACATATATCAAACTTTAATTAAACTCGTGTTAATTCGAACACTTATACCTCTAGAACAGTTCTCGGCACGTATGACATGTGACATGTTTTAAAGTGCTCTTGTGTGTGTGTAGCAAAAAACCAGAAGATGTCTGCGACCGAAAACGTTTTATGCTTTACACTGCGACGAACGATTTGTAGTAACATTTTTTGGCCGCGATCACTCCCTATTGAGTTTTTGTATTCATTATGCTTCGCATTATAATGACTTTCAACGAAAAATAGTTTACATAGTTTGCAACATAATAACATATGACGTATTGCGCATCGCCATCTATATTTAGGAAGAAGAACAAGTTTTGTTTCCAATATTCATTAAACATGCTTTTACTCAGTGTCGATCCGCAGCGTAATCATGCATTTGTCGACGGCTGAACACAACTGATTTCATTTTCATTCTTGCTTTGTGAAAAAAGCGAGACAAGAGCCGAAGTCGCATTGATGCAGCCCCACGAAGGCTTGCTGCTTTTATATACTGTACGTGTACCGGCAGAGCAGCAGCAGCGCCTTTTTCTAAGCGCAATAGATAGGGCCATGCCGAGCCCTGCTCTAGAACGCTAAACAGATTTTCATGGTTTTTGATTTTTTGTATTTGTCTCCATCCCGAATATCAAAATAACTATTATATCGTAGTCGTCCTACACGTCGAATACTGATCTCCCAGTTGCCGCTTTTAACCGTCGCTGCAGTTCGGCTTTCATACGACTTCTTGCAAAGCCAAATTTTTTCTTTAATTTTCCATGTCTTAAATCTCCGAATTTAACTATTATTCATGGGCACTTCTGATACCAGTCTTATAAGAAGAATGTAGAAGAAGAGTTACAGTTACTTTTACAATATTCGAACACTTTATTATAGAGAGAGTTTAGGCTCTCCGTTTCCAACACACTATGAACTCCAACTGAATAGTTCTAGTGTTGTATAAATAAATAAAATTTACCACACTGTATATGGATCGCAGCGTTTTGACATATTTAAGTTTTTAAGTTGCCAACGATTTTAAGATGTCAAAGCTTTTAACCTTAGTACAAACTTAGTTAGAACACCCTCCTATGTATTAGAGTAGGATAATAGCCTGTTTACACTACAGTTGAGTTATTGAGTTTTGGGCAAAACTCAGTTTTTTTTACATAGGTTTAACATAGGAGCCTAGTGAAAAGTTGAGTTATGGTTGCGTTTCAGTTGAGTTTATTCGATTTTCCGAATATTTGAACCCTGTTCGACTATCATGTGAACTAACATAGGAGCCTAGTGAAAAGTTGAGTTATGGTTGCGTTTCAGTTGAGTTTATTCGATTTTCCGAATATTTCAACCCTGTTCGACTATCATGTGAACTATCACCACTAGCAACAACAAATGACAAAAAATAAATAAATAATAATGGTTACATAATTGAACTTCTTTTAGTTTTTATTAGTATTCATAAAGTGTACCGCTAAAGCGTGCCGTATAGATTCCGCCCTTATATTGGAATTGCCAACCCATTGTTCATTTACAGGTTGCTCCTGCTCCCTGTTGGTCTCTGCTTCGCGCGACCAATTTTCAGAAACTGGACAGTTCTGCATTATGCTAAAATTGTGGAGAATACAGCAGCAGGCAATTATCTCCGAAGAGTTTCTTATATTATTGTCCAGTCCCTTCCCAATCTTCCTGAAACGAGCCTTTTGGTGGCCGAAAGCATTCTCTCCACCACACAAGTACTCTACCATTCCTGGTGATATCCCCGCCAAGTATGCATTGTTGCAGCGTCTTTGTATCCTGTTCCACAACAGAAAGGAGCAACAATTTCTTCTCGTCCATATTTAAAATTTATTTTAATTGTCAAAAAATAAAACCGGGTCAGGCTGTCAAAACTCAATAACTCGAGTTTGTGCTAGTGTAGACGCTAGTTCGGAGGTATTGAGTTAACTCAACTATCGATAGGTAACTCATCTCAGCGGCTATTAGGCTATTAGTCTATTATAATTTTCCGTTAATTAAGGATTACATTAGAATAAGATTACATACTCTTCCATCTCATGTAAAGCTTACCTATACATAAGAACACATGTAAACCCTACAAACCCTATTTGGCCCGTTGCATAATGGGCCAGACTCCCGTTTTTTCTTGGCATAAATTCTTCAATTTAAAAAAAAATCCATTTTGAATTTAACTGCCGCTTTTTTTTGGAAATAGCCTCCTCGGTAAAGCTAGAAGTGGAAACTTGGCAAATTGGCTGCTCATATTATTAGTGCGTTTCGAATTATTTTTCTGGCCGATGCGAACACGCGTTCTCCGCCTCCAACATTAAAAATGTTCACTAACACTACTCGACAAAATGGAACTTTTTTTTCTCAAGGATCCAAACCGACTTTTTCTAATTTGGGGCTTAAAAATTGTTTAAAGAATAAAGGTTTTTTTTCTATGGCAGAACTTTTTTTAAAAAAGTTAAAAATGTTCACTAACACTACTCGACAAAATCGAACTTTTTTTCTCCAGGATCCAAACCGACTTTTTCTGATTTGGGGTTTAAAAATTGTTTAAAAAATAATGGTTTTTTTTCTATGGCAGAATTTTTTTAAAGAATTTTTAAAACTGATATTTATTGTTTAAGCTTAATTGTTTAATTGGCTAATTCTTAATTAGCTCTAGACGATATTAGCATAATCATCCGACTTGCTGTTTCCAAGAAATTTTGTTACTACTATTCGGAATGAGTTCCACGCTGTTTTTTCATTCTTAGATAAAATATTTGGAAATCCATAATCTTTTAGTAGTTTTTTATTTGGGGACCATTGAATACTCCTTCTTTCACTTTTGCCAGCGGTATACGTGGAAAAACAGCTTTTAGGTAACGCATTGATTCGCCTTCCTTATCCAGTGCTTTAACAACATTTTTCATTAGTCCCAACTTAATGTGTAATAGTGGTAAAATAACGAATTTAAACTTCACGAGAGCTACATTTTGTATATTGCAATTTTCCAAAGTATGTTCCTCCCGTTCTTCAACAAAACTTTCGGGTTTGATTTTAAAGTTTTCTTCATACTGTTTTTGGAGAGTTTCGGTAAAAGCGATTTTTATTTCGTTGATCATCATGTACTTACCACATATGTAGCAAAATGAGTCTGCTTGGATAGCAAATGAAAATGATCGGCCGGAGGTATCCATTACAATTGATTTTAATTAATTGTAAGATGTTTTGGTAAACACACGATCGTATTCTGAGGAAGTCAGAACCGAGTTATATATCCATGACCATGATTAGGTAGACGCGACAAAATCTAATATGTGTGAACCTGCACTTGTGAGAATATAAAGGTAAACATTTGACCTGAACAGGTATCCTACCTCAGATAACGAAAAAAGTAATTGTCAAAAACATTTCATACCAAAGGAACGCGATCAGGTACCAAATGTACAACCCTTTTTCGTTTGCTTTGTTCCCAATTGACAGTTGGCTCCGCAACCTTCCAAAACGTATTTCTTGTTAATTTTTTTCATTTTTAGGTTTTGTTAACTTAATCCTAGTTATGTGAAAAAAGCGCTACATCTGAAAATTGGTATTGCTTTGCCTACATGAAATGACATACGCATCCGAACGGCCGCGCCACTTCCAACTTATATACTACGACGCACACCCCCGACTACTTCCCTTAACACACTTTCTTCGTGCTTTTCTTCTGTGGGACCACACCAGCTGATTCCATTCGCGATTTGTGTTGCACCATCCCTCCAAGTCCGAGTTCCACGATATATGTACATTGTACATATGTATATATATTCTCATATATGTTCATACTTACTCCTTCATATTGTGCCATCCGTTTTCATGTCGCTTCCCGTGTTAACATCGGCGATTCCGACCATTTTCCGTACCTTCAACTCCAACTACCAGTGCTACGGTAGTTCTTCCATTGCTTGTGTCTGTGCTTACGTTCTGTCGCTGTGAATTCGAAAATATCTCACCAAAATACAACCGCACAACAGACAAACTACCTGAACGTATTTCAGTCAGTTTCCGAGCAAAAAAAAAATACATATGTACATACATATATCCGCATTTGTATGTAAAGACACTTCTAGCTCCGAATTGAACAATTCTTCGTTTTCTGATTATCTATCTCCTACCGTCTGCCTACATATGGACATTTCCCTGAAATCGAACGGGACAGTCGTACGCATTGCAAGTGTAAGAAAGGTCTAACGAAGACGGATTTTCGAAACATGTTTACATAGATTTACACCTCTTGATTAGCATTATAAGTTTTGTCAAAAACCGAGCCATTCGCACGGGACAGATATGAAAGGGGTTTTCAAATTTCAGCGAAAGTTGAGGCACTATGTTCATGCAAATTTCTATACATATTGTGCATTGATGTCTCTTTAATAGTTATAAGCAAATATGATTCGTAGATTTTTTAAAATTTAATTATTCGCACGGGACATGTCGCACGGGACACAAATTCCTAGGTTAAATGTCTGGACGTTGATATGCAATGACTGCACCATCAAGTGGCCCATGCGACACCAAGCCGAAGCCTGTTACACGCGGAACCCAGGCTAGAAACGCAGCCCCTCCTCCCGCCCAACTGACCGGGGGCGCTGCCCCATGACGCGCGACGCTTGTTACCGAACGGATCGCAAACATGCAGGAAAGATAGGGGTTAGACTAATATTCGAGGAAAATTAGAGCTAAACACAACTAAAGAGCTAAACATGCAAAGATAGCTAAGAAAAAGTACTAGTTACGGGAAAGGTATGTTAATATTAGTGATTTAAGAAGAGGAAGGGAATTAGTGGTGGATATTATAAGGTAGAGAGAATTATAGTCAGAGCATAAGACCCTAAACGGTTCATGCAATGAATAATTTGGTCTACAAAGTGGAAGTAGCAAAGGAATAAAGTTTCTAGTAGATCTAACAGGTATTGTAAAGTTTATGCGGCTCAACAAGTCAGGGCTATCTACGTCACCCTTGATCAGGTTGTGCATAAAAATCACACCAAGCATTTTCCTACGACTAACTAAGGTAGCGAGAGAGAGAAGTCGGAGAACCAACTTCTTGAAATTTTTTATATGGTCTTGATTTTAAGATTTTTAGACTGGATAACTCTTTGTTAAACCAAGGAGGCTTCCCAGATCTAACCAGACAAGAAAATGGGACACAAGAATCAAAAAGTGTGTCGAGTACATTGTAAAATATGTTAGTGCCTGTCATAACGTTAGTGCACATGTACAGAGCGGACCAATCAAAATCTCTAATGAGGTTATTAAGCTTCGTAAACTCGGCTTCGTAAACTCGGCCTTACGAAAGCAACGGACCCGTTCGATCCAATACAGTACGCCCAATATCGACCGACACTTCGAATGTAGGATGTTAGGAGTCTTCAGGTATAGTGAGCGGAAGGGCTACGGTTAGCAACGCTATGGTCGGATCTAAAACAAAGCACAGATCAAGCAATCGACCAAAGGAATTTTTCACATGATTGACTTGAGACAGGGATAGGTCCAACAAGCCGTGGATAAAGTCATGTCGTGACAAGCCATCGTCTTTTATTTTGCTTTGAATAAAAGCAGTTACATTGTTAGATGTATGGTCAGGGGCAAGCCGTGATACAAAAATTTTCCGCTTTGGTGGGACTCCCACCAGCGGTTTTGGAACCACAGGTCTGGGACCTGTGATGGCAATATATAGCTGGTGGGGGCGAGACTGATGGGATAGTTATGGAGTTGGTTTCGGACTCGACAGACACGGACGCTACAGACATATCTACCTGCTTACTCTCCGAAGTGATGCATTCGGATCCCGAATCTGCTTCACCAGCAGCGATCGTTGCTCTTGGAGTGACCAACGTGATCAACTGCTGCACTGACGGAGTGGTCGGAGTTAGTTTTTCGGATGCCGGCGGACGAGAGGCAGTCGGCACTTTCAAGTCCCGCGTAGTGGACTTCTTGCGAACTGAGTGTCCATGGCCAAGAGCCGATCATATTGCTGTTTAAGGCCCACGATCAGCTCTTTGAAGCCACTCCGCGTCTGCCTCATGAACGATCGCATGTCGTTTTCCACAGCACTGCATTCCTCACAACTATAGTGCAGGCCATTGTTTTGGGAAATGGCATCTCCTACACGGCCCGCGATCCCTACACATTTTGCGTGTACTACGCTTTCGCAAAGCCAGCAAGGGATATTGGTCTGGTCATGGGTAATTTGCTTCTTGCTTGTTTTTGTTGGCACAGACAACAGAAAAATCCATAATGTTTTTTAATTTTTTTGTATCGAGAAAAAAAAGTTCAAAACAAATAGCAAAACAAATTAGGGTTGCAGCAACAGCCTATAACTGAGAGCTCTACGAACAGAAAGAGCGAGAGAGAAAGAACAGTTATTGGGATTTAGGTGATAGAAAGAGAGTGATAGAAGGTAATAACTACGACAAAGAGCGGCTAAATGTAATGAGAGGGCGTACTTACGAAAAGAAACAACACGAAAACAGGATTAACCGATTAATTAAAATTTTTGGTATCGGTGGACCTCGTCAGAGAAATGCCCATATACAAAAATTAGAATGGAATTTTGTTATGAAAATCTAATAAAATTAAACGCTAAGAATAACATTTTCGAAAACCACATACTAAACGAGAAGGAACGTGAGTCGCTTCTAGTCGCGACTCTACTTTTATACCCGTACTCAGTCAGTATATAAATTTATGAGATTATGAATGAAATTTAAAAAAAATTTTAAATATTTTACATTTTACATTTTTTTGCTACATTTGTTAACTACATCTACATGTAAAATGTAGATAATACATCTAGAACAAATATTCTACATCTACCATTTAGATTCTACATCTCCTCCGCTAGGGGTTGCTCGCGCATTGCACAGGGCAGAGTGTGTGCGAGCGAGACATAGAATGAATATCGTCAGAGGAGGTGGGGGAAGCAACTGAAAATTAATTTCTTCATTTTGGCCATAATAATGATCCGATCTGTACCAGATTTAGCAATCTGGTAGATATGGTCATTCTTTACGATACTGCGTTTTTAGTTTTATCGTATCTTTAAAATTGTGGATGCCACAGATTTTTGTCCTTTGTGAAGGCGGAAGGGCGCGGGGCGAAATTTTGAAATACACTTGTAACAGTGTGATATCACATGAGTTGCTTTTGTTTGTTTGGTTGCTCTAGCTTTTATAGTCTCTGAGAACGAGGCGTCAAACAAGACGGACAGACGGACAGACAGACAGACAGACAGAGACTCGGCTATTGATGCTGATCAAGAATATATATACTTTATGGGGTCGGAAAATTTTCCTTCTCTGCGTTACACACATCCACTTTTACCACAAATACAGTATACCCCTAACTCTTTTTGAGTACGGGTATAAAAAGTCACAAGTGCATACAATTTCGAATTGCGGGTGTGTACATATGTATATAAATTAATTTTTGAATTATTATATTTGAAAATTAAAATTTATTTATTGGTCACAAGACCGTTTTCGTTGATTGAATATTTTAGACTAGTTACAACTAGAGTACAAAATCTTTTTATAACCTATTGTTGGAGGCGGCGGAACTGTTGGAGACGGCAGAACTGTTGGCGGCGACGGAACTGTTGGCAGCGGCAGAATTGTTGGAAGGGAAAATTGATTTCGATCGATGGTGAGAGTTCAGAAGAGCTGATTCCGCGAAGACGCATTGTCGCAGTCGCTGCGTCAAAGACGGGGTGGGGCGATGATGGTGTTGATTGAAGTAGGTCAAGCGTGTTCTGAGAATGACAACTCTCGGCGCGTATTTTGGGCAGGAAATGGAATTTACATTATTTTGTTAAGTCTTGCGCAATGTTATTGCAAGTGGGCAATAAACTATTGTGCAAGATTTTTTATGGTTTATGGTTTTTTGTAAACTCTTCTGGAGTTAACTCTTCCCCTCTTATTTCATTTGTTCTCAAATGAATTTTAAAAATATGGTATGTTATTGAATTCATAATCTTGTTTTGAATTTACTGCTCTTTTGGTGTCAGTGTCAACTTTAATATCTGGTTTTTCTGGAGGCATGTTTAGTATAACATTTTGTGGTTTTCGACAGATATTATGATATTATGATCAGTATTATTGCGATCGTAAATACTGTTATGATGGTCATACTATTTATTGAGGAGTGAGTTTGCAAGAAGTTGAGATGTTTTGTATTATTAATGTGTAGTTCTTCAAGTGATTGTAATGATAATATTTTAATTCTTTTCTCTTGCAATGGACTTAATTGTACCATTGGATTTCCAGGCTGAATATGAGTTTTTTGCAGGTTTGAAAATGTGTTTTCGTTAATGTTTATTGTTTCGTTCCAGTATTTTAGTAAATATGTTACATTTAATTCTTGAGAACCGTCTTGCCATTTGACCGTTCCTCTGAAGCTATTTAGGATAATAAGATCAAAGCTTATTTCTTCCACAGGTTCCATGTGATCTGCATTACTATAGTTGCATGTGGAGTCTTTCCCTATCATAAGCTTACTTATACAATTCTCATGATTCAGATTAACTGTTTTAAATTCGTATGTTGTTATAATTTGTACAGGGGTTTTTAATTCCATAAGTGTAAAGTTCATTCGTGAATATTTCTTGAAAAGGGAGATTTACAATGGTGTTATTTCGGACAACGGGTCTAATAATGATATTTTTATAGTTTTCTTTATCTAATTTATCTTAATTATGTAAAGTAATGTTTTTTTATTGTATAAAATTGAAACATCTGCAAACTCGAGCATTTCTTCTATTGAGTTTAATGGGGTAAGAATTTCTATAAAGTTCTTTTTTATTAAGTTTATTTCGTTTTCGCAAGAATGTGTTTATTATATTTAATCTTGCCCATTGAGTTGCATATTTGATGTTGATTAATTCTTCTTTTATAAGGCGGTTCTGTATTTGTAAGTTAATGGCTATTTCATTTCTGAATGAATTGTCCTTTTTTATTGTGTTCAATAGTCTATTGCTGATTTCTATAATCTTATTTATTCTTTCTTCAAATTGTGTATTTATTATAATTTGATTTGATTCTTGTGTTAATTTCCCAATATTTCTTGTCCAGGTTGGTATGTTCGTATAGTCTTTCTATTTTTGTTGTGATATTCCAAATCTTTATCTTGTTTCTGCTTAAGTCTGTCGATTTTGTCTTGTCTGTTCTTCTAAATTTAGTACGGGTGGTCTTATTAGATTATTCTGATTTGCCATCAAATTTTGTTATAAGAAAAACACTCAACTACGTTGGTTGAACGTAGGTTGAATGTAAAAATTCGTGTAGAAATAAAATATAAAATGAGAATAGAAAGTGGTAATATTTTATGCCAATTTTATCAATGCGTATCTTTGGAAATTAATTTATATCTGTCAACTGTGATTTTTGCACTTATTTTTTACTAATACGTATATTTAGAAACAATTTTTGTTATTTATATCTGTCGACTGGGATTTTGCGCTTTTTTTAATTTTTCTTTTCGTTTTGTTTTTTGTTTGGAAAATTCTTACATTATCATTGTTGATGTGGCCAGCCTGGCTGATGGTACGGACATCTTCCTTTTTAGTCTCCTTTCACCTACTGGGGCTCCGTGATTCATACAGACGCCAGGTATCCTGTGGACGGACCTTCCAGGATGTGTGGTCCACCGATGTGTCCTATTGGTCGACCGTGATAATCGCGGGAGTCTTTTTCGAGCCGAATAGTTTTTTTTCCAACGAATAGATCAACACGTATAGGCGTTTTGCTATGTTGTGTTTGATCTCGCGCTTAGAATTGTTTGTATCTTTCACGCGTCGTTGGTCCCTTCTCGGGCGCAAATTAATTTTTGAATTATTATATTTGAAAATTAAAATTTATTTATTAGTCACAAGAACGTTTTCGTTGATTGAGTATTTTAGACTAGTTACAACTAGAGTACAAAATCTTTTTATAACCTATTGTTGGAGGCGGCGGAACTGTTGGAGACGGCAGAACTGTTGGCGGCGACGGAACTGTTGGCAGCGGCAGAATTGTTGGAAGGGGAAAATTGATTTCGATCGATGGTGAGAGTTCAGAAGAGCTGACTCCGCGAAGACGCATTGTCAGCATTGTCGCAGTCGCTGCGTCAAAGACGGGGTGGGGCGATGATGGTGTTGATTGAAGTAGGTCAAGCGGTTCCTAAGAATTACAACTCTCGGCGCGTGTTTTGGGCAGGAAATGGAATTCACATTATTTTGTTAAATCTTGCGCGATGTTATTGCAAGTGGGCAATAAACTATTGTGCAAGATTTGTTTATGGTTTATGGTTTTTTGTAAACTCTTCTGGAGTTAACTTATATGTAACATATAAACGTTCATCATATCGTCTTAATTAAAAGGCCAACCTTATGTGTTTGGAGGTACTTTTATCTGTACGTTTAAACTTCTGCCAATTTTAATATACCTCTCAAACGGCATAGAAGGTATGACACCGCCAGGACCAAACTATGTGAAACAATCAGGCAGGCTCCGGTTTTCATTTTCACAAAAAAAATTTGATTTACTTTTCAAAACGAAAAGTCAGGCGCTCCCGCACACGTGAAATACATGACTTTTCCGTTTTCAAAACGGCAACAGATTCCTCGCCGAAATAAAAAGTAAACGTCTCTTATACAACTAAACAAATCTTAATTGCAAAAGAAAACGAGAAGGAACGTGAGTCGCTTCTAGTCGCGACTCTACTTTTATACCCGTACTCATTCAGTATATAAATTTATGAGATTATGATTAAAATTTTAAAAAATTTTAATATTTTACATTTTACATTTTTTTTGCTACATCTGTTACCTACATCTATATCTTAAATGTAGATTATACATCTATAACAAATATTCTACATCTACCATTTAGACTCTACATCTCCTCCGCGAGAGGGCGCTCGCACATTGCACAGGGCAGAGTGTGTGCGAGCGAGAAAGAAAATGAATATCGTCAGCATCGCCAGAGGAGGTGGGGGAAGCAACTGAAAATTAATTTCTTCATTCTGGCTATAATAATGATCCGATCTGATTCAGATTCGGCAATCTGATAGATATTGTCATTCTCTACGATACTACGCTTTTACTTTTATCGCATCTTCAAAATTGTGGCTGCCACAGATTTTCGTCCTTTGTGGAGGCGGGGCGAAATTTTGAAATACACTTGTAGCAGTGTGATATCACATGAGTCTCGAAACAAAATTTGGTTGCTCTAACTCTTATAGTCTCTGAGATCTAGGCGCTCATCAAGACAGACAGACGGACAGACGGCCAGACGGACGGACAGACAGACATGGCTCTATCGACTCGGCTATTGATACTGATCAAGAATATATATACTTTATGGGGTCGGAAAATGTTCCTTCTCTGCGTTACACACATCCACTTTTACCACAAATACAGTATACCCCTTAACTCTTTTGAGTACGGGTATAAAAATAGATGACTTATTGATGCATTGACATGAATTTGACACTATTAACTGGGAAATTGAGCTTGTGCCCTTTTTATAAATAATTTTTGTTTAAACCAACCTCAAAATTGGATCTACAAAATTGGTCAGTGCAAAAACAAAACAAAAAGAATTGCTGTGAACAGCTGTGCCAGCCCGATTTGGCTGTCGATAAGTCTCTGTTAAACATAACAGAGGCCTTTTTGTATGAGCTAGCACTAACGCGTGGGTATAATAGCAGTACATTTCGCGCTTAACAGTACAAAAGTGGATTCCAGAGCGCGTCGAATTTAAAGGTCATACTTTTTGCTGAAAACTAAAACGCAAAGTAATGCCCGCATGTCTCGCGTCGAATTGAAAAGTCATACTTTTTGCTGAAAACTAAAACGCAAAGCATCAATTCTGAGCCGGTTCTAGTATTTTCGGTTTGAAAAATATTGTTTCCTGGTGCCGGTTTTACTTGATTTTCAATATTAATTATACCCGTACTCAAAAAGAGTTAAGGGGTATACTGTATTTGTGGTAAAAGTCGATGTGTGTAACACAGAGAAGGAAAATTTTCCGACCCCATAAAGTATATATATTCTTGATCAGCATCAATAGCCGAGTCTCTGTCTGTCTGTCTGTCTGTCCGTCTGTCCGTCTGTCCGTCTGTCCGTCTTGATGAGCGCCTCGTTCTCAGAGACTATAGAAGCTAGAGCAACGAAATTTTTTTTCCAGACTCATGTGATATCACACTGTTACAAGTGTATTTCAAAATTTCGCCCCGCCCTCTTCCGCCTTCACAAAGGACGAAAATCTGTGGCATCCACAATTTTGAAGATACGAAAAAACTAAAAACGCAGTATCGTAGAGAATGATCATATCTATCAGATTGCCGAATCTGAATCGGATCGGATCATTATTATAGCCAGAACAAAGAAATTAATTTTCAGTTGCTTCCCCCACCTCCTCTGGCGCTGCTGACGCTATTCATTCTCTGTCTCGCTCGCACACACTCTGCCCTGTGCAATGCGCGAGCAACCCCTAGCGGAGGAGATGTAGAATCTAAATGGTAGATGTAGAATATTTGTTCTAGATGTATTATCTACATTTTACATGTAGATGTAGTTAACAAATGTAGCAAAAAAATTTAAAATGTAAAATTTAAAATTTTTTTTTAAATTTCAATCATAAGCTCATAAATTTATATACTGACTGAGTACGGGTATAAAAGTAGAGTCGCGTCCAGAAGCGACTCACACGTTCCTTCTCGTTTTGGTTACAGTTTCTACTTTATTCCCTGATTTCAACTAATTTTATTTTATCTCTATATTTCTAGCGCTATGTCAGCTAAAACTGAGACTAACATAAACTTTTTAAATGTTTGTCAAGGAAGACCTGATATTAGTCATGAACCAATGAGAAAACGTTCATCATCGGCAAACGAATCCTCCAAACCAATGAACGTTATCCAAACTCGTCAAAGCGCTGTCGAATTGCGGAATAGTAGTTCCTCACATAATAACAGTACGTACAAAATAGGTAATACTTTATAAATTACTTACATTATTTTTCAAAAGTTTTGTGACGCTGCTTAGATTACCATGGGGAGACCCAATAAAAGCTAGGTTAGGTTAACCCGAACGGACCTCACGGGGCCACGCATAGGCCGATATGGCCCTTAGTTGTCCGGATGGGGGTGTATGAAGGATCGAAGTACTTTTGAAAAAGGCTAACAGTTCCCCTGGCGTCCTCTTGTCTTGGAAGCATCTTCCAGTGATGCCAGTACCGGGGCGCCCAGGTGTATTCTCCTAGCCCGTGAGAGAGGCGGGCAGTTGCAGGTGAGATGTTCCAGGGTTTCAATAGCCCCGGGTTCCTCGCATTTCCTGCAGCTGCCACTGTTGGTGATGCCTAGTTTGACAGCATGTGCTGCAGCCAGACAGTGACCTGTAAGTATTCCCAATAACATTCTGCAGTCCTTCCGTGGTAGGTGCAGTAGGTAGTGGCTAAGCTTCCCATTGCTCTCATTGCACAAGGTCTTTGAGGGTTTGCAGGTGGTGGTGCTGTTCTCTAAATTGCGTTGGAGCGTTCTAAGGGAGATAGGAACGTTCTCAGTTCTGTCGTTTTCCAGCCCGACGCCGTCCTTTGCCAGAACTTCCGCCATCTCGTTTCCATCGATGCCTTGGTGGCTGGGAACCCAGTAGATCCGCACTGACTTTGTCTTGCTTAGGATATCTAGTGCCTCCCTGCTTGCCAAGACATTTTTGGAACTGACCGCTGACGACTGCATGGATCTTATTGCCGCCTGGCTGTCCACGAACAGGTTGATCACGTCGTGTGGACGATCCGTAGACTGAGTAGCCTCCGCCGCTTTCCGTATAGCGAAAACTTCCGCCTGGCATTGGTCCGATAGCTTATAGGACAGCCTTATCTCAGGGTCTGTATATACTGTATGCCCGCTTCTACTCCTCCTTTAATCTTGGAGCCGTCTGTGTAAATGTTGAGGTGCTCAGCGCCCCTGTGATGCAGTACATTGCCTGCCACTGAGTTCTTTCCATAAGCTTATTGTATGTCTTTTTTTCCCTAGCCTGCCACCACACTTAGACTCCATACAGCAGAGTCGGTCTCACCACCGAGATGTAGATCTAGTGCATTAGAGCAGGTGATAGGCCCCATGTGCTGCTAAGCATCTTCTTAGCTGCATATAGCGCAATGGTGGCCTTTTTCACCCTTTCCAATACATTGGGGGTCCATGTCAGCTTGCTGTCCAGTACCGAGGTATTTGACTTGTGCTTTTGGGGTCAGCCTGGTTCTTTCGAATTTTAGGGGGATCCATGCCGGAACCTTATATATCTTGGTAAAGAGGATGACCGTCTTGTCCGCGTTGATACTGAGTCCTACTTTTTCCGCCCACTCACATATAGAGCTGATGGTCGATGGACATACTCCTGTAATAAGTATGCTTATGTCGTCCGCAAAAGCCGTTATTTTTGGTGCTCTCCTCTCGAATCTCTTTATTAGGTCGCCGACGACCAGATTCCATAGGAGGGGCGACAGTTCCCCACCCTGAGGTGTGCCTCTGTGCGTCAGTTTCACCATGGAAGCGGTGCCTCATTCTGAATACACCCGTTTACAACTTAGAAAGTTCTTTATTCAGAGGTTGATTGCGGGATGTGTGTTGGTCGCTTCTATGCGGTCCATTATCGCGTTCGTATTCACGTAGTTGAATGCTCCGGATATGTATACGAACACTCCTAGAGCATACTTTTTGTTATTAAGGGCTCTCTCGATGGTGGCTACTAGCGAATGTAGTGCCGTCGCTACCGATTTCCCTTTATAGCCTTTTCACACTGGCGACCATCCATCATCCCCCATCCATTTCTGGGATGGGCCGTAAGGTTTTGCCGTTCCGAAAATTTCCCAGTTATTCCACCATCCATCTGGGATGTTCCTAATTCGCTTGTTTCCATGCGGTATTTTTTCGATAATTGTCAAATGCAACCATATATAATAGACATTTACAACGAAAAATCGGAATTCACTACGAAAATGTAAACAATGACAGACAGGAAAATGAAAAAAAAAACAACAAAACATATGATGTCAAAATATTCTCAGGAACAAAAACTCAGAAGTGAGATAGTTTGTGGACTATCCTTTGGGAATTTGTTTATGAGGAGTGTTTTGCAAAACTCAAGCAGGAAATTGCACACGCTGTTGGCTAACAGCCCTCCGACTATTCTGTACTTAGAAAAACAGCCCAAAGTATACAATGCTATGGCGATATAAAATTTTCATTAAACAGCATCTTTGTTTTCGGCTACATCTTTCTCCCAAAATGTCCCGAACCGCTTCTAAAAAGTCCTATCATATATATTTGTATTTAAAACATTGATTGGATTTTGTAGAAGCAGTCACAAATGACCACGCTTCAGTTTTTTCAAAACAAATATCAATTCTAATATATCCTCTTCGTCCACATCCTCATCATCCACGTGCAGCAACATGATTAGTTTGGTCAAGAATATGTTTTGCTGTTGAATCACATTTACAACCATTGCAATATTATTAATATTCATTTTAATTAAAGACGTAAACAAATTTCCGCACGCAATTAGGAGCATCAGCTGTTTCTCATGGATGGGGGATGGTGGATGGTCGCAGTGTGAATCGGAGTTTCACATATTTCAAAAATTCCCACCGTTCCTCCGGGATGGGCTCAGTGTGCAGAGGGTATTAGTGTAAGCATGCTGGTTGGTTGATATCTGTCCCCCTAAATCGTTCCTGATGTGTAAATCCAGCAACTTTTCTAGAGTTTTGAGTAGAAAGGAGGTGAGGCTTATCCTCTATAATCCTTGGGGCTCATATGGCTGCACTTTCCTGCCTTTGGAAGGAAGACAATCCTCGAGGTCCTCCATTGGATAGGGATATAACCTGTGCTCAGGCAAGCTAAGTACATTGTATATTGCAGAGAGCCATGGGGTGATCATGTCTTTGATCACCTGTAGCATGGCTGGAAATATGCCGTTTAGTCCAGGTGCTTTTGTACCCCCAAAGGAGTCTATAGCCCAGAGGATTCTCTTAGACGATATGAGATCTGTTGGGGAATGCTGTTCCTCAGTTTCTAGGTCCTGATGCGCTGTAGCGTCAGCAACCTCGGTGCAACCCGGGAAGTGAGCTTTTATTATCGCTGTTAGGGCTTCTTCACTGCTCTCAGTCCACTGTTCATCGTTTCGCTTCAGCTGACTCTGTATGGTAGGTTGCTTAGACTTTCTCGATATTGGAGCAGAAGTTCCGACAGAATACAGCAACAAAATATTGAGTCTAACGATGGGAATAGGTCCAGGGGCGGATTAGCCCTGAGGCAGTTGCCTAGGGCCCCCCTAGGGCTAACAGAAAAATTTGTTGAAAATCAAAACCCAAAATAATGAATAAAAAATTAGCGACTGAGACCCATACAAAATAATCAAAAAAACATAAAATTTATAAGTTTTTATTTCAAAGGAAAAATAAGGTAACTGGCGTGATAAAAGTAGGTCCCCCAGATTGATGGGCCGGCCCTAAACTGTGCCCTGCGCTGTCTCGAACATTCTCGCTGACGAACAGACGAAGCCGTCGGGTAGCATCGGTGTCTCTAGATCCCTCAGCTCGACGCTGACGAACAGACGAAGCCGATGGGCAGCGGGGTCGCGGTCAGAGACGAGGCATAGCCGAAAAGAGAATTGAAACTCCGCGCGTTCCCTCTGTTCGGGCGGACCGATAAGCCTCGCCATAAAACAGTTTTTTGGTCGCTCATGCAGCATCTTGGTATTGTATAGTCTTTGGGGGTACACATCCACAAAATGATAAATTCCAAGTTTTTCGGATCGATAAAGAATTTTTAATGGCCTATTATACTATATAAAATTATTTTACATTTAATTTTTAACTTAAACAGAATTTACAAAAAAGGAAAAAACATTTTTTTTATTGTTCTTATTTTTGGTTAACTATAAAATATGCATCTATTTCCAATGGATCGTTAGGAATATCCAATAATCTTAACATTTCTGAAGAATAAATACTTTCTAATTCTTTTCTGGATTTCACATGTCTAATAGATGAAATAAATGGATCTGAAGAGGCTGCCAACATGTTGAAAAGATCCTAGTTTTGCCTTGTTCGTGATATTTTACAAGTATTCATGTACCTAAATTTCTTGTAATCCTTGTTTCTCGTTTCCTGAGCCTCCTCTGACATCTCTCCAATTGGAAGGCTCTGATGTTCTATTAAAATTTGACCGTGTGCCAAAATTGTATGAAGCGTTGGAGTAAGCTTCTTTTCTGGATACTTTTCAAATAACAACTCTACAGTCTTCGAGGCATATTCGCCAAATTTGCGGGTGTTAATTTTTTCCTTGCAGTTTAAAATATTCAAAATTACAGCCAATCTTTGGATAATGCCTTCATCCACTCCAGTTATTTTTGCTGTAATTTCGTGTTGAGTTTCCATGAGTGGGATGTGGGATGAGTTTCCATCGTTTGTGTTCCCGTATCCATATTTGGGGCAGTCGACCCTTAGTCCAAGTTTCGCAAAGAATTCGCCTTGAATCATTTTTTTCCTGTGTTTATGTTTCTCTTTGGCTGGCATGCTATCGTCAAAAGATTCTTCCGTTCGCGGGATGGTATATGCAAGTTTTAAAATAAACTCCATACATCTTATTCTTGAATGCAATGGGGAAATGCCATATTCCAAATTTTCCTCTTCAATTAAGGAATCATCCAAAAATGACTGCAATATATATACATATGCATATACCACCCTTTGGCAAAATAAAAATCAGGTTAAAAAACTTGGTCAAATTCAGGTCAATTATAACGGCCAGCCTGAATATGCAATGCTAAAAAAACGTTTGAAAAAGGTATGTCGAAGTTAAAAAGACTTAGCTGCAAATGGATTAATAGCTAACTACATAATTTAGGTAGCGAAAACTTAAAAATGGTTAAATTATTGAGTGTACCTGAGTACACTCAGGTACATGAGTACCTGATTTTTTTTGTTTTTCAACTTTGACCTGAATTAAAAAAAGTAAATTTTTGCTTTTCCGAAATATTTTGTATACGGGATCTTTGTATATTTCTTTACTCAAATCAAAGGTCCATACGTGCACCTTTGGGTTTTTGGCTTCTACATCGATAACAGTGACGCTACCTCGCACGAAAAACGTCAAAATTTTGATTTTGTATGCGAACTTGAGCTGCGACAGCCCATTTTTGGCCGTTTTTCGTGCGAGGTAGCGTCACTGTTATCGATGTACATAGAAGCCAAAAACCCAAAGGTCACTATGGACCTGATTTGAGTAAATATACAAAGATCCCGGTACAAAATATTTCGGAAAACAAAAATTTAATTTTTTAAATTCAAGAACTTGCGAAATCGGTCCAGCCGTTCACGCGTGATGCCGTGACAAAGAGAAATAGGGATTCATTTATATATATATACTAGCCAACCCGGCGAACTCCGTTTCGCCACCAGATGGCTTCGTTTTATGTAACATTTCGTTTGGTGATTAAAAGATGAAGAACAATTTTTTTTGTTTTATACATATTTGAAAATGAAACATTTTATTTCATTTCACAACAGTAATGAATTCATTTCGATTACAAAAATGAAGTGTTATTTAGTTGAACTTCTCTAAGTAAATGAAAGTGAATCCAAAGTAAATATTGAATCGAAGCGTTATGCGTGTTCGCAAATTATCCGTTTGATTGAAGTGCTCTTTGGTAAACCACATTTTTTGTTTTTTGGTCTGACGTTAACACAAACAAATCGGATGGTTTCCCAACTCGTGAGCACGCAAGGTATAACTGCCCATGTGAAAAACAATGATTTTCAAAATTTATCCCGCAAACACTAAGCGATTTGCCTTGCGACTTGTTAATTGTCATTGCGAACTGCAAATTGCAATCGTTTGAAGTCAAACGGAAGATTAGTCGGAATCATTGGTATTCGAGGAATACATACATTTTCACGTGCGTTTTTTCCGTTAATAATGGTTGCCTCAATCAAATTCGGCATGTCTTTTTACCGAAAGTCGAGTACCGTTGCAAAGTCGCGGTGGATTCACATCACGCAAGTGTATATAGTCCTCAGATCGTAGCTTTGCCTGATTGAATCGGATGAACGCTAAACGTTCGGTCTCGACTTTAGCATACATGTCGACAGCGAATTGCTGGAATAGCCGACGGCACTTTATAATGACATTCTCCTCATGTGTACGAATCATCATACGATACGCATAGTAATTCATTGCGCTTAGATTTTTATTCGTTGATACGCCTGAAAATGCAAAATTAAATGAATTGTTAATGGAAACCAATAAGAGCAATAATAGCAATAATTATTGTGTGAATATTGTACCTGTAATTGGATCGACCATCTTCAACGTGATGTCGTATCCGTCTTGCCCTTGCCAATAAATGATTGGATATTGTAACGCATCGTACAAACGATGTGTCTCGTTTACACGATGCATGATATTGCTTCTTCGCTGAACGACAATGTCTCGCGATTTAGTTGGACCGCCAACAATAATTGCAGCAACATCATTAACGGTGGCTGCATTGAATCTTCGCACATGTTCACCTGTTGGGGTACAATCCGCTCTTATGACAAATTTGTGCGTATCCGATGGCATTCGTTCCAATGCTGTTTTGAACATATTAACCACACCATTATTAGCGTGAAAAAATGCTTGCAACTGTTCAATAATTCGTCTCTTTAACTGTTGTGTTCCCTGTATATTGCACCGCACATTCAGCTGATCCACCATCGACGAAATGAAATATATTTGCAGAAATTAATGCGGTTCATCTGGTGTTGGCACCATTGAACCATGCAAATGATATATTTGTGTAACTTCTGATCGTGTGATGGTGTAGTGTGTGGTGTATATGTAGTTGTTACGTGTTGCAATTCATAGTGTTGGTGTGAGTGATTGGTTATGTGTGTTGTATCTTTTACCTTGCAAGTCGGCATGAAGCCGCCTTCTCGAATGATATTAGCTCCAAAGGAAGTCATGCGAAAGCAGTTATTGTATTCAAGGATTTGTTGAAGAAAATGGCTGGAATCGGGATCACTTCCATCGAACAATGGTTTCAGTGACTGTGGTGGTGTAAGTAATGGATCCAGTTTGACTTTTCCACTTGCGCAACACAATCCAGTCGTTTCTCTTTTGAACTTGAACGCATTGCAATATCGGCATATAGTCGTCATTGGTCCAATATCTAAATTTTTATCATCACTGTAGTTCGCAGTGGGATCATATTGGAATGCCAAGCGATTGTATGATGCCAATGATCTTCTTGTTCTTATTATATTTTGTCTTTCTTCGCTTAAGTTCTGTGAATACACTTGTTGTTGACTTGCATGTCTTGTGCGGCGGCCGATGTTCGCACGTTCTTTAGGCATTTTGGACTGTGGACAGAGTGGTGAATTTAACCTCAAAAGCACGATCCACATAATTTACACAGTTCAAATTACCACCTTAAAGACAAATGCCTGCTGTTGAAATTGAATACAAATTTTCACAATACACGTGATTGATTTGGTGGTTTTCAATTGAAATGTGAGGAAACGAATAACTTTTTTTTTAAATTTCGTTTTCACAGTGAGCACACAATACCGGTTTGTCACATGAAATTAACTGAGCAGAGAACAATGAGTAGCTGTCAAACAATGTATCACGCACCGGCGCCTACTTAAAATATTGGTTTGTAGTACATGCTATGTATCAGAGATGGCGCTGTATTTTGTAGTATATAGTAGATAATAAAAATAGATAATAAAACCTCACGGAGCCCGAGACCTTCCCAACGAATGCAAAACCGTGGAAATCGGTTCGTGCGTTCTGGAGTTATAGCGTCAGGAAGGAAAACCCGACTTATTTTTATATAGTAGAATAGATATATAAGATATTGGAAATGATAGATTTACAGAGGAGCTAAACAAGTTGTACCGCTTTTTTATTTAATTATATTTTATCTTCTTTTTCTCCTATTCGTTCTGCGTATCTATTTGCCAATTACCAATATTTGTCGCTGGCGATAAGGTTAATAATTACCGGGCTAATTCCGCACTCCGCATTCCTTCGCACTTGTTGTAATGTTTGAAAAACTACTAATCTGCGCATTGACCGGTTTGTGGTATTGTTGTCTTTACTTCTAACTTGGCCAAACTAACCAATGGCGGATTAGAAAGGTAAATGAAGACGGCTTTCCTGCACTGCAACCTGTGGCTTGTTTCGTCCACCAAAACCACAACGCACAGTGGCTCTCTTACGAAAAACAGAAAAAAAATAGCTGGTTCGCTAGTTCGCTGGTATATAATATATAATATCATTTTGAACGAGGTTGCGTCAGTTAAATCGATCTAGGTCCGCTGTGCAATATGGGCTCTTAATCTTTGGTAAAAGGAATATAAACAGCATGTCCAAAAAAGTTTCGCGAAAGTTCAGATATAGTTTTTTTAAAGTGAAGTCAAAGTTGAAAAACAAAAAAAAGAGAAGGAACGTGTGAGTCGCTTCTTCACGCGACTTTATTTTTATACCTGTACTCAGTCAGTATATAAATTTGTGAGCTTATGATTTATGTAGAATTTTTATTTTAAATTTTTTTGCTTCATCTGTTAACTACACATCTAAAATGTATATCCTACATCTTTCAATTATATTATACATCTCCTCCGCTAGAGGGCGCTCGCACAGGCAGAAAGGCCGCTCGCACAGTGCAGAAAGTGTGCGAGCGAGAAAGAGAATAAGTAGCGTCAGCAGCGCCAGAGGAGGTGGGGGAAGAACTTAAAATTAGTTAATTCATTCTGGCTATAATAATGATCCGATCTTTACCAGATTTAAAATTCTGGTAGAAATTGTCGTTCTCTACGATACTCTGTTTTTAGTTTTATTTTTGTCCTTTGTGTCAGCGGAAGGGGCGGGGCGAAATTTTAAAATACACTTGAAGCAAAAATTTGGTTGCTCCAGCTCTTATAGTCTCTGAAAACTAGGCGACAGACAAGACGGACAGACAGACATGGCTGTATCGACTCGGCTATTGATAATGATCAAGAATATATATACTTTATGGGGTCACACATCCACTTTTACCACAAATACAATATACCCCTTAAACATTTGAGTACGGATATAAAAACAAGCAAAAAATTATATAGTTTGGAAAATAAGTTTTTCTTTAGAATTGTTTATGCAACGGACCAGTTTTTCAGTAAATATAGAATTAAATAAATACACCCAGTAAAAGATAGCAAAAACAGAATCATACCTTATACATATTACTTTTTATTCTACTTGACAGATGCAAATAATTTTTAACTTTGTGTGCTCATATCTCCAGAACAGGATTTTCTTGAAACTTAGGTTTTTGGAGCTCTTGGAGAATTCTCTATCTGATCTTTCGAGCGCGCTTATAAAATTCTTGACTTTTGCCACATCTTTTCGGCTGAGGTCTCATTGTGCGACGTAGCGATGCTCGTGTGCAGAGACTAACACAAAAATCTGTACCCTACTTCACCCAAACATTTAACTGGCTAGCTTTCTGGGACTCCCCTACACAGATTAATCCTAGGATTTACTTCCGCTCTTTAAAAAGTGCAGTAGTTGCTTTGTTTATTGCCTTGACAATTAAATAGATATTCGTTCGTGGAACTTACGATCTAAATCTATTTGCGAATTCATACCTTTTCAAGTATTTATTTTTAAATAAAAATATGTTTTTTTTAGCTTATGGAAGAGAACGGTGTGATAGTTTACCAACAAGAAATCGAACCTTAAGCGACTGCAGCAATCAAAAAAACCTTGGATCAAATCATGGTTTCCGACCTAACACGATTTCAGGGAACCGTCCACACTCAACCAACAAACCTAACAATAGTCCACCGTTTAATACACCATTACGATGCTCGGAATCTGAAGAATCATCACTTAGTGTCGACGAATCCGATGATAACGGAAGTTTTACTCCTTATCGACGAAAGTAAGTGAATTATTAGAATTGATGTATAATGTATTACCCATTGTTAAGAAAGTACGAAATTTTACTAGCTGTTTCCAAAAGGTTTAAAGAGGTAGGGCGTTTTTTATATTGTTTGATGTATATAGGACCTACATTGTATATATTCCTACATTGTAGGGGAATTTAAAGTTTATTGTCATGAATTATGCGCAGCTTAACCGGCGATATATCTATGTATGTTCAAGGGTAAGTTCGCAACGAGAGTATAGCGAGATATGTACACTAGCGGAAAATGAAATGGTGACACTCATATTCAGGCAGACTCCGGTTTTCACTTTCACCAAAAAATGTGATTTACTTTTTAAAACGAAAAGTTAGGCGCTCCCGCACACGTGAAATGCATGACTTTTACGTTTTGAAAACGGCAACAAATTCCTCGCCAACCTCAAAATTGGATCTGCATAATTGGTCAGGGCTGTTCTCCGAACAGCTGTGGCAGCCCGATTTGGCTATCGAAAGGTCTCTGTTAAACATAACATAGCGCCTCGAAATGAAAAGTCATACTTTTTGCTGAAAAGTAAAAAGTAAAAGTAAAATGCCTGATTAATTAACTTTAAACCGATGGCGTGAACTATTAATGTTCAAATTCAGTCGGTAAACATCTTTATAGTATATGTTGGATACGGCTGAGCCGGAGTTCCAATCTGCTAGAGAAATGCTTCGGCACACAGAGCGTTAGTACACCTGTAGCGACAACGGGCGTTTCTCAGGGTGGGGGATTAGTTGGTCCCAGAGAAAGGTTTTACACGCGTTTTACCGGATGCTCCAAACTTAAACCATAAAATTTGCAACGACTCTCCTTGTGATTTATTAATAGTCAAAAGCAAGTCGAATGGGAAATTGTAGTGGTTTGAAATAAAATGGCATGTCAGTCGAAATCATCAGAATTAAAACGTTTTCACCACAAAATTTCCCAGTCAAAATAGTTTCTTCAGATAAATTAATCTTAATCTTTGCAATGCTACAAGACTTGCTGTAAAAAAATTAATGACTAAGATTCCGCTGGTGGCTCCAACTTTTACTTTTAAATAGTATGGCGGCAATCCAGGTGTTGTTTACGGCTGCGCCTTGACGGAGCCCCTATCTGCCGTATGTAATGATGCGGCACACATTCATGAAAACTAATAAAAATAATAAATTATAATATCCATATAATTGTCCTTCATATAATGCTGCATTAATTACAGTCTATTTTTCTTCATTATTTAAATAGTTAAGTTGGTTTTTGATCTCATATTGCAATGCTTGCTTCGAGTTGGCTGGCAAATTATATCAAATTGATATAGCATTACAGGGGGGTAGAGACATACCAGCAATACCAGCAAATACCTTCGGATACTTTTCTAGTATATACCGCCCATTTTTTTTGTTGAACTGAGTACTGCCTTTAGCCTAGTACTCAGGTCCAACAACTGTTTGCTGGCAAACAAATGCCATATAATTCGCTAGCGGCCATGTGGTGTGATCAGAGGTGTGCACTGCATTCCGTACGGTTACACTGCTCAGACAGATGCTTGGTTTTGTTAAAAGTTAATGAAATGCACTTCTTCGGCTGGGGTCGCTCTTCCCCAGGCATATCCTGGGCTCCCCAATATTTGATAGGCAAGGTAATGTGTCTGACTATCAGTAGCAGCAGATGCCGACGCCTCCCGTGTCGACCACCGTGAAGACAACATGTTTTGAAAACCATATTTGATTTATATCAGGGCTCGGCACACACACTCTGACATGTTTTTTTAGTGCGCTTGTGTGAGTAAAAAAACCCGAAGAGGCCTGCGGCAGAAACCGGTTGGTTGCTTTTACACTGTAACAAACGATTTTTAGCAAAAGTTTAACTGTTGCGGGTGAAAGGAAAGTTGAAATTAAATAAAATAAAAATGTAATGTTTTGAAATTGAATTACTTTTGAAACTGGAGAAAAATTCTAGGCGCGCATTAATGACAAAATATCTCATTAGTACTTTGTTGCTATTATGTCCAAATATATGTCTCCATTATATTCCTTAATGCGCTAAAGGTCGGCAACATGTTGGTCAGATGTTGAATTCCGTAGTTTGTTTAAAATTATTTTTATGCTAGAAAATGCGACCTCGCAATAGTACGTCGTTCCAAACATTGAGTATAGTTTGTAAATTTCATTTTTTAGGTTCGGATATTTTTTGTCATCGATGCATGCCCAAAATTTTTCTCCAGTTTCAAAAAGAATTTCTAGATCATTTCGTAACTGTAGAAGCTCTTCGCGTATAAAAAAATCGAGATCTTGCTTTCACAACTAAGGGGATAATCATGTATTTAAACCAAATCTTTAATCATATTTAAGTCATGAAACCTCTTTTCCATGTTTTAGTGGAGCGATTTAACAATCGCTGTGAATTGTTTAATTTTGTCAGAGCGATTAATTTCATACTCCGAAAATATAATGGATGTTTTCTCTAAAATGACTAAAATATTATTTTCTAATTGGCGAATCAAGAGGTAGAGTTTTCTATTAAAAATGGTGAATTGATCTAACTAAATCGAAAATTTTTTTATTCTTCCCTTGTAGGCAGAGATTTAGGTAATTTAAAACAGCAGTAATGTCGCTAAGAAAAGCCAAGTCCACTAAAAAATCGGGATTTTCGAGTTCCAAAATAAGGTGCTCGGTATCATTTTCCATGGTTTTAAGAAAGCTGGTAACCTCTTTACGTAAATTAAAAAGCCGTTCCAAACATTTTCCTCTACTTAGCCACCTTACTTCCGTGTACATTATTAGATCTCCATGCTCTGCATTAAGATCTCGAATAAACTCTTTAAATTTTCTATGCGTTAGAGCATTATGACCCCCTCTTATTTTATTTATAATCTCAACAGATACACGAATAACAGTCATCATATTTAGCTCCTTCGCAAAGAGCCGGGCAACAAATACTATTCTTTTTAAGAAATCCTACAAGGCCATTGTGTTTCCCTGCCATAATCTTTGCCCCATCTGTACAAATTGAGCTCAGTTTGGTTTGATCAGTTACGGCGAAAACTTTTGACACAAGCGTTTCAAACAAAATTTTTCCCGTAACATGACCGTGAAGGGAAACTACATCGAAAACTTCTTCAATGCAAGTTAAATTTTTTGTCAACAGTCTTAATGCATAGTATAAGCTGGCAAATACTGTTTATGTCTGTACTCTCATCCAGCGATACAGAATAATATTTGCAATTAATAAGTCTTTTCTTAGACTCAGAATGAATAAAACGGCTAATTTCTTCCGTTCTACGTGTGATGGTACGTGAAGATAATGGAAGATCTTGGCAAAGTTTTAAAGTTTCATAGTTTTTTCTCCAAGAGATCTTAGGATCGCGCTTCTAGTCGCGACTCTACTTTTATACCCGTAGTCAGTCAGTATATAAATTTATGAGCTTATGATTAAAATTAAAAAAAAAATTTTACCACCAGAGGAGGTGGGGGAAGCAACTGAAAATTAATTTTTTTATTCTGGCTATAATAATGATCCGATCTGGTTCAGATTCGGCAATCTGATAGATATGGTCATTCTCTACGATACTGCGTTTTTAGTTCTATCGTATCTTCAAAATTGTGGATGCCACAGATTTTCGTCTTTTGTGAAGGCGGAAGGGGGCGGGGCGAAATTTTGAAATACACTTGTAACAGTGTGATATCACATGAGTCTGGAAAAAAATTTCGTTGCTCTAGCTTTTATAGTCTCTGAGAACGAGGCGCTCATCAAGACGGACAGACAGACAGAGACTCGGCTATTGATGCTGATCAAGAATATATATACTTTATGGGGTCGGAAAATTTTCCTTCTCTGCGTTACACACATCCACTTTTACCACAAATACAGTATACCCCTTAACTCTTTTGAGTACGGGTATAAATATGCCATCGGTAAATGGACGACATTGCTTTGCCAATGCCAGTGCAACAGCATATGATGCTATTTTTATAGCCAAGCTATCATTATCATCTGCTAAAAATATTAAACACCCTGTAATTTTCTGGTATCATAATGATGTTATAATGTCTTTCAATGCAAGATAAGTGACATAAGTGGGGAACATAATAGCAGATTACGCACTGCGCATCGCCATCCATATTATCTATGAAAAAGAAATTGTTTTCCCATTTTACGTTGAACATGTTTCTGCGCAGTGTAAAATCAAAAAGCTGCGTAGCGTGGTCTTGCAGTGTCGACGGCTAAACACAACTGATCTCATTTTTGTTCTCGCTTTGGGTATCAAGCTCGACCGCAAGAGCCGAAGTCGCATTGCCGAAGCCACACGAAGGCTCGCTGCCTTTTGATACTGTACGTGTGCCGGCAGCGTCGTGGCAGCGCCTTTTCCTATGATTTTATATTTTATATTATATATATTATATTCATTAAAATTAATAAAAATAATAAATTATAATACCCATATAATTGTCGTTCATATAATGCTGCATTAATTAGATTCTATTTGTCTTCATTATTTGAATATTTAGTTTGGTTTTTTTGCTCTCATATTGCAATGTTTGCTTGGAGTTTGCTGGCAAATTATACGCGCCCAAAGCAACTACGAAAAAGATTCATACGGCATACTCCCAAAACATAGGCGCAACGACATCTGCGCTGCTATAACATTAAATAGTCCCCCCAGTAGAAACTTTGTGTTGCCTAAACATTTCACCCCCTTGACGATAGCTTCAGTATCGTCTAATCCAGATTCGTTTGCAGCTAACAATGGGAAGCAGCACCGCGACAGGTTGGCGCGTGGCAAACTTTTTCCTACTAAAAAGACGCCTACAATGTTGTAGGCTGATTGCATATCTTGTGGATGTGTCTGTCGGCTCTTTTTTGGTTGCACTTTTTCAGCTTTGGGTCTCTTGTCTGTCGGTTGGCCTGGAAAACAGCTTTTAGCACGAAAGCGCGTTGGCGGAAAAACAACTTTAAACCAAACAACAAAATACAAAAATATAAAAATTCATTCACTAAAAACTTCCTTCAGGCCAATAGTACTAAAAATAAAGCTCAGAATAACGCTGTAAAACGAAAGAGTGCAGCTTATGATTGTTGTGGAGGGTCGATGTCAGAATTTTGCCAATTATCTTGTATAGGTAAAGGTCAAAGCTAGATTTTATCGTGACAGCTCGAACTAAACCATCCCTCCCTCGGTGAGTTTGCATAATTCGACCAAGAGTCCAGAAGTTGGACGGAAGCTGCTCGTCTTTTTAGAATAACTATATCCCCGGCCTTTAAATTCTCCTTCCTTTCTAACCATTTCGGTCTCCGTTGCAATTGCGTTAAACAGAGCTCTAACGTTTCCAGAATTGGTGAACCATATACTGACAGTTTCTCCATCGTTCCGTCTAGCTAATGTTATCAACCTGTCCCTCAGTTAGAGCAAGTAAAGATTTCCCTATTAAAAAGTGACCACTAGGGCTTCTGGATCATTGCTTAAACAAGCCTCGAATTGAACTAGCACAGTAGCCAACTCTTCATACGTAAACGTACGAACTCCGATCGTCCACCAAAATGTGGTGCAGAGGGAGAGTTAAAATGCCAAGTGTTAGTCATGCCAAGTCATCTGTTAGTTTTGAGAGAATATGACACACTTATCAGCCTGCAGCTTTGGATTTGCGCCAGAAAAATTCGTCCCACAATCGCTTTATATGTGAGTGCATTTCCCACATTGGCCAATGAATCGCTGCCAATAAATCCACGGGTTTCAAGTGGATGGCCTTGGTCACTAGACATACAAATACAGCCCTTGATTGCTGTCCGACCTCTTCCTTTAGAAGAGGATATGTTGAACGGTCCTGCGTAGTCAACTCCGATGGATTCAAAAGCTCTTTGTACGCGAATCCAAACCGCTGGAAAATCTCCCATTCGCTGACAAGTGGTCTTCGAATTCAACCTGTAACATAAAATACATTTGTGAATTTTCTTTCGTTTTCGTACATCATTTCGCCCGTTCAGTATCCAGAATCTTTTCCGTATATGGCTTAGTGTAATCGCAGCTCCCCCATGCAGAGTACTGGCATGGCTAAAACGTATAACCAACGTAGTCAGCGGATGATTGTAGGGAAGAATATACGGATGTTTTTCCGCCTTCGACAGTAATGCGTCTCTCAATCGGCCTTCAAGCTAAATAAGAAATCCTTATAAAAAAAAAAATAAGCATTAAGTGGCAGCAACGAACTTTCCTTGGTTGCATCTTTCCCGTTCATTAGCATATTCCATTCCTTGTGAAAAGTTTCCAGTTGACACATTCGGACTGCGCACGAGAGTCCTCCGCTTAGCTTATCTATACTTAGAAAGCCAGCCTTCCGATCATCCTTGGTAACACGGCAATTCCTTAAGAACCGATTCACATATGATATGACGGTCTCCAGCTCTCCAGTAAGGAGGGGCAGGGAATCGTCCGTGACAGATACAAATTGTTTCCCATCGGTCAGCTCCAAAATCTTGCTGATTCGGTTGGCAACAAACATCTTCCATATCGTAGCTTTTCCTCGAATCCAGCTCAAAACGATCATTGAGTCCGACCAGAAAACCGTTTCTGAAAATTCAACTGGGAGAGTTATTTGATCCGTTAGATATTTGAATATTTTTACAGCTATAACTGCTGCACACAACTCGGCTCGTAGGATAGTAAGCTGTGGCTTTATATGCGTCATCTTACACTTTGCTACCATCAACTCAGCATGAAAAGAAGTCCTTTTCGCATCCGCAAATAGGCTGCTGCACCGTATGCACTCATTGAGGCGTCACAAAATATGTGCAACTGCGGAATAGCGCCTGACAGTCCCCAAGCTATATACCGTGGTATATGCACCTTCGACAAATTTGGCAACCAGCTTCGACAGCATCGAATAGCCTTGCAATCGTGGATAATATGGAATATCGAAGTTTAAATGAAATCGGAATTCGTCTTCACTGGGGTTCCAATATAATCCCATGCACGTATCATTTCATCGCCCTGCTAATTTACCGGTCCCATTGTCTCAGCGGTATTCCGTCTAGCAGATGTATGAAATTCAAACGTTCCACTTTTCAGCATCTCGATAACTTGAGTTTGAATATCCTTGGCAACTCCAGCTTCGACAGCATCGAATAGCCTTGCAATCGTGGATAATATATTCCTCTTCGTCGGTGTACCTGTCGGAATATCGAAGTTTAAATGAAATCGGAATTCGTCTTCACTGGTGTTCCAATTTAATCCCATGCACGTATCATTTCATCGCCCTGCTAATTTACCGGTCCCATTGTCTCCCGGTGCTCCAGCGGTATTCCGTCTAGCAGATGTATGCAATTACTAGCCGATTTACGTAATTCAAACGTTCCACTTTTCAGCATCTCGATGACTTGAGTTTGAATATCCTTGGCCTATTTGGCCTATATTTCCTTCAACTTGGCATTCTTCCGTAAACGTTTGTCCAGATTGTCAACCTCTTCAGAGCAGGCCGATATGACGCTCCAATCACTGAGCTAGGGTCCAATGTCAATAACAATGGGAGCCGCACTACATATTTCCCATACGACAACCTTTTGTATGTTTTTAGAAAACGTTTCTCACACAATTGTTCTTTATTCGATAACCCTCCAGATTCCTGCTCAAGCTCCCAAAACCGTCGGAGCAACCCTTCCGATTCCGCAGATAAATCATCCTTGACCACCTGAACCGTATGTACCATTGCGTTAGTCGCATAGTCCTGGACCTTCCCTGAGATAATAAACCCTACACGGGTGTTCTGCGCGTCAGGCGTGCGTGCAGGTCCACGATGTATCTCGCTCAACATCAATTCATCGTATAAGTCGCTACTTAGCAAAATATCCACTCCTTGGGGTACAAAATAATTGGGATCTGCTAAAAATAGATGTTTGAATTTCCAACTTTGAAATGAGTCCGTTTTTCCATCGATATCCGACGATCCGGCATTCTCTAACTAACTTTCGCCAAAACATACGCTGTGACTCAATCCGTGATCCGATTTTCAACAGAACTAAAGAGGATGCTTCCGTAATCCGCGCATTAGATAACCCGTTTACCTTTAGGTGCGTCTTTTGTGGACACACTTTGCACTACGTTTTCCTATACAAACGAAGCTTGTGAGATCCTATTCCAGGCTGAGATATGCTTTAGTCAATTCCAGGGTTCTGAATCACAAGACCATTTTTAATTCCCTAGGACTTTTTAAAAAAGACCAGGAATTTTGCCAATAGCTGAAAAAGAAGGGTAAGCACACAACACAACACTTTGTTTTGAGTTTTATTAGGTTTTTATTTATATTTTTATTTTATGTCGCTTCCCGATTTAGGCATTAGGTTTGGTTATTCGTATGGTACGTATGGTTACACTCTGGTCACTGACTGCCCGACGTGTTTGTTCTTTGCCTGAATGCTTTGGCTGATGTATTGCCCAGGTATTGTCTCTGGAGTTCTGGCTGATGGACTGTCCCTTTCTCCATGTAAGGCAGTGCCTTTTATGGATAATGGCAGCCATCGATCCTTCCCACAGATATCTTACATAAGTTCTTAATGTTACTGAGAGTCATATATATTCTTGAATTCTGACTTATATATAAGCGCGTGATTGATCGGTAACATCAGCCTCCAGACAGTGTCCAATCTCCAGGTAAGGTGATCGCTGTGCACCGGTACCGTGGGAAAGGAATGTATTTTTCGGAATATTGCTTTCTTTAATATTATTTCGGGTACTTATTGCGTAAGCCGGTCTTCTGTCTTTTGGAGTCTGCTTAGTTTTCGATGTTGCTGGGTGTTGATCTCGTCATTTGGGAGCTTTGGTTACTTAGGTTTTGCTGCGGTGGGGGTTGGTTATATAATCTGGGTCAGCGTTTTTCGGACTTTGCTGCGTCTTCGAATTTGTTGTTGATATCTGCACCTGGGAGTAGCTTTGGTTGAACTTTGTTACCAATTCATATTTTGTACTTGTAGAAACAACATTCCAATTCTTAGATTTTTCTGGATCAGTAAGGAATTTCCTTGGCTATTTTCCTTAAAAGTTATTTTGACCCCAATTTGACTTAAACAATTTGCAAAAAAAGCTAATTTTGAATTGTTCTTATTTTTGGTTTGCAAAACATGCATCTAACACTGGATGGATAATTTGATATCAATAATCTTAACAT
>JAWNNB010000971.1:0-63183 GCA_035043285.1 Drosophila subsilvestris
TGCCCAGTGTGACCAAAGTGGTCAAACTGCATGCTCTACGGTTACACTGTTTTGTCTTTGTTACCAAACAGAAATTTGTTAAAATTTCGATTGTTGTATTAAAGCAAGCAGACATGTCGTCTTGTTTGTGGGCGCTTTGGAGCTGGAGGACGATAATGTACACTGCAATATTGGATAAATCCGATTCTACAGGACAGATATGCAAACAACATTGTTTTTATTTCCTTTGGATTGATTGATCCTCCAGCTCCACAGCGCCCACAAATAAGACATTTCTGCTTGTTTTAATACAACCATCGAAATTTTAACAGATTTCTGTTTGTTATAGCCTTTTACACTGGGCCGCATCATTGGATTTTCCGTTAACTGGAACATGCAACAATGATGCCCATAAGAGCCCTGTGGATAGAAGAAGACAATGATGCGGCCGCATCTGAAATCATGCGACGCATTATTGGCAAGTGTTGCCGTATTCTGTCTAGTATTTTTAAAATACTGCAATTATTCGGGGTTTCGACAGCAAACAGCTGTCAAATAGGAAATTCAATTTAAAGTTTAAATATTAGCAACACGGGAAAACAAAAGAAAAATAAGTGGACAGAGGTGGCGGAGAATGTCTTAATAGGCTGCTGGGGGAATAGCATTGAAGATTTGCGTGGGTTGCAAGTGCAAGCTCCATAAGCAATTGGGTGCTCGTAATGAAACTCCCAAATGCACCGTTTTCTACATTTAATAATAAATCGCTCATTATTTTTGTAATTTCTTTAAATTTCCATAAAAATGCTGTTGCTGTCTTCTTCTTGCTCACCGAGTTTGATTACATAAGTAGGCCGAACAGCTGACAAATGCTGCCAAAATAACATGCGGCTTTGGTGTAAACGCCTCGCGTCATTTTTCCGCACCTTCGACAATGATGCGGCAGGGTAAAAAGGCTATAAAAAAACATAAAACAGTTTAGCCGTGAATATTTCTTTGTTCCGCTCGAGATGGGAAAATACCATCGGTTGCTTTTCTAGTATGTATTGAATGGCTTTTTTTCGGAACTGAGTACCGGTTTGCGAAACGCCTGCTGCGAAGTTTTCGGTCGACCGAAAAACAGGGATTATTTCTTATCGGTTTCATCCGATCCTACAGGACAGATATGCAAACAACATTGTTTTTATTTCCTTTGGATTGATTGATCCTCCAGCTCCACAGCGCCCACAAATAAGACATTTCTGCTTGTTTTAATACAACCATCGAAATTTTAACAGATTTCTGTTTGTTATAGCCTTTTACACTGGGCCGCATCATTGGATTTTCCGTTAACTGGAACATGCAACAATGATGCCCATAAGAGCCCTGTGGATAGAAGAAGACAATGATGCGGCCGCATCTGAAATCATGCGACGCATTATTGGCAAGTGTTGCCGTATTCTGTCTAGTATTTTTAAAATACTGCAATTATTCGGGGTTTCGACAGCAAACAGCTGTCAAATAGGAAATTCAATTTAAAGTTTAAATATTAGCAACACGGGAAAACAAAAGAAAAATAAGTGGACAGAGGTGGCGGAGAATGTCTTAATAGGCTTCTGGGGGAATAGCATTGAAGATTTGCGTGGGTTGCAAGTGCAAGCTCCATAAGCAATTGGGTGCTCGTAATGAAACTCCCAAATGCACCGTTTTCTACATTTAATAATAAATCGCTCATTATTTTTGTAATTTCTTTAAATTTCCATAAAAATGCTGTTGCTGTCTTCTTCTTGCTCACCGAGTTTGATTACATAAGTAGGCCGAACAGCTGACAAATGCTGCCAAAATAACATGCGGCTTTGGTGTAAACGCCTCGCGTCATTTTTCCGCACCTTCGACAATGATGCGGCAGGGTAAAAAGGCTATAAAAAAACATAAAACAGTTTAGCCGTGAATATTTCTTTGTTCCGCTCGAGATGGGAAAATACCATCGGTTGCTTTTCTAGTATGTATTGAATGGCTTTTTTTCGGAACTGAGTACCGGTTTGCGAAACACCTGCTGCGAAGTTTTCGGTCGACCGAAAAACAGGGATTATTTCTTATCGGTTTCATACGAACATCATCCCTGATTTCGGTCGACGGAAATTTTAGCGCGTCTGAGCACTAGGCTTAAGCAAACACAAAACATTGTAACAGTAGAGCATACACTTTGACCACTTCGGTCACACTGGGCACCGAGCGGTCGACAGACAATTTAGCGCGTCTGAGTACTAGGCTTTAATCAGCATCTCTTTTAGCCTAGTCCCACAGGCGACCATCCACAATCCATTTCGGGGATGTTCCGCAAGGTTTTGCCGTTCTGAAAATTTCCCAGTTATTCCACCTCTTCTGGGATATTCCTAATTCGCACGTTTCTGTGCAGTTTTTTTCGATAATTTTCAAATGCAACCATAAGTAATAGACATTCACAACGAAAAATCGGAATTCACTACGAAAATGTAAACAATGACAGACAGGAAAATGAAAAAAAAAACAATAAATCATCTGATATATCAAAATTGTCTCAGGCTCAAAAACTCGGAGGTGAGATAGTTTATGGACTATCCGCTGGGAAATCGTTTATGATGAGTGTTTTGCAAAACTCATGCAGGAAATTACGCTATTGGCTAACAGCCTTTCGACTATTCTGTAATCAGAAAAACAGCCCAAAGTACACAATGCTATGGCGATATACAATTTTTATTAAAAAGCTCATCGTTTCTTTCTCCCAAAATATCTCCTCCTCGTCAAAGAGGTCCTTTGGACCTGGAGAGGAAAATAGCTGCAACATGGACCATAAATATTTCCAACCCTAATATCTCGGCACTCAGAGACAAACACGCGCTAGAAAGAGATAGAAAGTGTCTTACTTCTCCGCTGACAGGCGAGAAAATGTTTTGCCTAAAAAATAAAAAAATAATAATAAATCGAAATAATGAAAAGCAAATACTGACATTTAATTCATAATTCAGAAAAATGTTTAAGAACTTACAAAAAAATTAAAAAAAAAAAAATTAATAGTAATAGAGAGAATTTTATTTGTGAGAAAGAAGAAGACAGAAAAAAGTCGTGCGCTACATAACCTCTTTGACGACGTTTGACAAACCACTGGCAAAGATTTATTGTTGCACCATGGCCGTCCTGTCTCTCCCTCTCTCTAAGGGCCCTGAGAGCAGGGGACCTGGAGCCGCAAATTTTTCTGTAACACTTTCGTTGTATGAACTGGCACATCTATATATATACTTTATGGTTAGTGCTTTAACACCATATATTACACTATTAGTGTTATGACTAGACCTCGGATTTTCCACATTTGCATATTTTCTAAGGATTAAGATGGGATAATTCTGATGAAACCAAAGTTCGTTTCATTAATAATAGAGTTGAAAACGATATGCATATTTAAATTTTTTTTGCATATTTGCATAAAATGCATATGCATAATATATGCAAAATATGCAAAAATAAAGCATGGTATCCAGCACCGCGGAATCGAAAAATTCCTGTCAAACTTCATATAAAAAAACCGTGGCAGGAATTTGTCGTTCACGTTTTCCTGGTGTGTGTATCCAGCAACAGGTGCGGAATCCATAGATTTATATCGATAGTTGCCTATCGGGACCGTATGTGGACTGAGACATTCCTGACACCCAGCTTAGGAATATATGTTGAACAAATTTTCCTGAAGTGAAGGAGTTTGTGCGCAAAACCAAAAAGAAATATAAAAATGATTTTATATTTTCTTCCAAAAATATATGCCCTCACCAAAACAATCATTTCATATTAAGTTGTATCTTTTTAATTTTTTAATTTTTTTGAATGTCACTATGACGATGTTTACAAAACACTGCTGATCCATCAATCCTGTTTTAGCTAGGTTCCACACCCTCACGGAATAAATAATATATTCATTGGAATAATTTTCCGCGGTGCTGGACCGAACAACAAATTTTTTCTGTATTGCTCGCACTTTAATTTAAAAAAAGGAATTCAATTTTTCGATGCAATTTGTTTGCATATTTTGCATATATTTGGCATGTATTTTTTGCATATTTGTTGCATATATTTTGCATTTTTTTGATATGTATTAAAATTTGTTATATTTGAACGAAAAACGTATAAATACAAATTTTTATACCAATCAGATGAAAACTCGCAGATATGCAAAATCTGAGGTCTAGTTATGACATAAGCCTTTGTCAATTTTTCTGCGAAGTGAGGAATAGCATGAGAAACAAAGCAAAACAAAATTATTTTTCGTAACCGTCTCTAGACACCTCTACTGGCTTTCAGTCACACAACTGAAGAACTATTGTATTGTATCCGCAAAGTAAAACAATCGGTTAATTCTTCCGCAGCGCTGCTGCCAGCTCACCTGGACAGCCAGATTGACGCATTTATATTTCTGTCGCTCTGACTGCAGGCATTTCCCATAAGGCCATTTTTATTTTCTCCAACTAGTCGGTTAGTCTAATGCAGTACTCACAAACTCAGTACTCACAAACAAAAACACAATTACCAATAACACTACTCGACGAAATCAAACTTTTTTTTTTCTCAAGGATCCACAGCGACTTTTACTGATAGATATGGGGCTTTTTAAAGAATTATGGTTTTTTTTCTACGGCAGAACTTTTTTAAGAATTTTTGAAATCAGGTTTTTTTTTAAAGCTTTTTTCAGATGTAGCGTTCTTTTTTTCACATAACTTAAGTATCTTACGTCTGGTTGTAAAGAACTTTTCTATTCTGAAAGATAATTTAAACAGCTAGATATAGGTATATTTTACAAAATTTTGACTTCAACAAGTCAGAAAAGCCGAAAAGTAATTTTTTGTTCATTTTTTCATATTTTAGGTTTGGTTAACGAAGTTTCTCCATAGACTTAAATGAGAAATACCTTAAACGACGCCTAAGTAATGCACCTATATATACACCAACAAATAAAGAACACAGGATATATGGGAAATAGTTTATGATGAGTGTTAATTTGCAAAACTCATGCAGAAGATTGCGCTGTTGGCTGACAGCCTTCCGACTAATCTGTTCTCAGAAAAACAGCCGAAAGTATACAATGCTATGGCGACATCCTTCTCACAAAATGTCCCGAACCGCTTCGAAAAATACATAGCATATATATTTGTATTTAAAACATTGATTGGATTTAGTCACAAATGACCAAGCTTCAGTGTTTTCAAAACAAATATCCATTATAATATCTCCTCCTCGTCAAAGTTGTCCCCATCATCATCATCCATTTCCACCAACATTTTTTGTTGCTGAATCACATGCAGAACCATCGCAATATTATTTATATTAACTTTAGTTATAAACGTAAACAAATTTTCACCGAAAAAAATTGTGAGAATCAGCTGTTTCTTATGGGTGGTGGATGGTGCCTGTGGGAATCGGAGTTTCACATTCGTCAAATCCCGACTCTTTTTCCAGTCGTCCAATAAATGATGTTGTTTCGACATCCAGGCATGTTCTGGGGATCATGTAGTCAGTTGTACTGATCATGTCTCGGCCGATTGAACTGTGCCCGAATCCGTGCAGCGACATGTTGCCTGATGCGACTAGGCGTTGTGCTACCTTTCCTGCAATCAGTTGCGCGTGGATGTGGATGTCTGTGATGCAGAGCATTGCCTGCCGCTGAGTTCTTTCCATAAGCTTATTGTATGTCTTTTTTCTGTAGCCTGCCACCACACTAAGACTCCATACAGCAGAGTCGGTCGCACCACCGAGATGTAAATCCAGTGCATTAGAGCAGGTGATAGGCCCCATGTGCTGCTAAGCATCTTCTTGGATGCATATAGCGCACTCTTTCCAATACATTGGGTCTCCATGCCAGCTTGCTGTCCAGTACTATGCCGAGGTATTGGACTTGTGATTTTGGGGTCAGCCTGGTTCTGTCGATTTTCGGGGCGGTCCATGTTGGCACCTTATATCTCTTGGTAAAGAGGATGAGGTCCGTCTTGTCCGCGTTGATACTGAGTCCTACTTTTCCGCCCACTCACATATCTCCCTTAGTGTTGATTCCACTATTGAGCTGAGGGTCGATGGACATACTCCCGTGATAATTATGCTTATATCGTCCGCATAGGCTGTTATTTTTGGGGCTCTCCTCTCGAATCTCTTTATAAGGTCGTCGACCACACCCTGAGGTGTGCCTCTGTGTGCCCCTTTTACCATGGAAGCGGTGCCCCACTCTGAATACACCCGTCTGCAGCTGAGAAGGGTCTTTATCCAGAAGTTGATTTCGGGATGCGTGTTGGTCGCTTCAAGGCGGTCCATTATCGCGTTCGTGTTCACGTTGTTGAATGCTCCGGATATGTCTACGAAAACTCCTAGAGCATACTTTTTATTGTGAAGGGCCCTCTCGATGGTGGCTACTAGCGAATGCAGTGCCGTCTCTACCGATTTCCCTTTGGTGTATGCGTGCTGGTTGGTTGACAACTGTCCCCCTACATCGTTCCTGATGTGTAAATTCAGCAGCTTTTCTATAGTTTTGAGTAGAATGTGAGGCTTATCGGTCTATAATCCTTAGGACTCATATGACTGCTCTTTTCTGCCTTTGGAAGGAAGACAATCCTCGAGGTCCTCCATTGGATAGGGATATAGCCTGTGCTCAGGCAAGCTGAGTATATTGCAGAGAGCCATGGGGTGATCACGTCTTTGGTCACCTGTAGCATGGCTGGAAATATATCGTCTAGTCCAGGTGCTTTTGTACCCGCAAAGTAGTCTATAGCCCAGTGGATTCTCTTAGACGATATGAGATTTGGTGGAGGATGCTGTTCCTCAGTTGCTAGGTTCGGATGCTTTGTGGCGTCAGCAAGCACGGTGCATCCTGGGAAGTGATCCTCCATTAGTGCTGTTAGGGCTTCTTCGCTGCCCTCAGTCCACTGTCCATTATTTCGCTTCAGCTGACTCTGTATGGTTGGTTGCTTCGATAGCAACTTCCGGAGTCTTGCCGTTTCTGGGACTTTCTCGATATTGGAGCAGAAGTTCCTGCACGAGTTTCTTTGTGCCCTGCGTATTTCCTTCTTGTATTCCCTGAGCAGGGTTTTGTATTCCTCATTGATTAACTCATCGTTCGCCAGTTTGGCGATTCTGAAGAAGTCTTTCAGGTTGTTTCTTTGAAACGATAAGTCCCGGTTCCACCAAAGTGGTTTGGTCCTCTTCTTCGTTCTCGAGGGTGGGCATGATGCGTGGTACGCATCCAGTAGTTCCTTGGATAGTGTCTCTAGGGACGTCTCTATGTCTTCCGGAGATTTCACTGTGTCCGGACGAGTCGCGAGCTTCGAGGTAACTGTCTTTTTAAACTTTTCCCAGTTTCTGTTCCGGGGAATTCTATAGACAGTTATCTTCGGAGTGTGTTTAAATTCGCACATAAACTGAATGTACTTGTGGTCTGAGAAGGATGGTCTTTCAAGGACTCTCCAGTCAGATACCAAAGTACTCTTTCCCGTTACGAGTGTTAGATCTAGCACATTAGACGAGGTGGGACCTACGAAGGTGTGTTCCTCTCCCACGTTTGCTACCTCTAGGTTAGTTGATAGTATAAAGTCTAGAAGTGACTCACCTCGGTCGTTGATGTCGGGGCTTCCCCACACGCTGTGGTGGGCGTTTGCGTCCGTACCAACTAAGAGCTGCTGGTCTTCCGGGCTGGCTTGCGCCGCCAGACTCCTTAGCTCTTCCGGTGGAGCCGGTCTGTCGTGTGCCATATAGCAGGAAGCTACCATCAGGCGCTTGTCCTCGCTTTCGAGCATCACCGCAGTTAGGTCGTCAGTGCTGTAATGAGACATAAGGTAAGCGTGGATGCCCTTTCGTACAAGTACGGCGGTTCTGGTCCTGCTTACCGACGGTAGTTGAAAGAGGTGGTAATTAGGGGACTTCAGTCCGGCCACAGCATTGCCCGAGGCAATCCATGGCTCCTGGACCAAAGCTATGTCGACGAGCCCTTGCTCCAAGGCAATAAGGAGCTCCGCCGACGCGAGCTTGCTCTTATGGAGATTGAGCTGCAGCACCCTCACTGTCATGAGTGGCTGGCTCAACCTCCATCGACGGGTTGACTATTACGATCAGGTCTCCGTCCACCTCCTTTTCCTCCGAGTCGTCCAGCGCAAGACCCTGGGCGGCCTCCAGGATGGTATCTAGACCTAGGTCCTTCTCCACCTTGCCTGCCTGCAGGAAGTGCGCATCCTTGTCCCCTGGGTGGCGTTGTTTGAGACGTAGGTAGACGCTACCTACGCCCCACGCCATCTTCCCGAATCTCGGGTAGAGGATGTCCTCCGCCTCCTTGCTGATCTGAAGGATCATGTGCTGGCCCCCCTCATTGGGTAGTGGGCTACCAGCGTGAATGATCCTCCAGTCCGCCGTGGGCACGTCCGCGTTCTGACGCTGAAGGAGCTTCAGTGCTCGGTCTCCCTGGACTGCAATGGGGAAGAGCACCTTCGCCTTCGGGACGGACGGGATCATCTCCCTGTCCACCACCTCCAGCTTGGCCCCCTCCCACAGCGCTTCCAATCTGGGTACCGCTTGCACCAACCACTTCCTCGTCGGGTCGTCGTTACACTTCAGGATCTTTACCCCGTTCAACAATCCAGCACCGTCGAAGGTGGGCATGGGAGCGTCTGTTTCGTCCTCCATTCGCGCAAAGAGGGATTCAACGAGCTTGGCGTGGACCTGCTTCCACTCCTCAGCCGTCATCTTTCCGTTCTCATCCATGGCGAATTCGCCCTTCGTCGCCTGCATCTGAGGCAGCTGCGAGTAGTGAAGACGCCCCTCCTTTACCTTTTGCTCAGCCCAGGCTAGTTTGCTCTTCTCTTCTTGGGAGATGCCAACCTTGCCTTGGAGCCGGCTCTGTATTTTGAGGGCCGCCTTGTATTGGGACTTAGCCTTCATTCCCTCCCTGGAACGCTTCGGCCCTTCCCTACGCAGGGAGCTGGTACCTGGTTCAGGCGAGCGAAGAAGGCTATCCTCTACTGTTTTGCTAACGCTGAGAACGCTCTCCAGATCCGAGTCTGTCTCGACGACGACACCTGTGCGTCTCAGCTTGCATTGAGGCGTTGTTGTGGCAGTAGCTTTAAAACTGGTAGGGCCTGCTCCCGCCATACCAGAGTTGTGACCGCTGGCGACACGCAGAGAGGATTGCTCCTCGCCGTGCCCGCCGGTGGTAGCAGTCACGCTTTCCACCGACGTTTGGACTGACATCCCAGTCCCGGTTTGATCCTTGCTCCGCTCCATTGAGGCCCGGAGGTCCATAAAGTTGATGTTTATCGGGGCAACCACCCCATAGCGTTTTATGCCTACCCGCCAGGCACCTCCAGCCATGGTCATGGTTCAGTTCCCCCAATGTTATATCGGGAAGACCTGGACCTGACCTTAGCTGGACACTTACCCCGGACAGAGCAAACGGCAATGCATTACGCGATTCGGGATAATGCAGTGCCCATTGCACAGCCGGCGCCCTCGGGGAGGGTTCAGCTGGAGGATTTTTGCCGGCCTGATGAGCAATTTGATTCAAGGAAAAATTCAAGGGAGATGTAGTCCTTATCCCACGAATTCTTAATAATCTTCCATTCCAAATCAAGAGGATTCAGTTCGTCGTTCGATTGGCTTTTGCGATGACAATCAATAAATCGTAAGGCTAATATTTTGTAGTCTGGGGGATTAATCTCGAATATCCCTGTTTTTCCCACGGTCAGCCGTACGTTGACTGCTCGCATGTTGGCAAACTGGCTTCGTTGTTTGTTTTTTCTCCGGAAAAAACAAAAAAATAAAATAAATAATATTATTTATCATATCACATTGCTTCCAATGATTTCGATTCCATTAAAATATATAGTATTTCAATTTTTGTATTTATTTTGTATTATTAATCTGGAGTTTATCTGAAGGCGTTTAAATGGCGAGACAACGTTCGCCGGGTCCGTTAGTATTTTTATTAAAACTTTAAAATTGATTTTATCCGGAAATCTGAATATTTAATGTGTTTTCCTATTTATTTGTGTTTTGTAAAACTGTGCAAGACTTGCACCCAAAAACATGTTTTAACACAAAAACAGACTTTTTTTTAAATTTGATAACACTGATCGCTTTCATTTTGGGTTGGTAAGTCGAGATCCCCAATGGGTGTGCTTGGCATTGTTGTCACCAGCTGCTATAAATCGGTCACCTAATAGGTCAAAGAATTTTATAAATTCTGATTCGAAAATGCAGAAGCGCGGTGGGCAGTATATTGCGGCTAGGTTTAGGTAGCCGCTACAAATTTCCATATGAATTGATGTTGCCTGTAGATAAGGTGTAGCAAATGATGGCAAAGGATAATAGCTTATGCGATTCTTGATCAAAACGCCAGTACCTCCATGTGCCTAATTATCGGGATGATTAGTCGCATAGAAGTTATAGCCATCAAGGTAAAAATAGTTTTTTTTTGTTGGGTGAGTCTCTGATATGAGCAGTCATAAAAATGTCCTGTTGAGCGAGGAATTGCAGGAGCTCGCATTTGTGCTGTGAAATGCCATTTTCATTCCAGAAAGATATATTTAGAGAAACAGATTTCTGTTTTATTAAGAGCTCCAAGAGGAGATTTTGATTGCGCATAAGCTCTTAGATTGTTTGTTGTATTGCTATCACTGTGTTTGGTATAGTATTGACTCAATTCCACTGGGGAATTGGGATGGATTTGCAGGAGTATGCTGTGCAGTAATTTCTGGGATCTGTTTGATGCTGCAATATTGCTGCAGTTCACTAAGCTAGACCTCTAAAAATTTGCACAAATGTTCAATAAACTAAAATAGAATTTCGAAAAAAAATTTATTTTTTTTGGACCACGCCTACTCTCCGCCCCCATACTAACAAAACCCATTTATGTCGTATTTATTATACAAAATTAGTTTAAATCATGAATTATGATAAAAATACTTAAAAGTAAAGTTTAACTTAAAAAATATATTTGATTTAAAATTACAATCGATTGGTCTTTAGTGAGATAGTTTTCATCAATATTTTCTAAAATATAACTTCATACAGCGTCTGCATCGCGTTTGTTGTTGACCCAAACCTCAAGCAGCGCTGCATGAGGGAACTCATAGACACTTGTAAAATGTTAAATTTCCCGAAAAGGGGCAAAAACGGGCCAAAAGCATTAAAACCATTTGCAATATTAATTGGTTAAAACACTTAACCTTAACTTTGATGATGGTTGTGATGTGCAAAAGTAATATTATACAGAACACACGTAACTTTGTTAGTATATAGCTAAAAATACACTCGAGCAACACACTGGACAATTCAATAAAAACACATAACTATCTAAAAACATGTATTAGCAATTAATCTACATACCTTGACCAGCATTTCCATTTTTACACTTTAACCTAATATTTGGGATTGAGTTGCGAGGTGTTCAATGTTTCCCAACTTTTTTACAACTCAAGCTTCGTAAAATAAGTCGTCAAATTCATTCGTTATAATATTTATTTGATTATTTACGTTGGAACAAGTTTTCACGCACGCAACACACGTCTTCTCGCTTCCGAAGTCAAACTCTTACTCTGCTATCGATATATTCTTTAAAGCTATCCTGGACTGTCCATGTCGATAGTAATCCTTGTTAAAGGATTGCCAACCCTGACTCCGTACTGACTCATCATTCGACCCGAATGATTGAAAGCACATCTTCATGTTTTCTGCCATCGTCTGTAAAGGCCCTTCACCATAGCCTATCTCAACAATATACCTACCGTATCTCAATTTACGTGTCACAATATAAGAAACAACAATTTTTCCCTTCAACTTTAACCAAATTATGTACGCTTGATAGCCACAATATCATTAACTTGGTATTCGCTTTCTGGCTTTCATTTGCGATTTTCATTTTGTATCTGCGCTATGTTCTCCTTGGATATTTTATAAATTTCTTCTTTCTCCTGCTGCAGCTCTATAATAAACTCTTCTCTACAAGATTTTCTTATTCAATGTCATATTTTGTCTTTATATTAACGCCTGTCAAAATCTTAAATGGCGATATCTTAGTATTTATCGGAGGAGTGGAGTTTATAAACGATTGTACCCTACCTGTTGGAAGCTGCCGAGCTTTTTCGGCAACTCGGACTCCACATTTAAAAATAAGCCAATCCGTTGGTATATTTTACAAATGGTTTTATTGATCGATGGGATATTTGCCGATGCGTTCGACAAATAACACTACTCGACAAAATTGAAGTTTTTATTTAGGCTGTGGCCCAAAATGATTTTACTGATAGATTTCGAGATTTAAAATTTTTTGAACATTTTTTGTATGGTTAATTTTTTTTTTTTTCTATGGAGAAACGGTGGAGCTACAGTTCGTGAAAAAATACCTCAAAACAATTGTCAAATTGGAACTTAAAAGCTTAATATCTTCCAGACGTTAAGCTGCAGCTACAAAGTGCCTGGTCTGATTTATAGCTGCATTTATCAGCTTTTCAGAATTGCAAAGTTTCAAGCAACCATATATAAGATACTTAAGTTATGTGAAAAAAAACACTACCTCTGAAAAAAAACATGAAAAATATACCCGATTTTATAAAATTCTTAAAAAAAAAACTAAACCATAAAAAAAAACCCATAATTCTTTAAAAAATTAAAAATCCCGAAATCTATTAGAACAAGTCATTTCGGGCCACAACGGAAATGTCGTGTTGAGTAGTGTAATTTGACCTAACGCGAAAACAGGGCAAAGCAGTAATGATACATGTGTGTGGGTACGGGTACGCGCTGAAAGAGCGATTTACAGTATAAGAGATGATGTGTCACTATGTGATTTCCATTTTAGGAACTATTAACGGCTGCTGTGTAGTGCGCTTGCTTATAGGGCAAAATAAAAATATAGGGTTTTGATCGTATGAGCTTTCACCGAGCTTTTTGACGAAACAGATGTTTTGATACCAAGTGGCAACGCCAGCCCTGTATTTTGGATTCCGTATTGCACTTATATTTATTACTTATATCTTTTATTTAAAGTATAAGACAAGAAAATCTCTGTACGGGAAGGAAAAAACGTGGCCGCTGCCCCATGCCGTTTCGGGAGTCTGTCTCTTCTCCTTGTGACCTTCAAAGTGTGCAGTAGTGATTTTTTGGGGCGCTGTGATATTGATAGTGTGATAGTGATTGTGTGCTCGTCAGTTATAAATAAGTTGTGCCAACCATTTATAATCTGACCATATACGTGAGTATAATCCTGGAATAAGATCAAGATTGAGTTTTCTGAGCAAGTGGATTTTGTACGAATTTTTCGATGTAGCTCGAGGGTGAACATAACCCTAAGATCACGGCAGCACCTGTGCGCTCATTCCCTACGTTGGTAGCACCCACTTAGAGAAAGAAAATTCGAAGAAATTCCGAAAATTTGTTCGATGACAGTGGTGCGAATTCCCACTGGGTTAAATATCCATCAATCCAATTCTCAGTATAGGGTTCTTATAAAAGTGTGAATTTCTATATATAGGACTAGCATCACTTGTACCGACTTAGTGTAACCCAGTTACAAACGTGTATAACCTGACTTAGGTTTTACCACGATGGACTAAGTGGACCCTTCCCGGAGCCCTTCTCGAACGGCAGCGTGCTCATACCGATTGAAGTCTTTTAACCCCTACCGTTCGGCATACTTGTGAGGGCAAAGTGAGCTCTAGAATGGTTTTCCTCAAGCTGTGAGCCAAACGGGAGATCTCTCCGTTTTGACAAGCTTTGACCTGTCTGAATGTACGGATCCAACATCCGCATGTCCAGAAGCGGGTTCCATTTGGCCAGTGTCTTCTTCGCCGCCGATACCCCGAGGTCATTGACCTCACTACCTCGTCAGCCGTTGATGCTAGCTTCGCCCTGGACCAAGTACTCTGGTGCTGACTGCAGAAGTCTCGACGTGTGACAGTCCAGTCTTGGGACATCGACTCAGCAGCTAATTTAGTATAAAGTTTTCTTTATAGGCCAGATATGAGAATCCGTTTTGTCTATCCGATTTGTGCTTTAAAGTTAGTTTTAATTCGGCTTAATATTGTATCCCAGTTAAACACAATACACCGAGATGGACAAAGGGAATTCCTGTACATGGTTTAAGTCAGAAAGGGATCATTGAAATTGGCACTAATCCAGATTAATTTTACAGTCATGTTTTTGGGTTACCACGCATTCATCTTATCATCTGTTCACCTAATCATCTATTCATCCAATCATCCAGCCTCTTTAGGGCAGCATCGCGGTTAACAGCTCTAACAGCGCTCTGTTAGCTCGCGCGCTCTCCCATGTCCTTTGCTCTCGCGCGGCGTGGATGCGATCCACTCGGCGCTCTATCACGGGCGCTAGCCATTGGCCGAGCTAGTAGTCTCTCTACAACTACTAGCCAGATTCCAAGCGTCATCAACCCTCAGCTGTATCACTCGTTTTACCAGCAAATACACGCCCATATTTATTTGACGCCCCCGACTATTTTTATTGGGAATACGGTATTTGGGAACCTCCAGCATCCACCCTCCTACAAAACAGAAAAAAGGAGAAAAATGTATTGTTAGCATGTACAACCGTAATGATTTCTTATATCGTTTAAAGGGTCCAAGCAAAGATATGCACGCGAAAAAAATAATACGATTTTGATCATATAACCCAGACCAGCTCGAGGGGCAAAGCTACAGCAACTATCCTTGCAGGTGACATGCTACAGCTGCTCCGAACATAGTCCCCCCGTTAAAAATCAGGGCGTTTGACAGGATCCTCAACGGGTAGGATGCACAGCTTGTTGACAGCTCGACGAGTTGTTCCAGAATGTGTCCACAGGATGGCAACTCGCACAGCCCCATCAGCTCCAGTGATGACCTCGATCAGCCGTGCTAGTGGCCACTTCAACGGTGGCAAGTTTTCGTCCTTGATACAGACGACGTCGTTGACTTGGATCGCTGGCTGCGGTGTGCGCCATTTGGCACGTTGTTGGAGTAGAGTCCAATACGCCTCACTCCAACGCTTCCAAAAGATCTTCTGAGCACAGGCGACTCGTTGCCAGCAATCTAGTCTATTAAAGCTAAGATTCGTAACGTCTGGCTCGGGAAACTCCATCAGCAAACGACCAATTAGAAAATGTCCTGGTGTAAGACGAAAGAAAAATGTAGCCGAAAAAAAACGATGCCCTTTTTAATGAAAATTTTATGTCGCCATAGCATTGTATACTTTGGGCTGCTTTCTGAGTACAGAATAGTCGGAAGGCTGTCAGCCAACAGCGTGTGAAATTTCCTGGATGAATTTGCCAAACACTCATCACAAACGATTTCCCAAAGGATAGTCCACAAAATATCTTACCTCCGAGTTTTTTTGCCTGAGACAATTTTGACTTATCAGATGTTTTGCTTTTGTTTTTTCCATTTTCCTGTCTCTCATTGTTTACATTTTCGTAGTGAATTCCGATTTTTCGGTGTGAGTGTCTATTATTTATGCATTTGACAATTATCGAAAAAATCCCGCACGGAAACTGCGCACTAGGAAAATCGCAGATGGATGGTGGAATAACTGGGAAATTTTCGGAACGGCCAAACCTTACGGACCATCTTAGAAATGGTTGGGGGATGGTGGATGGTCGTCAGTGTGAAAAGGCTATAACAGTACAAAAAGTAAACAAATTCACAAAAGTGGATTCCAAAGCGCCTTGAAATTAAAAAATCACTTGTTGCTGAAAAATAAAACGCAAAGTGAATGTGAAAACCGGAGCCTGCCTGATATGTATGTTTTATTTGTTTTTTTTATACCATGTACTCATTTTAATCAATAAAAAGGAAATGAAAACCATGTTTATTGCAGATCTGTCCAGCAGGATCGGATTTATCCAATATTGCAGTGTGCATTATCGTGCTCCAGCTCCACAGCGCCTACAAATGATACATTTCTGCTTGCTCTAATTCTACATTAGAAATTTTAAGAGATTTCTGTTTGTAAACAAACACAAAACAGTGTAGAGCATGCAGTTTGACAGCTTTGGGCACACTGGGCACTGAACAGAATATATTTGACTTTCGGTCGACGGAAACTTTAGCGCGTCTGAGTACTAGGCTTTAATTAATTACAGAATGAATGCCGATTTTGCCAAATGCCTTGGTGAAGGGGAAAAAACTGATATGTCTTCTTCTTCCTCTTTGGACCGATAACACTAGCCCCACTGTCGGAATGCGATCAGGTACCAACAAATAAGAGTAATTTTCGTTTGCTTTCTTCCCAATTGGCATGACACCGTCATTGCCGTTTACAATACTTTTTATCAAAATATTTACTCTAAAAACTCAGAAAAAGTCGAAATAAACTAGATTATTATACCCGTACTCAAAAAGAGTTAAAGGGTATACTGTATTTGTGGTAAAAGTAGATGTGTAACGCAGAGAAGGAAAATTTTCCGACCCCATAAAGTATATATATTCTTGATCAGTATCAATAGCCGAGTCGATAGAGCCATGTCTGTCTGTCCGTCCATCTGTCCGTCTTGTTTGACGCCTCGTTCTCAGAGACTATTAAAGCTAGAGCAACCAAATTTTGTTTCCAGACTCATGTGATATCACACTGAATCAAGTTTTTTTCCAAATTGTGCCACACCCCCCTCCGCCTTCACAAAGGACGGAAATCTGTGGCAGCCACAATTTTGAAGATACGATAAAACTAAAAACGCAGTATCGTAAGGAATAACCATATCTACCAGATTGCCAAATCTGGTACAGATCGTATCATTATTATGGCCAAAATGAAGAAATTAATTTTCAGTTGCTTCCCCCACCTCCTCTGGCGTTGCTGACGATATTCATTCTCTGTCTCGCTCGCACACACTCTGCCCTGTGCAATGCGCGAGCAACCCCTAGCGGAGGAGATGTAGAATCTAAATGGTAGATGTAGAATATTTGTTCTAGATGTATTCATTCATCTTATCATCTGTTCACCTAATCATCTATTCATCCAATCATCCAGCCTCTTTAGGGCAGCATCGCGGTTAACAGCTCTAACAGCGCTCTGTTAGCTCGCGCGCTCTCCCATGTCCTTTGCTCTCGCGCGGCGTGGATGCGATCCACTCGGCGCTCTATCACGGGCGCTAGCCATTGGCCGAGCTAGTAGTCTCTCTACAACTACTAGCCAGATTCCAAGCGTCATCAACCCTCAGCTGTATCACTCGTTTTACCAGCAAATACACGCCCATATTTATTTGACGCCCCCGACTATTTTTATTGGGAATACGGTATTTGGGAACCTCCAGCATCCACCCTCCTACAAAACAGAAAAAAGGAGAAAAATGTATTGTTAGCATGTACAACCGTAATGATTTCGGTACCTATGATAAGTCACATGATAAAATGAATCTTAGGTAAAGTAATTTAATTGCTTTTGACTTTGGTCCATCCGGTTTAATGGCTTGTCCTTGTGCGGAAGCACTTCACTTTTTTGAATTATTTCTGACATTCAGATTAATATGAATTCTCCTAATTTTTACTCTTTTTCAACTTATTATTTTCATTTAAAAATACCTTATTGAATACCTATACATACATATTCATCGCTATATTTAGTCTTATCTACCTATCCATATATAACCTATACATACCTATCTTACCTTAGATCTCACATATCTTAACCTATATTATATTACTCCCTTTTTGCATATCATGGGTGTTAGGCTCGGGTAGAGTTTGTTGTTTCTTAGTACATTAAATGCATAATTATGAATTTCCGAAATTATCTTAGTGTGGTCATGTATTTGTGCTAAATTTCTCTTGAGGGGCCATGCGAGTATCTGGGCGGAGGATTAGGGTGTAAACATAAAGAAAAGGGATCATCCCATAACTCTAAAAATCGCGGTTATTGGGTGATCAAGTTTGGGTGGGTATTGGCTGTTGCAACAACACCCGCACAGCTAACAGACATTGCAGTTGTTTCTTTTCCCCTTCCCATTAAGTTCCCATTCCCTATGTTGTTCCCCTAGCCTTCTTATATCGTTTAAAGGGTCCAAGCAAAGATATGCACGCGAAAAAAATAATACGATTTTGATCATATAACCCAGACCAGCTCGAGGGGCAAAGCTACAGCAACTATCCTTGCAGGTGACATGCTACAGCTGCTCCGAACATAGTCCCCCCGTTAAAAATCAGGGCGTTTGACAGGATCCTCAACGGGTAGGATGCACAGCTTGTTGACAGCTCGACGAGTTGTTCCAGAATGTGTCCACAGGATGGCAACTCGCACAGCCCCATCAGCTCCAGTGATGACCTCGATCAGCCGTGCTAGTGGCCACTTCAACGGTGGCAAGTTTTCGTCCTTGATACAGACGACGTCGTTGACTTGGATCGCTGGCTGCGGTGTGCGCCATTTGGCACGTTGTTGGAGTAGAGTCCAATACGCCTCACTCCAACGCTTCCAAAAGATCTTCTGAGCACAGGCGACTCGTTGCCAGCAATCTAGTCTATTAAAGCTAAGATTCGTAACGTCTGGCTCGGGAAACTCCATCAGCAAACGACCAATTAGAAAATGTCCTGGTGTAAGACGAAAGAAAAATGTAGCCGAAAAAAAACGATGCCCTTTTTAATGAAAATTTTATGTCGCCATAGCATTGTATACTTTGGGCTGCTTTCTGAGTACAGAATAGTCGGAAGGCTGTCAGCCAACAGCGTGTGAAATTTCCTGGATGAATTTGCCAAACACTCATCACAAACGATTTCCCAAAGGATAGTCCACAAAATATCTTACCTCCGAGTTTTTTTGCCTGAGACAATTTTGACTTATCAGATGTTTTGCTTTTGTTTTTTCCATTTTCCTGTCTCTCATTGTTTACATTTTCGTAGTGAATTCCGATTTTTCGGTGTGAGTGTCTATTATTTATGCATTTGACAATTATCGAAAAAATCCCGCACGGAAACGTGCGCACTAGGAAAATCGCAGATGGATGGTGGAATAACTGGGAAATTTTCGGAACGGCAAAACCTTACGGACCATCTTAGAAATGGTTGGGGGATGGTGGATGGTCGTCAGTGTGAAAAGGCTATAACAGTACAAAAAAGTAAACAAATTCACAAAAGTGGATTCCAAAGCGCCTTGAAATTAAAAAATCACTTGTTGCTGAAAAATAAAACGCCAAGTGAATGTGAAAACCGGAGCCTGCCTGATATGTATGTTTTATTTGTTTTTTGTACCATGTACTCATTTTAATCAATAAAAAGGAAATGAAAACCATGTTTAGTGCAGATTCTGTCCAGCAGGATCGGATTTATCCAATATTGCAGTGTGCATTATCGTGCTCCAGCTCCACAGCGCCTACAAATGATACATTTCTGCTTGCTCTAATTCTACATTAGAAATTTTAAGAGATTTCTGTTTGTAAACAAACACAAAACAGTGTAGAGCATGCAGTTTGACAGCTTTGGGCACACTGGGCACTGAACAGAATATATTTGACTTTCGGTCGACGGAAACTTTAGCGCGTCTGAGTACTAGGCTTTAATTAATTACAGAATGAATGCCGATTTTGCCAAATGCCTTGGTGAAGGGGAAAAAACTGATATGTCTTCTTCTTCCTCTTTGGACCGATAACACTAGCCCCACTGTCGGAATGCGATCAGGTACCAACAAATAAGAGTAATTTTCGTTTGCTTTCTTCCCAATTGGCATGACACCGTCATTGCCGTTTACAATACTTTTTATCAAAATATTTACTCTAAAAACTCAGAAAAAGTCGAAATAAACTAGATTATTATACCCGTACTCAAAAAGAGTTAAAGGGTATACTGTATTTGTGGTAAAAGTAGATGTGTAACGCAGAGAAGGAAAATTTTCCGACCCCATAAAGTATATATATTCTTGATCAGTATCAATAGCCGAGTCGATAGAGCCATGTCTGTCTGTCCGTCCATCTGTCCGTCTTGTTTGACGCCTCGTTCTCAGAGACTATTAAAGCTAGAGCAACCAAATTTTGTTTCCAGACTCATGTGATATCACACTGAATCAAGTTTTTTCCAAATTGTGCCACACCCCCTCCGCCTTCACAAAGGACGGAAATCTGTGGCAGCCACAATTTTGAAGATACGATAAAACTAAAAACGCAGTATCGTAAGGAATAACCATATCTACCAGATTGCCAAATCTGGTACAGATCGTATCATTATTATGGCCAAAATGAAGAAATTAATTTTCAGTTGCTTCCCCCACCTCCTCTGGCGTTGCTGACGATATTCATTCTCTGTCTCGCTCGCACACACTCTGCCCTGTGCAATGCGCGAGCAACCCCTAGCGGAGGAGATGTAGAATCTAAATGGTAGATGTAGAATATTTGTTCTAGATGTATTATCTACATTTTACATGTAGATGTAGTTAACAAATGTAGCAAAAAAATGTAAAATGTAAAATTTTGAAATTTTTTTAAATTTAAATTATAAGCTCACAAATTTATATACTGACTGAGTACGGGTATAAAAGTAGAGTCGCGACTAGAAGCGACTCACGTCATTCCTTACGATACTGCGTTTTTAGTTTTATCGCATGTTTAAAATTGTGGCTGCCACAGATTTTCGTTCTTTGTGAAAGCGGAGGGGGGCGTGGCACAATTTGGAAAGAAACTTGATTCAGTGTGATATCACATGAGTCTGGAAACAAAATTTTGTTGCTGTAGCTTTTATAGTCTCTGAGAACCAGGCGTCAAACAAGACGGACAGACGGACGGACGGACAGACAGACATGGCTCTATCGACTCGGCTATTGATACTGATCAAGAATATATATACTTTATGGGGTCGGAAAATTTTCCTTCTCTGCGTTACACACATCCAATTTTACCACAAATACAGTATACCCCTTAACTCTTTTTGAGTACGGGTATAATGAGATCAGTTGTGTTTAGCCGTCGACAATGCCAGACCACGCTACGCAGCCTTTTGATTTTACACTGCGCAAACACATGTTTAACGTAAAATGGGAAAACAATTAATGCGCGCCTAGAACTTTTCTCCAGTTTTAAAAGGAATTAAATTTCAATACATAACATTTTTATTTTATTTAATTTCAACTTTTCTTTCACCGCAACAGTTCAACTTTTGCTACAAATCGTTTGTTGCAGTGCAGCCGCAGCTGCGGCAGGCCTCTTCGGGTTTTTTACTCACACAAGCGCACTAAAAAAACATGTCAGAGTGTGTGTGCCGAGCCATGCCCTGCAGTTCCAAAAGTCACTTTTCAGTGGTGATTCATTGGGTGAATCACTCATCCCATGTCCGTTGCCTTCAGTGACTCACTGGTGAAACTCCAGATGAAATTTGTATGGACGTGTCCGCATTTTTCACTAATGAAAATTCAAATGAAATTGTCACTGAGTTTTCCAGTGACTTCACCGGTGGCTTATACGTACAAGCGATGAGTGATTTCACTCGGGACAGCCACCAGTGATTTCACTCGGGACAGCCACCAGTGATTTCACTCGGGACAGCCACCAGTGATTTCACTCGGGACACTTTCGAAATGTCCCCATATGAAATCACTGGTGACTCGAAACGAAATTTCACGGATAGTTTCATATGTGAAACCCACCCAAAAATTTCTTTAAACACTTCATTCAAATAAAAGTAAATATATTTATTTAACTTAGTTTTCTAGATTGTTTGTTGCTTTAATTATTTTAAATTATCTGTAGGGCCTTCCTTAACCGACTCGATCGGGTTAATAAGCACCAATGCTCCTGAAATGATATAAAAAAACAAATTTTTAGCCACGGAATGTAATATTTATTAAACTAACTTCTGAGTTATGTTGTGATTTGTATAAAGCAATACACATATGAAATTGGATTTTACCTTTGAGAACCGAATATAGTCCGGCTCGGCATTTTAAACATTTTTTTCGCAAGTCCCGTCCAGGTTGTACTCCTGGACTACTTTTTCGTCCAGCACACTTTTGAGGCAATGAGTCCTTCTCAAGCAACTTCAGAAATGTTTTGATCTGTAAATGAATAAGTCAAATTGCACATATATATTTTTTTAATTAAAAATGCTGTATTTTCAGTTACATGGGTTTTCTCGAGCAAAAACAAACACGCGCAGCGACGCACTTGGTTAACGAGACCACGCGGCTAGAATGTTCTAGAATCTAGATTCCAGACATATTTTTTCTTGCGAAACCCATGTAACAATTTAATTTAACTAACAACGCGCACTGTAATCACTGTAATCCACTTACCTGACTTTAAAAACACTGAACAACCACTTTTGAAAGGAATAAACATGTAAATAGACGCGCAACTACAAAAAATCAAAGGCGCTCGCAACAAAATATTACACCAACTAATCGGTTTTTTTCCCTTCATCCCTTTGAGGAGACGAAATGAGCGAGAGTAGAAGAGTTATGGTCGAATGTAGGTAGAGAAAACTAAAAATATGAGAGAGGGAAATATATGGATATCTGCTTCTCTTTCTTCCGCGTCCGTTTCGATCTGCAGCAGTGGAAGCCGGACAGAATTTCATGCTGACGTCGACGTCGCTGCCTTTGTCGACGTCGAGCCTGAACAAATTTCCCTATGACAATTTCATGCGGTGACAGCCAGAACTGCAGGGTGCTTTACAGTATTGTTTAAATTGAAAGATGAACATTATGCCATTCCTAAAATAAGTTTGAATATAATTTTAAACTAATACGCGCTGTATATTTCGCTCTCTTCCACTCTCTTAAAGAGTGTTTTAGTAGTGCCTTTCTTTTAATGGAAATTATTTCAAAAAACTTTCACGTTAAAATATCATATTTATTTTCAGATTATAACTATCACTGCAAAAATACTAACTTGCGATGAATTGGAACCGACGAAATACTAGTGAAATATCAATATATAACTATCCCGAATATTTAAATCCGTTTTACGAAAATGAAAACCATAAACGTCTTCGATTTTGGAATTTAAGAAAAGAGGGGAACAACAATGGAATGAGCTTTTCAATTGGAAATTTGAAAAATATGTGGTAAGTTAATATTGGAAATAGTTTTTTTCGAGATCTTGAATCGTTTGCAGATTGCAGTACACTTCCTTTCCAGCGAAAAAGACGTTACGGAAAAAGACATTTTAAAACAAAGGGCACGTTCACCAGGAAAACTTGATCATTGATCACTACTGATTTCTTTAAAAATAATTGGTAAACGCACATGATTTAGTGTTTTTAATGCAAGAATCCATGGATCAGATTTTGAGAAATGGATCGTGAAAATAGTACGATCCATTGGTCTTGTGTATAAGGGATTGCTTTTTGCTTATATCGATAGCTGACATATAAACTAGAATACGCACTTAATCGCAAAAGAAAAATAAATTAACAGAGCCAAATAAATACAAAATCATGAAATTAGCTCAATACTTCAATTAAACGAAGAAATATTTGAATTTTAAGTTTATTTTTTGTTGCCTGTCGCAAATCTTCGAAGCCAATATCGATATGTTTTGTCTCTTAGCCACCGACCGCTGAAAAACTGACTCCGACCACTCTTAAAGTGCAGCAGCTGATATCGTTTGCCACGCCAAGGGCTACGACAGCTGCTGGTGATGCAGTTTCGGAAGCCGAATTGATCACCTCGGAGAGTATGCAGCTAGAAACGTCTGAAGCGTCCGTGTCCGTAGAGTCCGCACCCGTTACTGTCTCAATTCCGTCCATCTCGATCCCACCAGTTAACAGACGTCCAGGACCACCGGATATTGCCATCACAGGTATCAGGTCTGTGGTGCCAAAACCACTGGTGGGAATCCCACCAAAGCGACACGTTTTTGTTTCGCGGCTAGCCCCTGATCCCACATCCAATATTGTAACCGCTTTTATACAAAGAAAAACGAGAAGGAACGTGAGTCGCTTCTAGTCGCGACACTACTTTTATACCCGTACTCAGTCAGTATATAAACTTGTGAGCTTATAGTTGAAATTTAAAAAAATTTAAAAATTTTACATTTACATTTTTATACCCGTACTCAAAAAGAGTTAAGGGGTATACTGTATTTGTGGTAAAAGTCGATGTGTGTAACACAGAGAAGGAAAATTTTCCGACCCCATAAAGTATATATATTCTTGATCAGCATCAATAGCCGAGTCTCTGTCTGTCTGTCTGTCTGTCCGTCTGTCCGTCTGTCCGTCTTGATGAGCGCCTCGTTCTCAGAGACTATGAGAAGCTAGAGCAACGAAATTTTTTTCCAGACTCATGTGATATCACACTGTTACAAGTGTATTTCAAAATTTCGCCCCGCCCCTTCCGCCTTCACAAAGGACGAAAATCTGTGGCATCCACAATTTTGAAGATACGAAAAAACTAGAAACGCAGCATCGTAGAGAATGACCATATCTATCAGATTGCCGAATCTGAACCAGATCGGATCATTATTATAGCCAGAATAAAGAAATTAATTTTCAGTTGCTTCCCCCACCTCCTCTGGCGCTGCTTGCGGCTATTCATTCTCTGTCTCGCTCGCACACACTGCCCTGTCCAATGCGCGAGCAACCCCTAGCGGAGGAGATGTAGAATCTAAATGGTAGATGTAGAATATTTGTTCTAGATGTATTATCTACATTTTACATGTAGATGTAGTTAACAAATGTAGCAAAAAAAATTTAAAATGTAAAATTTAAAATTTTTTTTTAATTTCAATCATAAGCTCATAAATTTATATACTGAATGAGTACGGGTATAAAGTAGAGTCGCGTCCAGAAGCGACTCACACGTTCCTTCTCGTTTATTTTTATTTATATAAGTCTAACAGGTAATAATAAAACGAGAAGGAACGTGAGTCGCTTCTAGTCGCGACTCTACTTTTATACCCGTACTCAGTCAGTATATAAATTTATGAGATTATGATTAAAATTAAAAAAAAAATTTTAATATTTTACATTTTACATTTTTTTGCTACATTTGTTAACTACATCTACATGTAAAATGTAGATAATACATCTAGAACTAATATACTACATCTACCATTTAGATTCTACATCTCCTCCGCTAGGGGTACTCGCGCATTGCACAGGGCAGAGTGTGTCGAGCGAGACAGAGAATGAATAGCGTCAGCATCGCCAGAGGAGGGGGAAGCAACTGAAAATTAATTTCTTTATTCTGGCTATAATAATGATCCGATCTGATTCAGATTCGGCAATCTGATAGATATGGTCATTCTCACGATACTGCGCTTTGAGTTTTATCGTATCTTCAAAATTGTGGCTGCCACAGATTTTCGTCCTTTGTGAGGCGGAAGTGGGCATGGCGAAATTTTAAAATACACTTGTAGCAGTGTGATATCACATGAGTCTCGAAACAAATTTGGTTGCTCTAACTCTTAGAGTCTCTGAGATCTAGGCGCTCATCAAGACAGAGACGGACGACGGACGGACAGACAGACATGGCTCTATCGACTCGGCTATTGATACTGATCAAGAATATATATACTGTATGGGGTCGGAAAATTTTCGCTTCTCTGCGTTACACACATCCACTTTTACCACAAATACAGTATACCCTTAACTCTTTTTCAGTACGGGTATAATTACAAGCTAGCAAGTTTACCGGAACATTGGCGGCATAAGGCTTTCAGTCCCAATTGATTTAAAGTATTAACTAAACATTTTAACAGAAAATTAAATATACAACATATTGCTAAATTTGTCTTAATTCAAAATAGTATCAATCATATTCATTTTTTTGTATGTACATATTAGCTTATATTAAGTGGTAAACATGAGATTTTTGAAAAAATAAAAGTATGGTGTTTATGTTTTCAGGAGTTGGGTTTGCTAATGTTTGTAACGGATAATTGTTGGTAAATATTGAAAGTCTGTGGGTGTTTAGGGATGGACAGTTGTTTAGAATGTGTTCAATGGATGTTTGGACATTTGTGTTGCAGAGGTTGCAGTTATTTGGTGTTTTGTCTATGTAATGGTGATGAGTAATGTTTGTGTGACCCAGTCTAAGTCGTGTTATTTTTATTTGGTCAAGCCGAGATAGTTTTGAGTTTTTGAGTAAATGGTAGCTATTGAGTTTTGCGTTAATGGATTGGTACCAGTTTGATGTTTCATTAAAGTTGGCTTGTATATTTTTACGGTGTGAGTTGTAGTGTATTGTAATTTTCTGTTGTGATTAGGGGTTTTTTTGTGGAGTCCTTTGCTGTATTGTCTGCAAATTCATTACATTTGATACCCACATGACCAGGTATCCAAAGGAGCTTAAATTTGGGATAGGTTTTGGTAATGATATTTCTTGCTGTTGAGGGGTAATATTCGGAATTGTTGATGTTGGCTATGGCGTGTACAGCTGAAAGTGAGTCCGAGCAAATACAGTATTTGCCTCTTTGTTGTTTTAGTTTACAAAGTGCTTCGTATATCGCAATGATTTCTGCGGAAAATACAGTTGAGTAGTGTGGTAAGATACCAGTTTTTACGATTTGTGTTTCAGTGGTAATTGCAAATGATGTGATTCCGTCTATTTGTGATCCGTCCGTGTATTTAAATTTACGATCTAAATTATTTTCTTGTATTTCTTTGAAGCTGGAGCAAAACACTTTTGGAGCTGTAGAGTCTTTTTTGAATATATTTAAGGATGTGTCTATTATGGTATGTTTAAGATTCCAGGGAGGTACGTTTTGTGTTGAGTCTTTTTTTGGAAGGTATGGAATATTTTCTTTTTGGCATGTTTGAATTATTTTGTCAATTGCCGATTTAAGTTTATTTTGTTTTGGAGGCTTATAATATTTTATTAGGCTATTTATGGGGGAATTTTTTGAGTGTATGAGTGATTTAAAAAGTTTGTCTATGAGAAATTTTCGTCTGTCTTCGATTGAGCTTGTTTGTGATTCGAAAAGTATGTTCTTTGTAGGAGTTGTGCGAAAGGCACCTAGAGAAAGTCTGAAGGCTGTGTTAAGTGTTGATTTGATTGGTCGGAGTGTGGTATTGGGACAAAACCCGTAGATGGGAAGTCCGTAGTCAGCTTTCGATGATAAAATTGCTTTCGTGACGTTAATGAGAGTTGTAGTATTGCAATTGAACCTGGGGCGTGCGAGACATTTAATAATGTTAAATTTGGATTTAAGTGAGTGGGTCAGTTGCTCAATACGGTTTTTCCATCTATATTTATTGTTATTTATATTTATTGTCCTAATATTTTGAGTGAGTTGACATTTTCTAGCTGGAGACTTCCAGTCGTGACTGTACATTTGCAATTGTGCTTTCTGCAGATATGTATATGTTTGCATTTGGTTGTAGAAAGTGTTGCTCCTGAATAGTCGCACCAATTTGTAATTGTTTCGAAAACAGGTTTCATATTTATGCTAATATTTTTTGTATTTTTAAGTTTAATAATCAAATTAAAATCATCTGCATCATATGCTCAGTTTTGAGTGTTGGCCTATCATTGTGGATAATTTATTATAAGCAATAACAAAAAGTACAACGGACAGGGGCGAACCTTGAGGGATGCTGTTCTGTAGTGGAAGAAAGTTTGAGTAGATTGTGTCTGTACGTACTGTGATTCTGCGATTTGTCATACAATTTTTGACATAGTTAATTATTTTGGGACCAACTCTCCATTCAGATAATTGATTTAGTATTGAGTGTATACCTATTCTGTCAAAAGCTTTTGCAAAATCTAGGGAAACTATTGAAACGTGATTTTTTCTAGAGATTGATCTGGCTATCTGGTGGTCTACTTGTAGTAGATTATCCATAGTAGATATTCCCTTTTTGAATCCTGTTTGACTGATGTGTATGAGTTTCTCATTCGTGAGAAACCACCAAAGCCGTTTTGCAATTATTTTATCAAGGACTTTTGATAAACATGGGTTGAGTGAGATTGGGCGATAAGAAATGAGAGATGTTTTTTAGCATTGGGCTTTAATATTGGAATTACTATGCTGGTTTTGTAAGCTTGTGGAATGAATTTATTTAATATGGAATTTTGAAGATGGATTATTCGTTGCTTCGTTTTTGAGTCTGTGTTTTTATCATGCAGTAACTAACTCGATCTAGACCGGGTGTGTTTCCTTTTAGGGAATTAAGAGCGGCTGAAAATTCTAAAAGTGTTATGTCATTTTCAATTTGTAGCGCTTTTTCTTTGGAATATAAGTATTTAGGTTAACGGATGCTAAAGATTCATATTTTGCAGATGTACATGTTTCAGAAAAATTTGAATCTGCTGATATATTTGAGAAGTTTGTGCAAAACATGTTAGCGATTTCTGTTTTATTTGTAGTAAATTGGTCTGTGATTATATTGTAAATGGAATGAATATTTTTAATAGGGTTAAGACCACAAAAGCGTCTTATATTCTGCCAGATTTGTCTTGTTGGGGTGTCTGGAGAAATTTCGGATGTAAATATGCGTGTGCTGTCAGTCTTTGCTGTTTTTAGATTTCTTCTGAAATGTGCGTTTTTAATTTTATATTCTATAATGTTGTCCAATGATGTATGTATGTTTTTCAGCTTTCGCCAGGCCTTTATTTTTTCTTTGCGCAATTTTTGCAACTCGTTATTCCACCATGGAACGTTATGTGTGTTTTTTTTTGGTAAGGTTTGAGGGATGGAAAGATGTGCACTAGATATAATTATTTGATGTATAGCTGCAGCTTATCTATTGATGTTTGTGGTTTGTTTAATTTTGTCCGAATATTTTTTTGTTAAGTTAGAAAACATGTTCCAATTTGCTTTTTCTGTGATAAAGTATGGTATATGTATGTTTTTTTGGGGTTTATGTAATTCTGATGAAAATAAGGTTGTAATAATAGGTACATGGTCGCTACCATAGAGATCTTCTTAAATTTGCCAAGTACTGTCTATTTCTAAAATTGGACTACAGAATGTGAGATCTATGTTTGTTAGTGAGTTATGAGTACTAAGATGAGTTGGAGAGCCGTCATTAAGAATTAAATACTGGGATTGTGTTATAAATTTTTCTAAAATTTTTCCTCTCTTATTGTTTGAGTTAGATCCCCATCTTCTGTTCCAACTATTAAAATCACAAGAGATTATAGTTGGTACATTTGAGGTTTTGAGTACTAATTCTAGATTAGATTCTGAAAATGTTTGGTTAGGTGCAATGTAGGCAGAAATTATCCGCATTTTGATTTTAGTTATAATTTCGATACAGACTGCGTCAAAGTTGTCATTAAGTAATATTTGTCGTGTTTGTATGGACTTGTGTGTTAATAGTGCAACTCCACCGTATGAGGCAGATGTGTTTTTTCCTATTATTGAGTAGTTGATAGGGATAGGAATTGAAATTGTATTGAAAAGGTGGGTTTCTTGGAGTGCTATTACTTGTGGTTGATGTTTTTTTATGAGAGACTGTAGTTCGCTATAATTATTTATATAGCCTCTTAAGTTCCATTGGACTATTTTAAAGGTCATTAATCTTAATCTTATTAGTATGTATATGTTTGTTAATTAGCAGTTTTTGCTTATGCTGATTTTTATACCCGTACTCAAAAGAGTTAAGGGGTATACTGTATTTGTGGTAAAAGTCGATGTGTGTAACACAGAGAAGGAAAATTTTCCGACCCCATAAAGTATATATATTCTTGATCAGCATCAATAGCCGAGTCTCTGTCTGTCTGTCTGTCTGTCCGTCTGTCCGTCTGTCTGTCTTGATGAGCGCCTCGTTCTCAGAGACTATAGAAGCTAGAGCAACGAAATTTTTTTTCCAGACTCATGTGATATCACACTGTTACAAGTGTATTTCAAAATTTCGCCCCGCCCCCTTCCGCCTTCACAAAGGACGAAAATCTGTGGCATCCACAATTTTGAAGATGCGAAAAAACTAAAAACGCAGTATCGTAGAGAATGACCATATCTATCAGATTGCCGAATCTGAACCAGATCGGATCATTATTATAGCCAGAATAAAGAAATTAATTTTCAGTTGCTTCCCCCACCTCCTCTGGCGCTGCTGACGCTATTCATTCTCTGTCTCGCTCGCACACACTCTGCCCTGTGCAATGCGCGAGCAACCCCTAGCGAAGGAGATGTGGAATCTAAATGGTAGATGTAGAATATTTGTTCTAGATGTATTATCTACATTTTACATGTAGATGTAGTTAACAAATGTAGCAAAAAAATTTAAAATGTAAAATTTAAAATTTTTTTTTAAATTTCAATCATAAGCTCATAAATTTATATACTGACTGAGTACGGGTATAAAAGTAGAGTCGCGTCCAGAAGCGACTCACACGTTCCTTCTCGTTTATCTTACGACTCGATGTCCATTGAGTTTTCGTCACTCTGTGATGATTCCTTAAGCCTTTTCATTTTCTTTTTCGATATGATCGTATTAATTGTTTGTGTATTTGTTTGTTTGTTTTGCTTTCTAAGGTTATAATTTTCTTCACTTGATTCGCTGTTTGAGACTTTGGGTACAGATTCCGTTTGAGGTGTGTCAATTTTTTCCTTGGTGTTTTTCATGGTTTCGGTTTTTGTTGATGTCGCGATCTTCTCTATTGTGTTTTGTTGCTTGTGTGTATTTATTGTTTGCTCAACATTAGGACTAATGTCAGCATATGATATTATTTGGCGGTTTGGTATGTTGATTTTGCTTTCAGTTAATAGAGGTGAGCGGACTGTTGATGCGTATGTAATGCTTGGAGATCGCATTCTTTCATTATAGATTTTTAAAGCTTCTTTCATATCGGTTTTTTCTAATATTCTTATTTCTTTAATATCTTTGGCTTTAATAAAGGAAGGGCATGTGAGTTCCGCGTTGTTATGGTGATAATTGGTTAGGCCGCTCTCTTTGCAGTTGACGCATCTCTTCAGATTAGTGCAGCTTTCGCTCTCTTCTAAGTGTGGTGGGTTTGCGCAGCTTAAGCATAGTGGCTCTCTTGTGCATCTCTTCGCTGTGTGGCCCAGTCGTCCGCAGTTGCGGCATTTCATGGGGCGGGGGACGTGAGGTAGTACTCTTAATTTTTGGTAACCCACGTTGATTTCGGTTGGTAGATTAAGAGAGGCGAAAGTTAGAATGATGAGTCCGTTCTCTTGTAAGCTTCCATTTATGTACTGTTTTATTTTTTCGCATTCTGTTACATATTGTGAGCTGAGCTCTCGCACGATTTCGTCTTCTTTTATTTCTCTTAAATCTCTGCAGTAAATTCTTCCTTTGGTGTAGTTGAGAGAGTTGTGTTCCGTTATGTCTATTTTTACTTCATTGTACAGTGATGTCAATTGGATGAGTTTTGCAGCTTTGGTCATTGTTTTTGTTTTTATAAGAATTGTTCCGTTTCTTAGTTTCTTGCATTCATCAATTTCTCCATTGCATATTTTATCAAATACTTTTTAATTAGAAAAGGCGACACGTTAGTTAACGTTTCAGTTTCATGAATTCTTTTCATAAAGAGGTACTTTGGACCTGGAGTCATATTTGCTAGTTTTTTATTGGGATCTTTAGTGATTTTTTGTCCAGGAGGTTCCCCCATTGTGAGGGATTTTTGTAACTAATGTACACTATTAATAAAGTTTTTTCTTTACTCAAGATTTGAACAGAAAAATATGAAACTAGTGAGAGTTTATCTTATCTTAAATTACAGAGTTTGGGGTATTCGCTGGCTCGTACTCGAGGTCTTCCTTCAGGGTCTTCAGGGCCGCACGTGGCTACTCGCGGTGCGTAGGTCGTCTCGGGGTTGCGGTATCTCTCGAAGGGATATCGATCCTGGAGGATAATGCGCTCCAAGGACAGATACGGAGGTGCGTAGGAATATACGCTCTGAGAGAGATACGGGTGCGGAGGAAAATGCGCTCCGATGTGAAGAAACGTTGCGGAGGAAAATGCGCTCCGAGGAGAATAAATGTTGCGGAGGAAAATGCGCTCCGAGGAGAATCAATGTTGCGGAGGAAAATGCGCTCCGAGGAGAATCAATGTTGCGGCGGAAAATGCGCTCCGAGGTGACGAATGTTGCGGAGGAAAATGCGCTCCGAGGAGAATAAATGTTGCGGAGGAAAATGCGCTCCGAGGAGAATAAATGTTGCGGAGGAAAATGCGCTCCGAGGTGACGAATGTTGCGGAGGAATATGCGCTCCGAGTAGGAAGGGAAAACGGAGGATAATGCGCTCCGGGGGAATATTTATTGCAATGCTGATTGATCGTAGAGGAGTCGTACGCTCTACCACAGCAGTAAAAATAGGGTGATCAGTAAGGCTGATCTTGACCCTCGGCGAGTCCAGATGGACTGCATTTGTGTTTAAGGTTTAAGTTTGTGTTTCCCTTTACTTTCGCACTAAATGGATTGAGAGCAAATGCGTATTGATGCGTCGACGGTCAGCTACGAACTGATGTTACACTTAAATGCCTCGAAATGCAAAGTTATGACATTTCATCGCTCCAGCCCCATTTTGGTTCCTTACACCCTCTGACGTGGTTCTCTTGAGAGAATTACATTGGTTGATGATCTTGGTGTTAAACTAGACCCAAAGTTAAAGTTTTCTGAACACATTTCCACCATGGTAAATAAGGCAATGGACGTGCTTGGTTTTATAAAAAGGTGGTCAAAGGAGTTTGACCCCAGTACAAAAGTACACCAGGACCGTATAGCGTCAGTCCAGAAAAACTTTTTGCTCTGTGTGACCTCGACTGGGATGCAGATGTGAGACTTCCATCTTACCCTCGTAGATTGCTTTTAATAAACCTTCCAACCTTAGTTTGTCGTAGAAAAATGGTTGGTGTGATTTTTATGCACAACCTGATCAAGGGTGACGTAGATAGCCCTGACGTGTTGAGCCGCATAAACTTTACGATTCCTATAAGATCTACTAGAAACTTTATTCCTATGTTCCCTTCCACTTTGTAGATCGAATTATTCCTTGCATGAACCGTTAAGGGTCTTATGCTCGGACTATAATTCTCTCTTCCTTATAATATCCACCACTAATTCCCTTCCTCTTCTTAAATCACTAATATTAACATACCTTTCCCGTAATTAGTTATATTTCTTAGCTATCTTTGCATATTTAGCTCTTTAGTTGTTTTTAGCTCTAATTTTCTCGAATATAAACGCAGGGGCTGCGTTTCTAGCCTGGGTTCAGCGCGTAACAGGCTTCGGCTAGGTGTCCCAAGGGCCACTTGATGGTGCAGTCATTGCATATCAACGTCCAGATAAAATAAAAAAAATAAATAAAATGAGATGACATACGAATCCGAACGGCCTCGCCACTTTAAGGGCTTTATATATTTAGCGAAATATATACACACCTATACAACGAAGTACAGCCCCGCCTTCTTCACGTACCACACCTTCTTCGTGCTTTTCCTCTGTGTTATCACCATCTGATACGCCCTCCAACACAAACAGGGGCGATAGTTGAGCTGATAGGCTTTCAGGGGCAAAAGCAATCGAATATTTCGAATAGACGCACAATCGTATGAGACAAAAAAAAATGTTTTGAAATTTATCTTGGGTTTGATAGTAATATTAATGTTTTTATTTTTATTTAAAAAATTTGTTTAAAAGTTGTTCTACCGAAATTTAAAAAAAATTTTAAACAAGTAAAACTTTAAAAAGCCTTTTTTGCGGAATGGGGGGTCAATGCGTTGAAATCTATTGCATATATATTGATACTGTTGGAGCAGCAGCAGCAAAATAGCAGCAACATAGCATAGTATAAGAGTTACATTAGATTGTTACGCTCAGTCGCTGTTTCAACTCTCCCAGCATGTTCGATCGGCTCACTTCTGGAGTGGGGTGACCGTTGCCCTCGCTGGCTGCGACCAGTACATTATTTCGTCGACACCGCGTACCGGCAGACCGGTGCCATCCCCATTTTATAATATCGTTCCGGGAAAAACATCCCGCCCGAGCAGGAACATCGGTATCAGCATTTTCGTTGAAATTCGCAAGACAAGAACAGTGCATTTCCGTCGTCTCGGCACAAGCTACTGGTTTTTAGTATTTGTGCGAATAAAGCTCTAGCTGGCTGGTCAGCGGCATCTGGTCAATCATCATGAAGGAAAGTTCTTCGAAAAAAATCAATGCCGAATGTACATGTATTCTATTGCCAAAAATTGAGTACATTTTTTTTTTTAGTTTAAAATAAGCTTACAAATTTATATATTGACTGAGTACGGGTATAAAAGTAGAGTCGCGACTAGAAGTGACTCACGTTCCTTCTCGTTTTTCTTGAGAGTCTCGCATTCTCGCCCCTTGTTATTGTGTTTACCGAGACCTACTAAGCCGGACATCCTTAGTTCCGAAGTTTTGGCAAGTCTGTACACAATCTTTAGAAATGACCGGTTCATCTCGACGTGGAGGAGGGGTCCTCATTGCAGTGGACTCAAACTTTACGTCGGAACATTTCATAGTTCAGGCTCGGCAAGACCTGGAATTCCTGTGCGTAAAATTGATTCACCCAGGCTTTTCCATTTTCATAACTTGCTCGTATATTCCACCTTCCTCTCGGATATCTTAATATACGAGCATCACTTGTCCGCTTTAAAAACTGTTTCTGTTGGCGATTTCAATTTGTCAGGTACTGTTTGGTCTTCGGTTAACGAGTCTAATAACCTTGTCACGACATGCCGTTATCGACGGCTTGTTGGACCTATCCCTGTCTCAAGTCAACCATGTGAATTCCTTGGGTCGATTGCTTGATCTGTGCTTTGTCTCAGATCCGACCATAGCGTTGCTAACCTGAGCCCTTCCGCACTTCCTATCATCCTACATTCGAAGTGTCGGTCAATATTAGGCCTACTGTATTGGATCAAACGGGTAGGCTATCAGAACGTATCCGTTGCTTTCGTAAGGCCGAGTTTACGAAGCTTAATAACCTCATTAGGATTTTGATTGGTCCGCTCTGTACTTGTGCACTGACGTTATGAAAGGCACAAACATATTTTCTTCGGACGTCGATATGCAATGACTGCACCATCAAGTGGCCCATGCGACACCCAAGCCGAAGCCTGTTACGCGCGGAACCCAGGCTAGAATCGCAGCCCCTCCTCCCGCCCAACTTGACAATGTACTTGACACACTCTTTGATTCTTGTGTCCCACTTCTTGTCCGGTTAGATCTGGGAAGCTCTCCTTGGTTTACCAGTCTAAAAAACTTAAAATCATAGACCATATATACAAAATTTCAAGAAGTTGGTTCCCCGACTCTCTCTCTCGCCATGTATTAGCTCGTTAAAATTTGTCCGTTCTTAACGCTCAATGTTATAAAAATTACCTACTTCGATGCAGGATTCGCGAAAATGGTTTTACACCTTCGTAAATAGTAAGCGAACGTCCGACATCCATCCTAGTTATCATTTCTCAATATGACGGCAAACAATGATCAGGCAATTGCCGATCTTTTTGCCCAATTTTTCCAAACAACCTATTCCCATGAAAGCTACTCTGGTCAGCCGTATCCATACAGTTTAACAAGGTCGAATGGCATTTTCAGCCCCTTGTTAAATGAAAGTTCACTGCTTCATGATCTTCGACTAGTTAAGCCGGTGTTTTCACCAGGTCCTGACGGAGTTCGCGGCTGTGTACTCAGGTACTGTGTCGACGCTCTGTGTGGACCCCTGCTTAAACTAGCAAGGTAGCAAGTCTGATGCTAATAATTATAGATCCAGCCCCATGTTGGCTCCTTACACCCTCTGCGGTGGTTCTCTTGAGAGAATTACATTGGTTGATGATCTTGGTGTTAAACTAGACCCCAAGTTAAAGTTTTCTGAACACATTTCTACCATGGTAAATAAGGCCATAAGGCCATGACAATCCCTATATAACGAAGACTCTCTATATCTCGCTTCTTCGTCCGATTTTAAAGTACGGCTCTTGTGTATGGCGCCCCCATTACAAAGTACACCAGGAACGTATAGAACAAGTGCAGAAAAACTTTTTGCTGTGCGTGGCCTGGGATGCAGGTGTCAGACTGCCATCTTACCGTAGATACACGCGTACGTGAACGGAAGCGAAGCAGTGGCGCTACTTCCTAAACACAATAGATAGGGCCGTGACGAGCCCTGCCATAAACAAAAAATCTTTGTTGTTCAATTTTGTTGAGTGATAAAATCGGTCGCTGGGCTGAGGGCTTTAGGTCTACTTTTGATAGTGTTTAAGCTCATTTAGGGCATTTAGAGTTCGAATCAAGCTCGTCCGCTTCTTCCTTCTTCATATGATGCTTTTGTGTCTCATTTTCTGGCAGCATGCCCCGTTGCTCAACGGTTGCTCAACAGTTGCTCAACAGTTGCTCAACGGTTGCTCAACAGTTGCTCAACAAATGCTCAACGGTTAATCAACAGTTGCTCAACAGTTGCTCAACGTTGCTCAACAGTTGCTCAACAAATGCTCAACGGTTGCTCAACTGTTTCTCAACAATTACTCAACAGTTACTCAACGGTTGCTCAACAGTTACTCAACAGTTACTCAACGGTTGCTCAACACACACCGTCAACACAAAAACAAAAAGGATAAAAAAGGCCAAGTCGATTATAAAAGTTCCACTCCACAGTCGAAAATGCTCGGCGAGCTATCGTTTATTTTTGGCTCGTCAACTTTGCTCGGCGGAATATAACTTGTTTTATCTTCGTGTGCTCGTTGCAGGCATGTTCGATAGTGGATGGTGGTGTCAAACAAACATTATATGTGAACAAATTTTGCGTAGGGAATAGGTGTGAAAGTTACGAAAGAAATGTTAATAGAATTTATCGAATGCATCGAGAATGATACTGCATTATGGCAAAATAAAAGCGAAGAATACTAGGGAGAAGCTACTTATAAAGTACACGGCGATTAGAGTAAAACGCAATAAAGGACGTTTTTGAAAAAAGAGATGTTTGTTTTTGTGCATCATTTTTATACCCGTACTCAAAAAGAGTTAAGGGGTATATTGTATTTGTGGTAAAAGTGGATGTGTGTAACGCAGAGAAGGAAAATTTTCCGACCCCATAAAGTATATATATTCTTGATCAGTATCAATAGCGGAGTCGATAGAGCCATGTCTGTCTGTCCGTCCGTCTGTCCGTCTGTCCGTCCGTCCGTCTGTCCGTCTTGTTTGACGCCTCGTTCTCTGAGACTATAAAAGCTACAGCAACAAAATTTTTTTCAACACTCATGTGATATCACACTGAATCAAGTTTCTTTCCAAGTTGTGCCACGCCTCCCTCCGCCTTCACAAAAGACGAAAATCTATGGCATCCACAATTTTAAAGATACAATAATTCTACATCTACCATTTAGATTCTACATCTCCTCCGCTAGGGGTTGCTCGCGCAGTGCACAGGGCAGAGTGTGTGCGAGCGAGAAAGAGATTGAATAGCGTCAGCATCGCCAGAGGAGGTGGGGGAAGCAACTGAAAATTAATTTCTTCATTTTGGCCATAATAATGATCCGATCTGTACCAGATTTGATGATCTGGTAGATATGGTCATTTTTTACGATACTGCGTTTTTAGTTTTATCGTATGTTTAAAATTGTGGCTGCAACAGATTTTCGTTCTTTGTGAAAGCGGAGGGGGGCGTGGCACAATTTGGAAAGAAACTTGATTCAGTGTGATATCACATGAGTCTGGAAACAAAATTTTGTTGCTGTAGCTTTTATAGTCTCTGAGAACCAGGCGTCAAACAAGACGGACAGACGGACGGACGGACGGACAGACAGACATGGCTCTATCGATTCGGCTATTGATACTGATCAAGAATATATATACTTTATGGGGTCGGAAAATTTTCCTTCTCTGCGTTACACACATCCACTTTTACCACAAATACAGTATACCCCTTAACTCTTTTTGAGTACGGGTATAAAAATTTTTTTTTAATTTCAATCATAAGCTCACAAATTTATATACTGACTGAGTACGGGTATAAACGTAGAGTCGCGATTAAAAGCGACTCACGTTCCTTCTCGTTATGATTGTACATGGTCCCTCCCAATTCGTCTGTAGTTTCGGGGATAATACTTTCTTCCGCTGTGGGTTATAAAACAGCACCAGGTCGCCATCGTGGAACTCTCCGTGTTCGCTTATAGAACGTATCAGGCCTTCGTTCTGTTGGAAGCTGCCGAGCTTTTTCGGCAACTCTGAGTCCACATTTACAAATAATTTACAAATAATTGAATCCGTTGGTATATTTTACAACTGTTTTTATTGCTCGATGGGTAACAAGATTTTTAGGTCGTGAACTACAATTCGATGCGTTCGACAAATAATTTGGACTGCCGCGAAAACAGGGCGAAGAAATGCAATATAATCATTAATGATACAGTGTGTGGGTACGGGTACGCGCTGAGAGAGTGATATACAGTATAAGAGATTATGTGTGACTATGTGATTTCAATTTCTTAGGAACTATTAACGGCTGCTGCTCCGAATATACTCCCCCCCCCCCCCCCCGTTGAAAGACCAGGGCTTTTAACACGATCCTCAACGGGTAGAACGCACAGCTTGTTGACAGCTCGACGAGTTGTTCCAGAATGTGTCCACAGGATGGCAACTCGCACAGCCCCATCAACTCCAGCGATGACCTTGATACAGACGACGTCGTTGACTTGGATCGATGGCTGCGGTGTGTGCCATTTGGTACGTTGTTGGAGCAGAGTCAAATACTCCTCACTGCAATGCTTCCAAAAGATTTGCTGAGCACAGGCAACTCGTTGCGAGCAATCTAGTCTATTAAAGCAAAGATTCGTAACGTCTGGCTTGGGAAACTTCATCAGCGGACGACCAATTAGAAAGTGTCCTTGTGTAAGGACGCCAAGATCTTCATGGTTTTCTGAAATTGCGAGAAGGGGACGAGAATTTATTACAGCCTGGATTTGGCAAACCAATGTCCGCAGCTCGTCAAAGCCAAAGAGTGACGATCCCACGGAGCAATATAAATGCTGTTTGGCCATCTTCACTGCTGCCTCCCATGTGCTCCCTGAAGTGCGGCGAGCAAGGCGGTATAAATTTCCACATTAAGCCATTGTTGATGAAATGATTATGAACTGCATCACGATGCTTCTCGCTTTTAAACAGCCGCCGAAGGTCGTTCAACTTGTTCCTTGCTCCCAGAAAATTGGTCCAGAACTGCCAGCGAATCGATCCCAGTAACGACTTACTGATGAACTTATGAACGTATCCAAAAATGCGCATCCTGACTCCGAATGTTGTAATGTGCTTAAGCGAAAGCGAGATGTCGCTACGTACAGACGACAGCAATACTCGATGTCTGATTTCCGGAAGACTGAGTTCGGGCGAGCTACGTTCAGACCAGCTACTTCTTTCGCATTGCAAAAGGAAGGTCCATTCATCCACAAACTAGACTGTAAGAGCTCCTGAGGCGCTGCTCCCTTTGAAAGAATGTCAGCTGGGTTCATTTCAGTTGGGACATAGTCCCAATGCATGCCCCTCGTAAGTTGCTGTATTGCAGAAATCTTGTTAGATACGAAAACGTTGAATTTGGATGGTTCCTCTCGCAACCAAGACAGTACCACAGTTGAATCCGATCAGCAATGGATCGGGAAGTCGAAGTCGGGCAGTTCTGATTTCACGAAGTAAAATGGCTAATAGGAACGCTGCACATAGCTCAAGCTTAGGCACCGTGAGTGTTTTCAATGGTGCAACTCTATTCTTCGAGCAAAGCAAATGTCACTCAGCAGCGCGCTGCAGCGGTATTCTTAAACAACCGAGCCTAGATACAAGCCCCATAGGCCTGGAGGCTGGCATCGCAAAAGGCATGCAATTCAAACCTTGCCTTAGGTTAAAGTATGTAGCGCGGAAATGTAGCATGACCCACAGTAGCGAAGTCCTCGCAAAACTTAGCCCAAGCCAATTCCAATGGCTGAGGAAGACTTTCATCCCAATGCAGCTTGTCAGTCCACATGCGCTGCATGATGATTTTCGCTCTTGTCAATGTTGGTCCAATCAATCCTATAGGATCACAGCACCGTGCAATAGTTGAACGCTTAGTGTGCTTGCCAACACTGATTTAAGGTGCGGCTTATGGAACGAAGGCTCAGCAAGCTGGATATTTGAAGGTACAGGCAATAAGCAGTGCTAACTGTGATGCTAGTGGTGAACTCTGAAATCCGAGATTTCACAACGAGATCTACCGAGATACCTTCTGTTAGGAAGCTAGCATCTCCTATGCGAGAGACAGCGGTAAGAGATTTGGATTTCGAAGTTTTAGCTGATTAGCTAGGCGACTAGTTACAAAATGCAATTGCGATCACGAGTCCTAAAGTGCGCGACATGGCACGAAAGTTCCAACGTTGTCTTTTACGAGAACGACGGCGGTGGCTAAAAGCACAGCATCAGATGGACTGTGGGACTTAAGTGCTTGAGGCAAGCATCGAGCCAACAATACAACCATGGCGGTACGACTTGGTTGTGCTTGTGAGGTTTCAACTGGAGGCACAGATTGGAGGCACAGCCTCTGTTGGACGAATGAAATGCAAAAGAGTGTGGTGCTTCAATCGGCAAGTGCGGCAGGGACCTGATCTACAATCTCTCAATTGATGGCTCTTTCGTAGGCAATTGAGGCATAGCAAGAGCCTCTTGGCTTCCAGGCGACAATCATTCGGCTTGCTTACAAGCGACTCCAAAGCACGAATATGCGAGGTAACTCTATCAGTCAGTTCCCTCTATCTGCCCACAGATTCGTCAGTCTTCTCCAACCCAAATATCCCTCTGATGTGTGCCTGCAAAATAAAACGTTTATTATCAAAGCGTCGCTTCAAAATTTCTAGTGCTACGATTAATAAACTTCATTTATTTCCAAAAGAGCTGATGGTACTCAGGGCTGCGCTGGTCAAGCAGGAACGTAGATGCTGCAGCTTTTTGATAGGGCTCAGCTCAGACTCCTTGTCAATAATAGCGGTGAACATTGAGAAGAAATCGGCCCACTCCGTATAAATTCCACTGAATTTGGGCAGCTCCAGATAAGGTAACCGAGACCGATTGGACACTACGACGATTGACTGCGATTCACTAGAGTTAGCGTTGAATGTGGAACAGTGCTTATTAATCGCGCGACTTCCAAGCTCGCGCTGAAGAAGGGCCCTCAACGACAACATGGACGAGTCGAATTTGGCAGGAATTTCACTGGACATTGACTTAAAATCCACTTCCTCCAAATTGGTGTGTGCCACAACAAAATTATATTTCAGCTCCGTCAATGATTTTAACTGCCCTCGCAAGTCGTATTCATCCATTTGGCGCAACTTTTCACTATCCATCTGTGTGCGTATGGACTCTAACCGATCGAAAATAACTCTAGCCCTCAGCCTCATGAAGGAAATACGAGATACAGGCTCAGAGACTGGGTGCTGGCTCCGTTCGCACAAAAACTTTTTCCAGATGGAGCAGCGCCAAATATCACAGAATCACTTTCATTGCCCATAGAAAACGATCCACTCTTCCTACTATTCTTTCTCTTGCCCATGTTTTCGGCTATAGAAAACGGTTGACTCGGAGGGTGCTAGTCGATCACAATTAAATATGATTATGCAACGCGCGAGTTCAAACGAGTTCTAAAACTTTAGCGTTCACTTTTTCGGCACTTGTTATATGCGAAATGTATGCACCGGTTTGAACGGTAGAGTTCAAACAAAGACTTTCAAACAAACAAATTTTTTTTAATCCGTTAATTAAGCAGCATTTTATATGGAAAGTATCTACTAAATATAATTTTCCTTGTAAAGTTATCAATTTTAATTTGTATTAAGTAAAAATTAAATTATTCACACAAAAAAAAAATTAATATTAAAAATGTTGTGAATAAATACACTGCTCGCTGTTAGGTTTAAAGTAATACTCCATGTTTATTGTTGATATTTGTAATTTGCTTTTCGGCGGCTCGTAGACAACTACTTGAGTTCGTGGGTAATAATATGGGGATGAGTAAGAACTATCGATACAATAATTTGATACATATCAACAAAAATAGGACGAAAAAGCACGAATTTTGGATTGCATTGTTGAAGTTTCTTTTTTAAATGACTAATATAATTTTTTGGATTTAATAACACTACTCGACAAAATTGAACTTTTTTAGAGAATTATGGTTTTTTTTCTATGGTAGAACTTTTTTTGAAGAATTTTCGAAGTCTGGTATTTTTTTAAAGCTTTTTTCAGAGGTAGCGCTCTTTTTTTTCACATAATTTAAGTATCTTACTTCTGGTTGTAAAGAACTTGTATATTCTGGAAAAATAAGTTAAACAGCTAAAAGTAAAGCCTAAACACTTTGTGATTTCAGCTTACCGTCTGGTAAATAGGTTAGTTAGGTTAGGTTGAGGCGGCTGTCGGGATCGTTCGGTTTCGGCCCGTTGTAATACCGCATGAATCATTTCCCCTTCCCTTGTGAGACGCCATGTTATCCATTGTCCCATCCGGATGCCCTTATGAAGTTTGCGATCCTTCTGGGACTCATTGTAGACATGTCCGAAATTTCGATTAAAAAAGGTGAGCCCAAGTATTGAAGTCTCCTTCTACTCAGAGCAGGACAGCTGCAGCTGCGACAGAAGTCGTTATAGGGGGCACCCAGCCTGTTTGCATGCGTGCCTATTAGCCAATGTACCGTAAGGGAGCGCATGACTGAGCTCCAGGTGACCATTGGCATACGAATGGGATTGTTGTACCAGTTCTGGCCAGCTCGTCGGCTATGCAGTTATCGCATTTAGCGATTTGATCGCCGCTTGGCTATCACTTTAGATATTTAGGTGAGTTGCCGTAATGGCAACTTCGTGAAGACAATTCAAGGCTTCCTTGATCGCTATGACTTCCGCTTGGAACCACTGCAATGATCTGGGAGCCTTATGTGTCTTATGTTAAGCTGTTCGGAGTATATCCCTCCTCCGATCTTGTTGTCCAGCTTTGAGCCATCAGTGTTGATTTGAATGGCTACATCTGGGCCAGGTGGTCCCTCGAGCCAGTTGTCTCTGTGCGGGATAATTATTTCAAAAGGGGTATCTGTGTAGTCCCTCGGAACGCAGTAGTTCGTTTTGTGGGGACGATATTGTTTCCATTTAGGATGGATGCGTGACCGGTATGCTGTGACACCCATTGGTCGGATTCTCTTAGACGAATTTCTGCCATTTCTGCCTGCTCCTTACCAGCAAGGTCAAGGCTCTGCAGGCATAGGATAGCAGTTAGCGCATCCGTTGGTGTGGTGCGCAGAGCTCCACTGATGCATAGGGCTGCAGTACTCTCCACCTTGCCCAGTTGTTTAGTGATGGTCCTTTTCGATAGGGCAGGCCATCACATTGCAACTCCGTAGTGTAGTATTGGTCTAACTATTGCTAGGTATATCCATTGGACTATGCTTGGGTTCATGCCCCATTTCAATCCAATGGCCATTTTGCAAGTGTAGAGGGCTATCGTGGTCTTCTTCACTCTATCTTTGATGTTCAGGTTCCAGCTAAGCTTCTTGTCAATTACCAACCCTAAATAACTGGCATTGTCGCTGTAGGAGAGCCTGCATCCATTCAGTATTGGGGGTTCAAGAGGCGGGACTTTGTATTTGGTTGTAAACAATACAAGTTCCGTTTTAGAGGGATTAACTCCCAGTCCACGCGACTTTGTCCATTCCGACAGTCGCGCGAGCTTTGCGGTCATTAGATCGCAAAGTGTCTGAAGGAATTTTTCCCGAAAAGATGATGGCAACGTCGTCCGCGTATGCCATAACTTTGCAGCTCCCCCCTTCCAGGTCAAACAGAATCTTGTTGACTGCTATGTTCCATAGAAGGGGAGACAAGACACCACCTTGCGGGGTACCATCGATGATGTCACCGTCCTGCACCGTGCTCCAAGTGACGATCCACCACAAGGTCAGTCAGGACCTCCGTGATGGCCCCCGGAATGACGTTGTTGAAGGCTCCCTCGATGTCGAGGAACGCTATTAAAAAGTATTCCTTGACGCCTATGGATTTCTACACCACTGAGATTACTTCATGTAATGCCGTTTCCGTGGATTTTCCTTTCCGGTAGGCATGTTGTACGCCTGACAGCCACTGAGGATTTATGGTAGCCTCTCAGCTGTAGCCCGACTAGTTTCTAAAAGGTTTTGAGAAGAAGGGACGATAGACTTATTGGTCTAAAGTCTTTTGGGAATCTTTGGGATGGCCATATCTCAGGCTGTTTGTAATTGAGCCGGAATGGTCTGTTTGGGACCAGGTAATTTGAAGGATTTAAAGCTGTTTACAGCCCAGCTAATGTTCCGATGCTACCGGGCCTTCACTTGGGAGGTCTGCCGGCTCGATGGTTGTGCACCCAGGAAAATGGTTATCGAGTAGGATATGTAGGGAGTCCTCACTTGAGTTAGTCCACGTACCATACATTCTTTTGAGGTATCCCATCGAGGGGGTCGTTTTTGAGAGGATCTTACGTAGCCTTGCGGCTGACGACGTATCCTCAATGTCGGAGCAAAATTTTTGCCAAGAGTCCCTTTTTGCTTTCCTAGTTTCTTTCTTATATAGAGCTAGACTGCTTTTGTAGTTTCCCCAGTGTTCATCCTCGCTGCTGCTTTTCGCTCTGTTGAAGAGAGTCCTGCAGTCTCTGCGTAGGGGCATGCTGCCGTGAAGGCCTTGTTGCACGCTTCTGTGAAGCTGTCTTCTAGGCGATTGAGATCGCCCAGAGTGTCCGGGCATTTTGGTGCTATAGGGGTGAGTAATTTCTCTATGTTTGCACTATAAAATTAGAGCCCTGCACGAATCCACATGATTAAAAAAATCACAGTATACTCATGCCCCTTCAATGCGTTTGATCATTACGAATAATCCCTTCAGACAGATTCGAATCACCCGAATCACTAAAAAACCGGATCAGAGCACTGCGAATCAATATCAGCAAGATTCGTCGCATGATTCAAAAACTGATTTAAAACTTACTACGAAGAAATCTTCCTTTGTATGCGTGCACATGTACAGCATGTATGTACAACAATATTGCTCACACGGAGTGTGTGATTATTGTTGTGTATGTGTGTGTATTCCAGAAAATTTCACTGTGCGCATTGCTGAACAGCTGTGTGGCTTTGCATGTGTGGAGCTCGACGCGTGCGCGTCGTACGTATAGCACGTGCTCTACATTATTTACATGCATACTGTATATTCTTCGCTCGCATACACAAATCTTGTTTGTGTGTATTGGTGGCTGCTCTTCATTTTCAAGAAGAAGTAAAAAATTTGAAATCATTTTGAGCCTTGTGTGTTGTTTGAAGAATATTTTTGGTTAAAGGCAACAATTTAGGATGAGTTTCTCCTTGGAATCATCTAGCCAGGATCATGCCCACGGATTTATCTCTAATCAAATGGCGAAAGAAAAATTAGAGTCCGGAGAATATACTGTAAGCGACCAAAAACAAGGCCGAAGCAAAGTATGGGACGTTTTTGGAAAAGTTTTGAATCTCGACGGGATCGAAGTCAAAGGAGTCGTCGTATGCAGATCTTGCAATGCTCCTATGAAATTCTTTGGAAATACCTCAAATCTAGTGCGTCACAAGTGCTATAAACAATTGACAGAAACACCAGAAGAAAATGTGTAACTAAGTGGTGTATCCAGAACTGTCGATCGTTTCATATAGCTGCTGACCAAAGCCTATTTGATTTATTAGCTATCTATGCTAAAGCTGGGTCACGATTTGGACAAAAAATGAACATAAAATACAGCATTCCGCATCCTACAACAGTCACCGGTACATGTTCTGACATGTACACGGATGTATTCTGCACCATGTGAGAATCCTATTTCAGGCTGGGATATGCGTCAGTCCTGTCCAGGGTTCCAAATCACAAGAAATTTTATAATTTGCTAGGATCTTTATAGGTGGATCAGCAACTCTGCCAAATGCTGAAATAGAATGAATTACCAAGACACAACACTTTGGGATTTGCTTTGGATTATTATTATGTTTCTTTATTATCTCCGATTTAGTTTACAGCGGGGTTTAATCTACTTTCATTCGCGCCGATCGACTGCCCAGATACTGTCTCTGGAGTTATGGCTGATGGACTTCCCCTTTCGCCATGCAAGGCAGTGGGAAGTTGCAGCCATCGATCGATATCTTACATAAGTTCTTAATGTTACTAAGAGACATATATATTCTTGAATTCTAAGTAAATTGTTAGCGGGCGATTGGTCGGTAATGGTTACCTAACCATCAGCCCTCCAGCCCTCCAGTGTCCAATCACCAGGTAAGGTGATCGCTGTGCACCGGTACCGTGGGAAAGGAATGTACTTTTCGGAATATTAATTTATTTAATATTATTTCAGGTACTTATTGCGTAAGCAGGTCTCCTGTCTTTTGGCATGTGCTTAGTTTTGTTGCTGGGTGTTGAGCTTTGGGTACTTATTTGGGTCAGCGTTTTTCGGCCTGTTCTGCATCTTCGAATTCGTTGTTGTTGATATCTGCACCTGGGAGTAGCGTTGGCTGCGTCGTCTGCATGTGTCGGCTGGGTGTTGAACTCGTCATTTGAGAGCTTGGCTGACTCGTCTGTTTGTGACGAACCATGGGATCCATGGTTCGTTACAACCATTAAAAAAGAACTAGCCCAAATCAAGGATTCCGGATTCAGCATTACATGTGATATATGGACGGACATGTTCTTAAAGCATACATATGTTACATGTGTTACGATACACTATATTCATGATTACAAATTAGTTAATCGGCTTTTGACCATGCGTTCCATGGACGGGGAGTCGTGCACAGGTAATTTTGAATAAAATATTGTCAAAAATTACAAATATCTATACCCTTGCAACTCTATACATGAATATAACCTCTCCCCCCTCTCTCAATATCTACCTTTCCCTGTCAGTAAGGGTTCGTTTTCAGCATGCATGGATGCTAACAAGCATGTGAGAAGAGATATATCGGTAGACGCTAGAGAAAAAAAGATTGTCGAGCTGCAAGGGTGTATAAATTTCCCTGAAACTTAAAACATAGTTATAGTTTTACTACTTTAACATTTCAGGCGAACTAGTTAAAAGAAAGTAAGTTGAAGACTGCCTCCATGAGTTCGACCTCGATTTGGCTGATGCCATAATTGTTACGGACCGCGGATCGAACTTGAAATGCGCCTTTAAATTATACAATCATATATACTGCATTAATCATTTAATAAATAATGTAATCGAGAAGGCTTTCAAAGATGACCTGGAGTTGGAAGAGATTATGACACAGTCGAGCAAACTGGTAAAATATTTTTAAAAATCTGGCGAAAATGTAAACTTACAGTGCAGCCTAAAAAGTATTTGTCCCACTCGATGGAGTACCGTGTTCTATACACTCAATTAGAGTCAAATCAATTCAATTTTATGCGAAAAAAATCAGATCGGCAAAATAGTGCTATTAAAATTAACAGACATTAGTTCTATAATAGAAGTTTTGTCCCATTTTGAAAATGCGTCCAAAGTCCTAGAAGGAGAAAACTATCCCACCCTTCATTTTGCGATTCCCCAGTCCGATCTATAATAAAGTGGGGGAAAAATTAATAAAATCTTTAAAAAATGGCTTGGATACTGTAATATATGCAAATATGCATATTTTTCATAAGCTCGCTCATTTTTTATTTCCCCCAACAAATCAGTTGCCGTCATTTTCGGAAGAAGAAAAGAACGTCACTTTAGCGAATTGCCGAATGATGCTGAATAATTTAATTGGGGATGTTAATCTAGTTCAACAGAATCTCAAAGATAGCATATTTTCTGAACATGTCGCAGCAATAGAAAATTCTAATGCCGACGAAAGTATTGATCGAGAGTTACAGCGCTATTTAAATTCGATCACATGTCTTGCACAACTTTTGTGTTTTGGACTGGTGGAAAGCCAAACAAATGTCTTTTCCTACATTATTTAAACTAGCATACAAAATCTAATTTCTATTACTTACATACATATATGAAAAATGTTCCTTTTGTTTTTAAATTTATCCAATAATAAATAGAATAATTTGAAATCTAATTTCTATTACTTACATACATATATGAAAAATGTTCCTTTTCTTTTTCAATTTATCCAATAATAATTAGAATAATTTGAAATCTTATTTCTATTACTTACATAAATATATGAAAAATGTTCCTTTAGTTTTTAAGTTTAAAAAATAAATGAAAACTTCTTATTATACCAATGAATTTGTAAATTGTATTTTAATGCGATCCGTCATATAAAAAAGAGTATACAAGTCTCCCCTTCAAAATAATTACGAAAAAAAGCGGACGCACCGAACCAAATACTTGCAATTTTTGACTGTATTTGTAAGCGAAATTGTTGTTTCCTTACTCAAAGGAAAAGGCGCTGCCACGTCGCTGCCGGTCCATGTATCAAAAGGCAGCGACCCTTCGTGTGCTTTTTGATTTTACACTGCGCAAAAAAATGTTCAACGTAAAATGGGAAAACAATTTATTTTTCATAAAAAATATGGATGGCGATTCGCAATGCGTAATCTGCTATTATGTTTCCCACTTATGTAACTTATCTTGCATTAATGCGCGCCTAGAATTCCAACTTTTCTTTCATCCGCAACAGTTCAACTTTTGCTACAAATCGTTTGTTGCAGTGTAAAAGCAACAAACCGGTTTTTGCCGCAGGCCGCACTAAAAAAATATGTCAGAGTGTGTGTGCGAGCCCTGCTCAAAGGCAAGAGCTTATGCGTAAGTATGCGTAGCACGCACCGTTGACGTACACACACAGGCACAGAAAGGCACTCACACAACTACTGATTTCCACCCCGAGGGCAAAGCAAAAAAACCGACAAATTTGTGTATTACTTTCTCGTTCTCTCTACCTGAAAATCAAGTGGAGAGTAAAAGAGAGAAAAAACCTAACTGTTCGGATCTGACACTGTAAAAATTATGAATCATGATCCGTTCGGTCCATTTTGGGCGTGTGATTCGAATCACTGAGAAAGCCGAATCGCTGATTCAATTGGATCATGCAGGGCTCTAAAATAAATCCCAGTTGACTTTCCAGGGGTTAATATAGTCGATAGGTTTTGGGCTTTCGAGAGATAAGACTGTCTCGATATACCTGTGGTCGGAGAAGGAGTGGTCCAACTCTTTACTATGTCTGACAGTTTGTGAGACAATAAAGTGAGGTAAATAACCTCTTCACGGTTTTTTATAATAAATGTGGGGTCGTTAACCCGATTACAAATTACCAGGTTGGAGTTTAGGATGAAGCTGAAAAGTGACTCACCCCTTACATTTGTGTCCGAGCTCCCCCATTGGGTGTGGTGAGCGTTGGAATCGCAGCCTATTATTAGGCCTGTGTCCGACTTTTCGCTGTCGCTGGATATCTTGCGAACGAGGTCACTGGGAGGATCGCTCTCCTCGTGAGCCATGAAGGACGACACCAGGTTTAGGTTTGTCCCTTTGAATCTCTAGCCGCCGTGTTGTCGCCATTGCTAAAATTATGGAGCAGAAATATATTTAGGTGCTTTCTTGCCAGGATACAGGTACGAGTTTTACCTTCAGTTTGAGCTACAATCAGTTTGTAGTCCTTCGCCGCCAATCCACAGACCTTGCCTCCCACCAACCAAGGCTCTTGGACTAGCACTATCTCCGCTCCGCTCGCGTCCAAGCGGAGTATAAGAGCAGCAGATTCTGCTTTACAGTGGTGGAGATTGATCTGTCTTAGAGACATCCTTAGGATCAGACGTCTCCGTGACACATCACCTCGAAATCTCTCATAGGAGTTGAGTCCGTCGAGTAGCCGTCCTGTTCCGGTCCTAGCTCATCGTCGGGTGTTTCGATCTCCGAGGAAATGTCCTGTTCGACTGGTTTGTCGACAGAACGTGCCTCGGTCGCTGCATCCGACTTGTACACCTTGATGGTGATCGAGCTGAAGCCAAAATTGAGCTCCCCTTTGGCTGTCTCGATTGGGGCTAGCGACTCCTTACTTAGGATTATCACTGCCTGGTTAGTGGGGCCTTGTGTCGCCTCAACTTTGACGACCTTCCAGTCTGCTGTTGGAAGGTGAGGGTTGCATCTCTGCAGCATTTTTAGGATGCGCGCCGGCTCCTTTAAAGAAGCGGGAACCCAGATGCGAGCCCTAGGTCTACTAGGTACTTCGCTCCAGTCTACAGCGACTAGCTTCGCCCCGGAGTAGACCTCTCCGACTTGCGCTACCGCTGCTTTATAAAGCTGCACAGAGCGCTCGTCTTCGCAGTCTACTACTTTGGTGTTGCCCTGGAACCATCCCATGTCCTTACAGACTGGTGGTGAACCAGGGTCCTTCTCCAGCAGCGGTCGGCCAATGCCGCTTCCACCCACTTCCACTGGTTCCTTGGGATCCTTCCGTCCGCACTGCCATTGTCCAGGACACCAATGAGTGTCCTCTCTTGGGGGATTTGCGCAAAGGATACGTTAGCCTGGACCCTTGAGCACTTCGCAGCGGGTCCTGGCGTTTCCTGGGAGCGTTGCCTCTTGGGTTGAGGAGCCTCCCTTGGTGGCTTCGTGGCGAAGTCAGCTAGTCGGCCGATGGGCTGATCTCCGTGCTTGCATTCTGCCACTGGAGTATGTGGCCTGCACTCCTCCTTTCGGCATATGTGTACTTGGCTTTGGCACTGGTCGACGGCAGATCGTCACCCTCCGCTTTACCAGAAGGTCGGGCAGCCGCAATTTGGCTTAGTCGCCTCTCCAAGGTGTCCGCTTTGGGCTTGACCCCAGATTCGGAATGGGACCCCACCAGGTTCATTCCAGTGCCTTCTCCCGTGCAGGTCTTTCCTGTTTTTGAGCGGATCGGGCCAGGCCTTTTGGGCCGCTGCCTTCTCCTGCTTGGGATTTCTCCGAGCCGGATTTTGGGGACTGCCTTTGTCATTTGTGTTTTTTTGTATTTGTTATATATTTTTAGTTCCCACGAGCTGCAGAGAAGGGGAAAGGTCAGCCCCGGCAGAGCTCCACGTTACCCGGGTAAGGCATCATTAAAACAGGGGGCTGCCAAATCCCTGAGCTCTCTGTTCGCGACTGGGCTAGTTTTTATACCGGGACCCCAGCCAGGCTGACTCTTAGCACGGGTCGAATGACACCTTAGTCCGGCCCGGTGTGAGGTGAGTGTTGGGGTTGGGATGTGGGTAGGTATGTGTAGGGATGCGAGTGTGTGAGCTACTTGATGAGAGGCGGCACCATAAGCGCATCGTCAGTGTTGCTGCTTCGCGAACACCCGCTGGCTGTCCGGGACTGCCAATTCAAAGCCCAATAGGATCATCGGAAACGCGTGGGTAAACCCGCAGTAAATTCGCAGTATAGGAGTAATTAAACACAATTTTTTCGAATGCCGGAGCGCCTCGAAATGAAAAGAATGACTTTTAGCTGAAAACAAAAACCGAATAAGTTAGGGAAAGCCGAAGCCTGCCTGAATACAAAAATATTTTTAACTCTTATAATAAATTAACATATTTGAATTATTCTAAGGTTTCTTTAAAAAAAAGTACAATAGGTAATGATTAATTATAATTTCGATGTACTCACTCACAACATAATTTGTAGGAAAACAGCAACGCGTTCATAAAAATAATTAATGATAGCCAGAGTATATGGCATGGCTTGCATAAACAAATTTGTAATTTTCTTTAAATAGGTTCCTCAAAAATTAAAAATTTAATCAAACAAATTTCAAATTTTGGTCCAAAAGTGTTTCTTTGAACGGCCATTTCATTTCATATTCAGGCAGGCTCTGGTTTTCACTTTTAACAAAAAAAATGTGATTTACTTTTCAAAACGAAAAGTCAGGCGCTCCCGCACTCGTGAAATGCATGACTTTTACATTTTGAAAATGGCAACAAATTCCTCGCCGAAATGAAAAGTTAAAGGCTTTTTATACAACTAACACAATCTTAATTGCCATTGGAAAAAAATATATTTTATTTTACAAGTTTTTTTATGTAGGTTTATCTTAAACAATTATAATTGATAATGCCCAAAGCCTAACTAACACGAGAAGGAACGTGAGTCGCTTTTAATCGCGACTCTACGTTTATACCCGTACTCAGTCAGCATATAAATTTGTAAGCTTATGACTAAAATTAAAAAAAAAATTTTATACCCGTACTCAAAAGAGTTAAGGGGTAAACTGTATTTGTGGTAAAAGTGGATGTGTGTAACGCAGAGAAGGAAAATTTTCCGACCCCATAAAGTATATATACTCTTGATCAGTATCAATAGCCGAGTCGATAGAGCCATGCCTGTCTGTCCGTCCGTCCGTCTGTCCGTCTTGTTTGACGCCTGGTTCTCAGAGACTATAAAAGCTACAGCAACACAATTTTGTTTCCAGACTCATGTGATATCACACCGAATCAAGTTTCTTTCAAATTGTGCCACGCCCCCCTCCGCCTTCACAAAGAACGAAAATCTGTTGCAGCCACAATTTTAAACATACGATAAAACTAAAAACGCAGTATCGTAAAAAATGACCATATCTACCAGATCATCAAATCTGGTACAGATCGGATCATTATTATGGCCAAAATGAAGAAATTAATTTTCAGTTGCTTCCCCCACCTCCTCTGGCGATGCTGACGCTATTCAATCGCTTTCTCGCTCGCACACACTCTGCCCTGTGCACTGCGCGAGCAACCCCTAGCGGAGGAGATGTAGAATCTAAATGGTAGATGTAGAATTATTGTATCTTTAAAATTGTGGATGCCATAGATTTTCGTCTTTTGTGAAGGCGGAGGGAGGCGTGGCACAACTTGGAAAGAAACTTGATTCAGTGTGATATCACATGAGTGTGGAAACAAAATTTTGTTGCTGTAGCTTTTATAGTCTCAGAGAACGAGGCGTCAAACAAGACGGACAGACGGACGGACGGACAGACAGACAGGGCTCTATCGACTCCGCTATTGATACTGATCAAGAATATATATACTTTATGGGGTCGGAAAATTTTCCTTCTCTGCGTTACACACATCCACTTTTACCACAAATACAATACCCCTTAACTCTTTTTGAGTACGGGTATAAAAACGAGATGGAACTTTGGTCGCTTCTAGTCGCAACTCTACTTTTATACCCGTATCAGTATAAATTTGTGAGCTTATGATTGAAATTTAAATAGAAATTTTAAAATTGTACATTTTTTTGCTACATCAGTTGACTAAATCTACATTTAACTGCATCTACATTGGTCTAGCTTTTATAGTCTTCTAGCGAGTACGTTCGGGTGGCTCCATAGTTTGGTCAGGTACCTTGTGGCTTGCTCGTTCATAATGTCGCCGACTGAGGGAACTACAAGGTAAGGTCTTTGGCGATGTTTCTATTACGGACATACCATTCAGCACCAGAGATCTTTCGGAGGATCTTGTTTTGAAACACCCTGATCCTGTCCAGGTTCGTTTTCGCTGCGATACCATAGACCTGGATGCCATACCTCCATGCAGGCTCCAGGATTACCTTATATATGCGGACCTTGTTGGCCAGGCGAGCTTGTTGTTAGGCTTAATAAGCCAGTAGAGTTTTCTAGCCTTGCTTTCCACGGCGCTTCTGACCATCCTTGTGTGGCTGGCAAAGGTCAGGCGGGTGTCCATCGTGATTCCCAGGTACTTATGCTCCTGCGGCTGCTCCAGCAGCTCGCCATGAAGAAAGACACCAGGGCACGTTCCTTTTGTAAGCGTGTGTGTCACTACCAGACACTTCTCAGGGTTCAACCTGATATTCCACCCACATGCCCAGTTCTCAAACCTTTTAAGGTACCGCAGGAAGTTGTCCTTGGCGTCGTAAACGCAGTTGGCCCTGTGTCGTGTCGTCGGCAAATGTGACAAGTTTCACATCGATTGGCTGAGACGTATTGTCAACGCTAACTTTAGGCATGTCGTGCGTGAAAAGGCTGTACAGCGTTGGGCCTAGCACGCTGCCTTGCGGGATTCCGGCTTTAATTACATCACCGTGGAAACAGCTCCGCTCTGTGCGCCTTGGAATGTTCTGTCCTTTATGAAGCTTCCAATTATCAGGAACAGCAGGGGGTTTATCAGGGGTTTTATCTTCGCTAGTAGTCCGTCGTGCCAAACTCTTCCAATTATCAGGAACAAAAGGGGTTGTATCAGGGGTTTTATCTTCGCAAGTAATCCGTCGTGCCAAACTTTGTCGAATGCTTGCTGGAAATCCAGGTACGCTGCTACGACGTACTTCCCGTGGAAGCCATCCAGGATGTGCTCCACCACCCTATGCAGCTGCTCCGGAGTACCATGCTTCAGCCTGAACCCAAATTGGTGATTAGGGATAGCTCGATTTACGGATGGGCTGTCCAATTACACTACTCGACAAAATTGAACTTTTTATTTAGGCTGTGGCCCAAAATGATTTTACTGATAGATTTCGAGATTTAAATTTTTGTAAACATTTTTTTTTTTATAATTTAGGATTTTTTTAAACAAATTTTTAAAATCTGCTATTTTTTTTCAGAGGTAGTGCTTTTATTTTCACATAACTTAAGTATTTTATTTTTTGGTGCATGTTGCATTGCAGTTCTGAAAAGCTGACTATATAAGATACTTAAGTTATGTGAAAAATACAAGCACTATATATGAAAAAAATATGAAAATGATTTTAAAAAATTCTTTCAAAAAAAATAAACCAAAATGTGGTTCAAAAAATTTTAAATCTCGAAATCTATCAGTAAAATTATTTTGGGCCACAGCCCAAATAAAAATTCAATTTTGTCGAGTAGTGTAGTTGGCCAGGTTGTCCGGGGATTTGCCGGGTTTATGCAGCATGACAACCTGCGAGGCTTTCGATGCTTTGGGGAAGTGAAAAAAATAGATGACTTTATGAAGCATTGACATGAATTTATCTTAAACCAACAAGTGTGGTTTTTTCGCCGGGGATCGCAAAATGCGTCACTATTTGTGGCTTCGAGAAGCCGTGAGAGTAGCCAAGACATTACACATCGTATTGAAAATAATCGTCTACGCACAACAAGGTCCCGTTCAGATCAACGGAAAAATTATGCAACAACCAATGCAAATTAACGTCGTGATATACAAAATCTACAAGGCGTTGTGTTCACGTACAATAGTGTCACCGATTGCGCTTCTCATATGCATATTTTAATTGGTTCAATGAACGACCGTTGTCATCATTGTCAGGCATATGAATTTAAAAGTGAAGCAGATGGCATGTGCTGTGCGAGTGGTAAAGTGAAATTGCCTGAATTGGGGAGCCCACCATAACCATTGAGCACATAACGTAATGGATTGACAACTGAGTCTAATCATTTTTTGAACAATTTACGAAAGTATAATTCGAGTTTTCAAATGACATCTGTTGGTGCCACAAATATCATAAGAGAAAACTTCATGCCAACGTTCGAGGTATATACATACCATTGAGCTGACTCTTTGTTACCTTTCGACAACGTAGACCATTAATTTTTGCAATTATATTTTATCAGCAACGCAGAAAACGAGCTGATCGTCAGTGTGCCACTACTACCAACACGCAGCGAAAAATTATTTTCGATTTGCAAGATATGTTCCATGAGCACAACAAAATATTTCAGTTATTCAAAACTCCGCTTGATCGAATGCCATCTGACGATCATAAAATTTGTATTCGAGATGATAAAACACCGGTTGGCGAACATGCACGTCGTTTCAATGCAAAAACAGTTGACGAAGTGGCGATAGTCATAGTTGGTGACCAATTTAATAAACTTGATTTTGTGCTTCATCAAGGAAATGAGCAACTTGAACGTGTATCCGAGACTCATCGCTGTTATGATGCATATCATAATATATTCCATATTGTTTTGGAGCGTCCAAGATAGCTTCAGACCTCTTCATCACCATTATGTGTAATCCGCAATGGGATGAAAACCTCGGAATTTGTATTTTTTGGCCAATTATCGAAAGATCGCCAGGTATTTTAGCACGTGTTTTAAGACGAAAATTTAAGTCACTCATGGATTTGATTTTCCAACACGGTGCATTTGGGTCTGTTCAATGTTGGATGTATTTAATTGAATGGCAGAAACGAGGTTTGCCTCATGCGCACATTTTGATTTGGCTGATTGAAAAAATAAGGCCGAATAAAATTGACGACGTGATTTCGGCCGAAATTCCATATCGGACAGTGGATTCTGAATTGTTTGAAGTGGTCACCAAATATATGATTGTATGATTATTCCAATGGTGCGTTGAATTTGAGTAAACCCTGTATGGTTGAAGAGAAATGCTCCAAACGTTTTCCAAAACATTTGGTCTCTTATACAGTGACGGGCAACGTTTGATATCCCGAATATCGGTAATGATCGGTAACTTTGAGAGTTCAAAATCAAGATTTGGAGATTAATAATCGTTGGGTTGCGCCATATTCACCGTTATTATCTAAGATTTTGTAAAGTGCACATAAACGTAGAGGTCTGCAATTCAGTTCAATCTATTAAATATATTTGCAAATACATCAACAAATGAAGTGATATGGCAGTTTTTGGAGCAGTTGCTAATGTTACCGATGAAATAACTCAATTTCAAATGGGCAGATACATCAGTTCAAATTAAGCAGTATGGCGCATATTAAACTACTCAACACGACATTTCTGCTGTGGCCCGAAATGACTTTTTCAAATAGATTTCAAAATTTTTAATTAAAAAAAATTTTTTAAAATAAATAATTTATTAAAATCTGTTTTTTTTTTGTCAGAGGTAGTGCTTCTATTTTTCACATAACTTAATCTTTGTAGCTGAAGCTTAACGTCTGAACGATATTAAGCTTTCAAATTTGAATTTGATAATTTTTTGCGGTATTTTTCACTTTTTTGACTTTTAAAACTCAGCAAAAGTAAAAAAAAATTATTCTTGGTATGAAATTTTGGTTTTAGATAGACGCATTAGTTAGGCGTCGTTTAAGGTATTCTTGTAGTAGTGAAATAATCGACTCCGGAACGCCAAAGGTGTAGAACATTCCCTTTTGGAGATATTACATTACCACTTCAGCCGTTAATTTTTGTACCGCTTTCAAAAAGACAAACTTTGAATAATGGTCCAACACTATAAAAATCCCTATTCCCGCTTCGAGATTCCGGGTACGTGCCAAGAAAATCTACATATAACCTTTGAACAAATCTTTGCGATTCTGGGGCAGCGCCCATCGGAGGCCGTTGCGATCTATTCGGTGCCTATTCGTTTTGCAGGCGTCACACCCACGAATCTACTCCTTGACATCGTCGACCAGCCTTCGGTCAGTAGTACTTTCGGATCCTTTCTAGTGTTTTATGAACGCCTCCATGAGACGCTAGGGGATTGTTATGAGCCTTTTCCAAAACTTTGTCAACCGATTCCCTTAAAACCCAAAGCTTCCAAGCGAAAGTATCATGCAGCTGATCTCCAGTATAATGATCTGACCTTCGATTCAACAATATTTCACCCACTCTTAGATCTGGAAGCTTGTCGTTGTTTGCCTCAATTCGCTTTGCCGTCTCACTGTACTTTTCCGTTTGAAATTCTGGCGATTGAGGAACCTACCACTTCGATGCTTAATCTTAAAGTTAAAACCCTGCTACCACACATTCATATGGGTCTCAAAACTATCTGATACAACCAACAAGCCGTCAAGATCTACAAGTACTTCATTCTGAAGCTCTGGTGGAATAACTTGGTCTGTGACGCATTTGTCAGGCCAAAAGGTATTACCTTGTATTTATACAAAGGCTTTCCCGGTATTGTGAACGCAGGTTTGTCGTGCGAGCTGGGCTCTAGGCTCTAGGGACTTGCCAATATGCATATTTCAAGTCTAAGCTAGAAATATACATGACTTTTGGAAGCCGACACAGTATTCCGTCAATTTGTGGTAAAGGATAAGCATATTTTTTAGTCGCCGCAATTACCTTTCTATTATCTACACATGGTCGAATCTTCCCAGGCTTCTGCACAAGAACAACGGGCGAAGACCAAGCGCTCTCCGACTCCGCGATGACCCCCATTTTGAGTATCCTATCGATCTCAGTGTATAATAGCTTTTCAACCGCTGGAGTTATAGGAAAATGCTGTTGTTTCACCGGCTTGGACTCTCCAACATCTATCGAGTGAGAGAGAAGACTCGTCTTCCCAAGGCCCGAATGAGCGAAAGAAGGGAATTCGACTATGACTTCCCTTAAACTGTTCCTTTGACTCTCTGTAAGCTCATGGGAGTCCGCCGTCAATTCTGCGACTTGCATATTGGGCGGAAGTAGATTAAAGGTTGACCGAAAATCAATTCCCAGGTAGAGATCTTGGCTGAGTGATGGAACTATATGCAGCTCTAACTCTTTAGCCACATATTTGTATTTCACCGGAACTTTGAGACCTCCCAGGTCATCTTGTTTGGTGCCATATGCCGTAAAAGCTGATAAAACAACTCTTTTAAATGAGATCCTACTTCGAATGGCCTCTTCAGGCAGACGCTGTTAAATTACACTACTCGACAAAATCGAACTTTTTTTCCTCAAGGATTCAAAGCGACTTTTTCTGATAGATATGGGGCTTTAAAATATTTTAAAGGAATATGTTTTTTTTCTATGGCGGAACTTTTTGAAGACATTTTTAAGTCTGGTATTTTTTTTTCAAGTTTTTTTCAGAGGTAGCGCTCTTTTTTCACATAACTTAAGTAACTTACGCTCTGGTTGTAAGGAAGGTTTCTATTCTACAGTATACAGTGTGTAGTATATTTTACGAAATTTTGACTTCAAAAAGTCAAGAAAAGTCGTTGTTTATTTTTTTGTGTATAGGTGCATTACTTAGGCGTCGTTTAAGGTATTGCTCATTAAAATCTTTGTAGAAATTTTGGAGCTAAAATTCGTTAAACAAACCTAAAAATGAAACGAGAAGGAACGTGAGTCGCTTCTAGTCGCGACTCTACTTTTATACCCGTACTCAGACAGTATATAAATTTGTGAACTTATGATTGAAATTTAAAACAAAATTTGTAATTTTACATTTTACATTTTTTGCTACATTTGTTAACTACATCTACATCTAAAATGTAGATTATACATGTAGAACAGATATTCTACATCTACCATTTAGGTTCTACATCTCCTCCGCTAAGGGTTGCTCGCGCATTGCACAGGGCAGAGTGTGTGCGAGCGAGACAGAGAATGAATAGCGTCAGCACCGCCAGAGGAGGTGGGGGAAGCAACTGAAAATTAATTTCTTCATTCTGGCTATAATAATGATTTGAACTGACTTAGATTCGGCACTCTGGAAGATATAGTCATTATCTACGATACTGCGTTTTTAGTTTTATCGTATCTTTAAAATTGTGGATGCCACAGATTTTCGTTCTTTGTGAAGGCGGAGGGGGGCGTGGCACAATTTGGAAAGAAACTTGATTCAGTGTGATATCACATGAGTCTGGAAACAAAATTTGGTTGCTCTAGCTTTTATAGTCTCTGAGAACGAGGCGTCAAACAAGACGGACAGACGGACGGACGGACGGACGGACAGACATGGCTCTATCGACTCGGGTATTGATGCTGATCAAGAATATATATACTTTATGGGGTCGGAAAAATGTCCTTCTCTGCGTTACACACATCCACTTTTACCACAAATACAGTATACCCCTTAACTCTTTTTGAGTACGGGTATAAAAAATGAGCAAAAATACCTTTTTGAAGGTTGCGGGCCCCACTGTCGGAATGCGATCAGGTACCAAAAAATACAAGTCCTTTTCGTTTGCTTTGTTCCCAATTGGCATGACACCGTCATTGCCGTTTACAATACTTTTATCGAAATCTTTACTCTAAAAACTCAGAAAAAGTCGAAATAAACTAGATTATTATTCTCCTATATTTAACATATGGGCAACATCGCGCACTATTATGTTACGTTCGCACGCATATTTTGACGGATATTGTCGCAAAAACACATGAAAATATGTACTTTAAATATTTATTTTATTTGCATTCAAAATTTAAAACTTGTATTGTGATTTTATGTATATATAGATTTTTCTATACGCTTTGTTATTTAAGAGTTATTAACGTCTCAAATAGACTGTTAAGTTACACAAATTTGGAAGTGGGTTTTCAGGTTGCTCAACACTTTCGAAAAATTCTGCTCTCTGTTTGACAACATTTTGTAGCTTTAAGCCTAGTACTCAGTTCCGAAAAAACACCTCGCGAACAGAATCAGGGTTGATATTCGTATGAAACCGATAAGAAATTTTTTTGGTCGAAAACTGTTTTCTAGGCTCTGTACGGAAGGCAGTACTCAGTTCAAGAAAAAACAGGGTCGGTATATACTAGAAAAGTATCCGATAGTATTTGCTGGAATTGCTGGTATCTTTCTACCCCCTGTAAAGTTATATAAATTGCATATAATTTGCTAGCAAGTTCGAAGCAACCACTGCAATATGAGAGTAAAAAACAAAATGAGATATTGAAATAATGAACACAAATAGAAACTAATTAATGCAGCACTATATGAAGGACAATTATATGGATATTATAATATATTATTTTTATTAATTTTCATGAATATAAATCAAATATGGTTTTCAAACATGTTGTTCTCACGGTGGTCGGCACGGGCGGTGTCGCTATCTGCTGCTGCTGATAGTCAGACAAACTACCTTGCCAATAAAATATTGGGGAGCCCAGGATATGCCTGGGGAAGAGCGACCCCAGCCGAAGAAGTGCATTTCATTAACTTTTAACAAAACCAAGCATCTGTCTGAGCAGTGTAACCGTACGGAATGCAGTGCACACCTCTGGTCACACCACATGGCCGCTAGCGAATTATATGACATGAGTTCGCTACCAAACAGTTTTTGGATCTGAGTACTAGGCTTTAGGATGGAAGTAATAAAGTAAATTTAATTTATGCCAAAAAAATTTTTTTTCCTTTTTTGGCAAGCAAAAAGGTGCCTACTGTTACGTTACAAAAAAGACTGTTACGTTACAAAAAAGACTGTTACGTTACACCTGCGAATTTCGTTTATTAAACTTCATAAAAATATATTTTTAAACTCAAAAACAAACAAAAATACAGAATATATCCTTGTCTGAAAGTGTTAAAACTTGTGACCACTCCAGTTGCAAAATAGTTCAAAACAATTGGAATGGAATAATTACGGCAATAAATTTATTTTTAAATTGCGATGAAGGCCCGTCACTCCAAATTTTCAATACTTGTACTGAGCGTGGCAATCCAGTTAGCAATATGTACATATAGGGAATAATGGTTTCTCTTGTGTGCGATAAAATGTTAGACAAGAAAACCTTCGATTGAACTTTTCCGTTGTGATAAAGGGCATTAGTAAACAAAGTGATTGTGTGCATTTAAAAGGTTGGCTGGCTTCACCCGCACGACTTTCTGGTTTTTTTTGCACCGAACTTGATTTTGCGTTCTTTCGATAAGCGTTACTCGTTCAAGAATTCAGTTGCGAAGTTGGCATTTTGTCTTCTACCGCCTTCAACTTCTTTCGCCGTTCCCTCTGGGCCTGCTTTTAAAAATCCTCATATTTCTTCGAAATTTTTAACTTTTCAATACAATTTGTGTTCATTTGAGCCTTGCTCAACTTTATCTAAACATCAGAAGTAGTTTGAGGTTAAAAAATCAATGTAAAATCAAAATTTGTAATTATTGATGAAAAACACTGTTACGTTACATATATAATTTGGCTCAGAACAAAGACAAAAAGGAAAACTAGGCTAAAAATAATTAGAGAAAAGTAAGTTATTTTTTTAAATGCAATAGATTTTACATAAAAAACTTTTAATAGGTTTGACTGTTATAGCCTTTTTACACTGCCGCATCATTGTCGAAGGTGCGGAAAAATGATGCAAGGCGTTTACACCAAAGCCGCATCATTTTTCGCATCATTTTTCTACTAAAACACAAAAACAAAAAAACGATAGAAACAGTTGTTTGCTATCGATATCCGTCGATACCCTAAATAATTTCAGTATTTTGTAAAAATACTAGACAGAATACGGCAACACTACCCAATGATGCGCCGCATGATTAAACATGCGGCCGCATGATTGTCTTATTCTATCCACAGGGCTCTTATGGGCATCATTGTCGCATGTTCCGCCTAACGGAAAAATCCAATGATGCGCCTCAGTGTAAACAGGCTATAACGGAAAAATCCAATGATGCGCCTCAGTGTAAACAGGCTATTACGTTACACTAAAAATTGCGGTAGAATTCTTTTTCATTGCATATGCCCACTTTAATTCTTTACTGACTCAAATCTTCTTTTACTTTATTTTTAGGTCTTCTTTATCGTTTTCCCCAAAAAAATCATCCACATTGGGCATAAATAAAACTTCTGAAAGCCCACCACTATTGCGGAAAAATTTTAGCAAAAATATTTGGAATATGCGTGAGAATGATTTAAATAGTAAAACTCGAAATCTAAATGGCTTCTGCGAAGGATTTCATAGAAGGTCTTTGCAGCACATCGATACACCAAAAAATGTAACGATTTTTATTCATAGTTTGATTTTAAATTATATTGTAACGTGTTTTTTTTGTTATTTTCATGTAGTCTGATTTAAATGTGTTTTTTAATCGAAACGATGACTACCGAAGAACTACTCAGTTCTCTGGACATTCATCGAAAAACAAGCTGACAAGGTAACTAGAAAAATTTAATATTGACTTCTATATATAAATTAATTATTTATTTACATAAATGTTTTTCTCTAATTTAATTATTATTATTATGTGCTACTGAGCTTTTTTAGTAGCTTTGTTTTGCGATATGTTTAGTAAAAGTCGACGGTTGTACATATGGTTAATTGGGGTATATTATAGCGGCCGAAAAATAGTGACAGATGAGCATGTAATAGCGATAGTGGGAATTCACGACGAGTCAGTTGGATAGGATCGATTCAAGACGGGGTCAGATTGAAGACGCGAGGGGTCGGTTCAAGACGGTGCACCGACTCCGCGGTGCCAGATTAAAGATCTTTACCAAGGCGATGTGCGAGAAGTGAATTCAATATAAAGACTGAGTTCAAGGATAGGTGGGCGAATTGCCCGTGCCCTAATACGAGCGATAGAGCGATAGATGGGGAGATAGAAAGAGCGATGACGAAAGCAAAGCACTATGGGGAATTTGACCACTTTTTGTGGCAATAATTAATAACTTCCGAACGAAACAATATTTTTCATTTTAGTTTTTTGATATAAGTTTATAATATTAAAAGGAAGGTATTTTGAAAAAATGGGCGTGGTAACATTTTTTTTTAATTTTGAGATCAAATTATTTCAAAAAAAAAATTTCCAGTTATGTTTAGAAAATTTTTTTTTATTCCAGAGGGCGTGGTACGCCTTAAAAATAATTAAC